>OX578272.1:68053608-68653608 GCA_951217065.1 Baccha elongata | reverse complement strand
AACAAAGATAGAAATTATATTAAATGGAGATAGATACTCTCTCTTCTCCTTATAAATTCAAGAAATAATTTTGAACAAGAACAATAAGCTACACCCAAAGAAAGTAATTATATGTATACATGCACATATTAAGATACCTTTACAATAAGAAATTAATCCTGATCCATAGTCTACTTTTGGATGTGAAGTATACTCATAGTTAACTTCAACTTCACAAATTTAACATTGTAATGTAATATTCTAACAGTGAACAAACATAATCCAAAGTAAATATAATGAACAGAGACAAGAAAATTGAACTATAAAATTGGATTAAACTAAAAGAGAAGATACAGATACGTCATCTCTGATATCGAATTATGTCTTTCATGTAGGTATTGCTGCAGGTACCCAACCACCCTTACCATACTATATATCTATTGCAAGACTTACCCCACATCAGATGTCATATCAGCAGAGGTAAGAGGTTCTGTGCCGCTCCTTTCCCGGACCAAACGGTCTGCAACGAACAAAGAAGATAGATAGGTAAAAAAACAACATAATCAAAAAATAGATGAACATCACATCTCTGCTCTCTATGTACAGTAATAATTCCATGCACTGCACAACTCCCAATCGCAATCACAATATGATGCAATGCACTTATTCCCTTAACCTACCTAATTCGTGTTTCTCGTAGTCTTCCGGTTGGGTTCCGGGATTCGCCTTTACTTCGATAATAATCTCAGCAGTGCTCATTCCCGCATGACACGAATAGATTCCAGTATCCCGGAATGTAATGTCCAGCACCCGGAGAGCGCCTTTCTTTGAGACTTTAAACATTCACGTTTTGGCCAACGGCTTGTGGTTCTTGGTACAGCGTATTTTGGTGGGATTGTACTTCTTAACAGGATACTTGATTTTCACTTGTGTCCCGAAAAACACCACTGCCGCTCAGCCCACTTTTAGTGTGATTTTGTTCTTCTTCGGGTCGTGCTGGATGTGTGTGCTGTTGTTGATGGATATAATGGGTTTGGGGTCCTCGGGAGGACATGGCTTTACGTTACAAGGCTTCTTATCAGCCGGTTTAGCACTTAGACACATCGATTCGGGAAGCTCGATTTTGTGCTCCTGAGCCATTATTTGCTTGCATTCAACTTTGCGTTCTTTGATACCATAGTGTGCGAGCACTTGGACCACTCACCCACCTCCCATCGAACTGGGCAATCAAGGACATTGCAATACTGACGATCTGCTGGTGGTGGCTGGGGACACATACTGTTCGGCACAACCATTGTGTTTTTGCCACCCCGTATCACTTTGTGAATGTATTGCACTTCCCGGGTTTTGATACCAATGCCGCATGACTTAGAACAGGGTGGACATGGACGTTCATTGCATGTTCGCACCCGAGCTTCTGGTTTGGTTTCGGGTGAATATAGGAACGGTGACACCACCCGTCCGTTATCTTCTTGGACGCAATTAATGCTAAGCTCCTCAACACCTCCCAGACAGGAGGCACTACAACTGGTGTAGCCTTGTTCACGACAAACATATGTTTTGCCCGGCTCGGATACGCCAACTTTAATCGAATCCCGGGGGTACTGTTCGTCATAACCATACGAGGGTAGCATATGCATGGCTCTTCGATGCATCTCTCCACTTCATTGTGAGGTTTGGGGCCTTCGCAGAGGCTGTCATTGACAGTGGCAATAGTTCGGCTGTATTCGAGAAAGATATTGCATTTGTAGGGGCGACGACGAATGCCTTCGCCGCAGGTTACGCTACACAATGAGCATTCAGTGTTCTTGATGAATCTACAATAGAAGGAAACAAAAAGAGATTGTTTGAAATATTTTTTTTCCTTAAAGGTTCGGGTGCGGTATTAAAAAATGGTTTTGGGTGATAAATGTCATATGTAATCCAATTAATGGTTTGATGGCCCGGTGTGAGGGCGAGATTTTTAGGTCAGTCGCTTGTTTGGAATGAAATTTGACAGGAATGTGGCGATTTATCATCATGTATTCACTGAGCCCCATTCGAGGTGAATATTGATGAGGCACAAGAACCATATTAGTATAGGTTATATACATATATACAACTGAATATGTCTTTTTTCGTAGGAGCAGGTATAGGTATAAAATATAGTGGTTCCACTTGCTAGGTTGATTTTATGAAATATGAAGAGCTTCGATTGAAATAGGAAATGGTAGAATTGGTGCAGGGAATGAACAACAAATTGCTATAGGGGCGGTATAAGTCCTTTGTGTAATAAGGTGCGATTGAATTTAGTTAACTTGAAATTCTAGGTTATATGTACATATGTATATGTACCTATAGGGCAAGTATTGGATTCATATACAAAAAAAAAAATTGAGATAACAATCAAACATGATATAGATATATAGAGAACGAAAAAAGTGGGTCCAGCAATTCTCTCTGTCTGATGTCTTTCTATCTGCCTCGTCACTAATTTACAGCTTAAACGGGTCCGGTGGGCCGATGTAGCACAAATTTGAATGTAGAGTTTTTAAGTGGAAACCATTGTATGTATTGTATATCTATACATTTCTATAGTACTGTCATACAGAATAATCACCGCCAGGTGATTACACATTTGGAAGTACTTACATTGAACCTTGTTTATTCTGTTCTTTTCTTGTACGGTTAAATGTTGACGATTATTTTAAACCTATAAAATCAATTCCAGCAAACTTTGATAATCAGGGGCGGACTGGGAGTTAAGGGGCTCTCCGGGACTTTTAGCAAAAGGGCCACATTTAACATAAATTGATAAAATTATTAAAAATATGAGTTGATAACATATATGCTCATCAATAATCAATTATGTACAGTTATTGTCGTAGTAATTGAAAAGTTCTTCTTTAAATTGACTTGTTATGTTTAATTTCGGTGTATTTATTTATTTTTTATTTATTTATTTATATATTTATTCAACTACTGTTGATATATATAGTCTTAAGTTGTGTAGAAAATATAAAATAAGGGTAGAACTATTGTTTTGTTATTTTTTTTACATTCTTGTTAGACATTAAAATTAAGATTTATCTGTATATAATTCAAAGTTTCAAAGTTACATATTTGTGTCTAATTTTTAAATAAAATGCTTTTCATGCTTGATTTAGAACTTTTAAAGTCAATTATTTGATAAAATTAAAATCTCTACTCATAACATTTAAGGGTTCGTTATTGGAAAATTGATTATAAATACGAACCGCACAGAAGAAGAACTGCCAACTACTTATTAAATATTTGTGTCTAAGAGGTGTATAATCAATACTGACCTCTGTGAACGGACAAATTTAAGTTTATCAAATAAATATTTCGGAGTTGTACTATTGATGATTTTAAATAGTGCGAATAGAGTTATTCTGTATTTGAAAAGATCTTGTTAAGGACAATCTGCAATCTATTTTGTAAAATTTGAAACGTGATCAAATCTTTTGATATTAAAAATGTATCTAGCACAATTATTAAAAGCCACATCTAACTTTCTTGCTGACTCTGTATTAGTATGACTTAAATGTTTTATGTTAAGGTTTGTTGGCTGAAATTTCTTCGTAGGACTATGAAGCCTCGGAGGATATCATGTATTATCCCAACATTATGGTTTACATGGTCATCCCAGCTAAGACGACCATTGAAATATATTCCAATATTCTTAAATGTTTTAACAAATTCTTAAATGTTTTAAAAGCAGCAGAGTTATTTACTTATATAAGTGGAGAAGGAGTATCAGTAGGGTTTCTTTGCATTTATTTGATTTGTAATAAGTTTTTCAAACCCTTTACTCAAAAACGGAAGGATTCCAATTGCACTAAAATCGGTATTTGTTGGTGACGATAGTTTTGGTAATAGAACAATTTTTGGGTTTTTCCAACATACAACACAGCTACTCCAGATCGTTCAACAGATCTAAAAGGGCCCAAGAAGAACTAAAGGAGCCAACAACAGACCTGAAAGGGCCTCTAATAGAGATGTAGGATCTCGAACATAGCTGAAAAAGCCTCCACCCGAGCGATCAAATCCTTCAACAGATCTAAAAGTGCCCTCAAATAAACTAAAAAGTTTCTCAATAGAGCTGAAAGGGCTTCTAATAGAGTTGTAGGGCATCTAACAAAGCTGAAAAGGCCTTCACCTGAGCGTATCTTATAGACTTGTAGGGCCTCCAAGCGATTAGGTCCTTCAACAGATCTGAAAGAGCCTAAAGGGGCCCTCAATTGAGCTGGAAGGGCCTTTAATAGAGTTGTAGGGCCCCAAACATAGCTGAGGGGGCCTTCAACCGAGTGGTTAGGTCCTTCAACAGAGCTAAGAGGGCCCGGCCAATATAGCTGAAAAGTCTCTAATAGAATAACAGAGGCCTTTAATAGAGCTGTTGACTTTAAAGGACTCCCAAAAACATTTGTCGCAAAAAAAGTGTCACATTCTCTGTGGGGCCTTTATGAAAACTTATTTTATAATAAACTTTTTTGTACTGACGAAGCTCTTATGTTTTTTTCCAGTGGTCCAGTCCGCCCATGTTGATAATAAAAAATTTTTGTCCGCTTCATCTCAAATACCTATATATCTTTGTTCGCGGTTTTTATTTCTATATTCAGTCGTTAGTAAATAGACATTGAATACTAGATACATAATATGTATACAGGGTGAGTCATGAGCAATGCGACAAAATGCTAGGGCGTGTAGGTTGCGTTGAGACAAGAAAAAAATCGTATAGGAGGGGGGGTCTATTCCCCTCCGTTTAGCCGGGAGGGGCAATTTTCGAAAAAACTGACTTTAAATGGGAAAAAAATTATTTAAAATCAACGGCTTCATTCACAATGCTGTGCGATACGTTTTTGAAAAGCCAATAACTTTTTCTTTCATTCTGTGTTTAAATAAATCTATTCTAAGAAATAGTTTTTGAAATATTAATTTTCAAAGTCAAAATTTTGAAAAAAAGAATTGAAAAAAAAATTTCAAATTCATTTTTTTCAAAATTTTACGTAATTAAGTGCTAATTTTAATTTCAAAATTCAATGCTGTTATTAATTTTAAGTCTAAATAAGAAAACCGGATGCAAAAATTTTATGTCGTTCTCAAGAAATTAAAAAAAAACCAAACCACCTTTTTCTAAGAAAAACATTTATTTTTATTGTAACGAAGCAATTTAAGAAGCATTAATCTTAGTTTTTTTAGTTTTTTTTTATTCCTTTTATTTTTACTATGTTTTTTATTGGAAGTACTTCACATAAGTTTATGCTTGACAAATTTTCCTGCAATTTGACTCCAGCGACTTCAATTCGTTCCTTCAGTTGTTCCAATGATACTATTTCCACTTCGTAAACATAATTCTTCATAAATCCCCATGCATAGAAATCTAGGGGAGTTAAATCTGGTGACCTAGGCGGCCATTCCGTGGGGCCCCTTCTTCCGATCCAACGGTCACTAAAATGATCATCCAGCCAGTTTCTCACCTGTAAGCTGTAGTGTGCTGGAGCACCATCTTGTTGGTAGATTAAAGTATCTGCTATAACCAATGGAACGCTGTCTAATAAATCGGGTAAAAGGTCTCGTAGGAATTGCAGGTATGATTCTCCATTAATAATGGAATTCAAAAACCGGGGCCCGATCACAGTGTGTCCAACAATACCAAGCCAAACATTACAACTAAAGCGGTGTTGTGATTTGTTTTGTTTTTTTTTGTGTGGATTGGCGCTACTCCAATAATGTAAATTGTGGAAGTTAGTAACCCCATCCCTAGTAAACTGTGCTTCATCCGTCCAGAATATTCTTCTAAAATAGTTTTGTTCGGTTTCATTTCTAAGTAGTAATGTTCTACAAAATTCGGTTCTCAATAATTTTTCGTTTGAGGTGAGTTCCTGAACAGGCGTAAAGTGGTACGGGTGTAAATTTTCCGCCCGAAGTACTCGACATGCTCTAGATTGGGACACTCCAAGCATAGTGGATATCCTTCTTGTACTGACGGAGGGATTATTTCGGACTAAATCCAGAATTCTTTCATCTAAGATTCTTGACTCTTCAGAAACTGGCCTTTCGCTTCTTCGATGCTCCAGCACTCCAGGATCTCTTAGACGTCGGTGGATTCTTGGAAACGTGCTATGATGGGGACACCTCCTATCGGGATATCTTTCAGCGTACAGTCTTTCGGCTTCACGACTTCGACCATTAGCTAAACCGTAGCAGAAATGCATGTCCGTTAATTCTTCTCGGGTGTATGAGCTTGACATCGTTACGTGTTAATGAGTTAATATTCAAATTTGAAATAATTACTAAGCAAAACTGCAATGCCTTTTATTTATCTTGCGTTGCAATTTTCTTTTTTTTTTCATTAAAAAAAATGCGGTTTTATTGTCCCTATTGTCCCCATAACAGGTAGAACCCATGGGCTGCGGGCAGGCCAAGGCAAAAATATTGACAGGTCAGTTTTCAGAAGTTATCAATGAAAATAATATTAATCCAGGGTTATTCCAATACTATTTAATTTTATTACGTTCTCATAAAACTCCAATTAAAAAAAAAGTAAAAAAACTAAGATTAATGCTAAATAAATAAATAAATTGCTTCGTTACAATAAAAATAAATGTTTTTCTTAGAAAAAGGTGGTTTTGGTTTTTTTTTATTTCTTGAGAACGACATAAAATTTTTGCATTCGGTTTTCTTACTTAGACTTAAAATTAATAACAGCATTGAATTTTGAAATTAAAATTAGCACTTAATTACGTGAAATTTTGAAAAAAATGAATTTGAAATTTTTTTTTCAATTCTTTTTTTCAAAATTTTTACTTTGAAAATTAATATTTCAAAAACTATTTCTTAGAATAGATTTATTTAAACACAGAATGAAAGAAAAAGTTATTGGATTTTCAAAAACGTATCGCACAGCATTGTGAATGAAGCCGTTGATTTTAAATAATTTTTTTCCCATTTTAAGTCAGTTTTTTCGAAAATTGCCCCTCCCGGCTAAACGGAGGGGAATAGACCCCCCCTCCTATACGATTTTTTTCTTGTCTCAACGCAACCTACATGCCCTAGCATTTTGTCGCATTGCTCATGACTCACCCTGTATACATACCTGCAAAAGCTTAACCAACAAAAAAAAAATATACAAACAATAGGTATAATAAAAAAAAACAGGATAATAACTAACGACACAAGCTCATTTCCAATGGGCATTAGGACTTTTTTTTCTGTCTACTGATTACCACGTTGTCCTTCTTTAACGGAAAAAGAAAAATTAAAGCCAAATTGTAGCAAGGTATGTCTTATACTTATGCCCAGGACAAATGTCCATGCTATATTCGGACCGGAGGAGGGCATTGGTGAAATCAATAAAATTACAATTTAAATGTTGCCCTATCGTATAGGCAGAGAATGATTGAATAATTAATTATTAAAACAGCAGAAACCATTTAAAAGAATACAAGTATTAGAATCAACGTCCTTCCGCCTGTCCAACAAGGACATTAAAAAGAAAAAATAAAGAAAAAAAGAAAAAAAACTACAACTAAGGGAAGAAGACTTTTTTTGTTTTGTTTTTGGTTGGCTTTAATTGAATTTGAGCTTCTTCTTATGTGCATCCATCCAACTAAGCTGCCAATCTAACGTCCTTCGATGTAGTTAAAGGTACGTACAAAAAAACCAATAAAAATTCTCTAATCGAAATCTAAAGGTGGGTTCCTTGGATCTTCCCTAAAGCCACCATACCCGAGACTAAATAGAGGGTTTGTGTGAGGTTCTGATGTGGTGTGTGAAGTGAAGTGTGAACATGAGTATTTTTATATATGGAACGTTTTTTGGTTCAACACCCGTCCTTCTGCACATTCACACTATTGGAGGTGTAACTATATATTGTATGCTTGCTAGACTAGGGACTGGTTAGCTAATTAAACTTTGCCCAAGGAAAAAATTCTATGGTTCAGTTTCAAAGCTGGATGTACATTTTGCATTATTTGTTTCACTTTAAGTAGCGCTAAGCCTTTTTGGACATTAAGTGACAAACTACGCATTCAAGCTTAAACTACGGTAAATGATACAATTCCGTGCTTATCCTTAATTTTCGAATGTTATAGGATCTTTAAGTGCTCACACTGATGGAATCAGTTAAGAGTCACTATGCCATCACAATTGGTGGGTAAATTTCAACAGTAGGGTGAGGAAGAAAAATATAATTTGTTCGGAAAAAAACAAGATATGTTTTTTTGTACGACTATAAGTGAGAATTGGTGTTTTAAGAACAAAAATAATAGATTAGAGTGTTTGTCATTGGTTCCAGATTTTGCGGGTTGACGAAAAATAAAATTAAATTTACGACGCATAAACTTGCTCTTTAGTTAACTATGGGAATAAATATTTTAAGATTAGCGAATTTTGATTGGCAAAATAAGATGAAAAATGGGCATTAACGTAAGATCAAGTTGTATGGTAATAACATTCATTAAACGCTTATTAAATTTAAAAATTAAAACTCCATATTGTCTTAAATGTTAAATTTATATGCCATACCAAATTTAAATCAAATCGGTTAAGCCGTTATGAATTTATAGCAAAATTTGTAAAAACCGTTAAAACCAAATCTGCGTTATGTGCATTTTTAGCCAAAACTTCACAAAGTTTTATCAAAATCGTTGGAAAAACTAAAACCGTTATAGGTATAAAGGAAGCATATGGAAGGTACCCCTTACAGTCGGGCTAACGGTTTAAAGTCAGTGAACAGGCAGTTTTTAGACTTCTCTATCATCGTTTGTATATCAGGATTGATTAGAACTTCGATTTTTTTATACGAAACCAATACTTGTCCTATTGAGCAAATAAACATAATATATTTGCGTCAGTTAAGTTTTTATGATTTCTCAAGTTTATTTTTTTCTCAACAACAACATAATAAGATGTTCTGGCATCTTCTTTCATGCATGAAAGTGGAAATGATGATATATTGCACTTGGTCGACAGATGACGGCTTTAAATTTTGATAGAAATTAATTCTACACGATTGCTTACAACCATTGGGTTTGTACACATAGAGAAATCATGTGTCAGTTTCAAACTTTAATCGTAGAATGTCGTTACAAGAGAAATAAAGAAAAACATATACAAATGTATGCAGAAGAATTTAATTCGGTTCGGTTTGAGTGTTTTTGGTTACAGCGAATTATTGCAATAATAATTACTCGAAATGTTCATATAGCGACATCTACTTCGTTTAGTTTGAAACCATCTTCATTTCTCTATGTGTATAAACTCAATGTTACAACCCAATCTATAATTCAGTCAACATCGGAATTTAATGAACTTAAAATACGAAGGCTAGTTCCTGGTCCAAAGAACTAGGAATCTGGGAGTGAACATGGAAAACTAAGGATACTATCGTCAGCAAAACAACTTAATGGGTTGAAAGTTTCAAACAAGAATCATTGGAAACTAGGAAGAAAGATTGTGACAAAAAGCTTGAGTATGCAATTACTTATATTTTTTGGATATCAGACTTGAAACCGTTGAAAGTTTTTTTGATAATATAGTTTCATGCGAAAAACTATACATGAAATATCATATAAGCATACAACCTTATTTTAATTAAATATTTATTAACTTTATTATTCGACCACAATATCGCTAACTCGACCGAGCGCCCGTAACAATTATGTACGGGCGCTCTCAGTCGGTCTGTATATGCAGTCCTACCCCTATTTTACATATACTAACAGAGGGATCGGGATCTTATCACTCTCTACAGTGTACACTCGTATTGCATTATTGTACGATGGTCTAGAGTCTAGACTATACCTATTAGGTATTATACGGTTTTTTTATTAACTAATATAAACTAACCGTTCGTCGGTCAACAATCAAATGCAATAAATTTGGTTTCAGTGGTCTGAAGATTGGTTTCACTTTTCGGTGAGATACGCAATCAGTTCAAAGCTGGATCTATTGCCACGATCTACGAAAGCATCACTGTCGGTCCTTCAAAAGCTTTCGTTCTTTAACATATTTTTCTAGCTGTTTATAATCCCTATACCTTAAAAGGTATAGGGACTTTCGGTGCAATCGATGTAATTTGAAGGCGAATAGATCTTTTAAGGGACTGACTAAACAAATGCTGTTTTCCATCCACTCGGAAATTATACAGAAAAATAATAAAGATAAAAGAGATTACGCAGTGCGTTTGCCAATCAAGAAGAACTTTTCTTCAGATTAATGTGTAATATAACATCTGGAGTCTGGACCAGCGAATTTGTGTGGTTCGAGATGTTTTAGGACTATGTCAGTAAGAAGATTTTTCTCTTTTAACCTTTTAAGCTCCCTAAGTAGTATCTAGAGAACCAATAAAAAGTAAATTTTGTTTATATTTTTGGGAAATGACCAAAAATATTGGCTATGTTTTTCAGTGTAGTATTTTTTTCGTAAATATTGGTCGTGTAAAAATATGGTTCCACAAGTGTGATATATATGATCAGCGGGGATGTTTTTATAATATAGAACGTTTGATTCTCTGTTGATACCGATAACTTCCTTACAGCCATATGATCCTACCACAAATTAAATTTTTAGTAAAATACTGTTAGAGATAAAAATCATCATTGAGAACAATTCCAATATCATATAAACAGTGAAATCTGTATAACTATTGAAGAAGCATAGTAACCGCAGTAAAATTTCTGCAAGAAATTATTGGGACCATTTTAATTGGGTATCTCAAAACCATTTTGGATTGCAATCAGCCACCTAGAGGTATTGAACTGATACTTATCGGATAGAATTATGTATTAAATTATCAGTTCCGGAGTTAAGAAACAATACGAGAGTATTTGGAGGATGCCTTTTAACACCTCGAATTCGAGTTGACTTGTCCACATACTGAGTTGATTGATTTAGTTCATTAAAGATCTAAGCATACCATCCTTATTCGGTGTTGTCTACACAGAATATCGAAGCTTATATAGAAAAATTATTAAAATTTCAGTGAGAGAATGTTGAGAACATATCTTGTGATGGAGTCCTAACTGAAAGTAACTCTTCAGAGATACCTATTATGGTTATAAAGAAAAATTAAGTATTAAGAAAATGCATTTCAATATATTTTTTTGAAATTGTGTTGAACCCTTCCTTTCATAAATATAAATATGGTAGGTTCATTCTTTCAAAACACACTGTTAATCTTATTCCATGTGATGAAATGACCACAACAATGTTTACAAAAAGTCTGTGCACACTTACGTTGGATTTGATGAAGGATGTTTTGGTTCACTGCCTCCACCAACCCCCAATAAGGGACTCAGCTCTCGGGGGTTGTTCCTCGTGATGAAGTCGATTCGATTGCTGATGGTCGTAAATTGGTTGATCGTTGTATGATACCTGCTCAGAGTCTTCTACATCCTCCACCTCATCACCGTCGTCCTCTTCATCGGCTGCTTCCTCTTCGTCTTCGTCACTTTTGCCAGCTTCATCTGGAGTTTGTTCCTGTGGGTTTTTTGTCAAAGAAAATTGATTCAATTAAATGGAATCTTCAAGTTTGTCACAGTTATTTCTTTACAATTTATAGGTATATAAGAAAATAGACGACAAACACCAATGTTTTTCATATATATATTCAACAAGCGATAGGTATACAAAAAAGAAAAAAGAAAAGATAGTAGGTAACATTTATAGAGCCACAGAAAGAATTTATTGAAACGAAAAAAGAAATTACACAAATAAAAAAATAAAGAAGTTTGTAGGTAGAGGTAAGTTTTTTGTTTAAAGGAAACTCACATCCATTTCTTAGTCACCGTTGCACGATAAACCAGTGGTACACTGTTCAGCTCCTGGAGGTTTCGTTTGTGGATCGCATTTCGCACTTAAACTACCATCCGCGGACTTGCATTCGATGCCACGCATTTGGATTCCATGTCCGCAAGTCACCGAACACTATAAAATGCATTAAAACATCACCAAACGAAAATAAAAAAAAACACATTGAAAAGAACACACAAAAAGAAAATCAGGAGTGTAGATAGTAAAAAGTTAAAGTAAACGAGTGTGTACATATATAATAACATAAAAGTGATGCATACTTTTAGAAGAGGACATCCTCAAAACAAACATATAAAGTGAAAACTTCACAGAGGACTTGGGTTTTTCTTCCTATATTGTGCATTTTATGAATCCATGCATTCAATATTCTTTTGAAAACAAGTACGAGCAACACAAATCAGCACATACTTATCCTTTATTGTCCCCCTCTGACACAAACAAAGCCAACAACCATATGTACTCTAGAATCTAGATGACAACAAAGTACCGGACGTAAAGTGGAATTTGCGGTTTGAAGATTGCGTCAACATTTCAAAAAATCTTTCAAATATTACACGACATTACTTAAGATCATCATCCTCCCTGTGTGGTTGGTTTTACAATATGAGAGTATCCTATGGATTGTGTTTCTGTTCTTTTGAGCAATACGATCTTGTTTTTTAAGAGATATGGGAGAATGTAGGTGGAGAGATGGAATGTCGCTCAAGTGTGATTTCAAGTCTTTTTTTTTTTTACTTCGACTCGTGCACATAGAATTAATTTTTGAAGTTTCTAACTTTGAAAAAGAGAAAGAAAAAAATAAATGGATACAGAGCTTAAGGTCTAGAATTTTTGTTTGCGGGGGACCGTTACATAAGCTTTAAATAATTTATGTTATAAAAATGAAAACAACAAAATGTCTGAAAGACTTTTGCACAAATTGCGTTTCGTGATATGAGTTTCGATAATTTTTGATAGTTCAAGAAAAAGATGAAAACAAATTATGAATCGCTATTATTTTAAAGTAAGAAAGATTGCCTAAATAGAATAAGCAACGTTTAAGAAAATAAGAAATGTCTGTGAAATGTTGGGATGTGAAAAAACATTAATTGTACTCAGGGCTCAAACTCAGACCTCCGGCGTGACAGTTTGACACACTAACCACTACGCCACGAGGCATTTGTCTACATAGAAAATTTATTTCGGAGTTAGGCTATTTTTTAAATTATCACAAAATGTTTTGACATTTATTCCATGTTTCGGAGCTTTACATCTTCTGATAAAGTGAGATATTCAGTGATTGAAAAAACATTATCACGGTTCAGTTATTCTAGGCAATCAACTAGACCTTTTCGTCAAAGTTTCCAGCCTGGAATCATTTTTATTTTCATTTTGTGGACAAACAACCGCTTAGTTTTCTTCTTCTTCTTTTTGACTCAAGCAAGGTATTAGATTATATCAAATGAAATAAAACCGTGGATCAAATGTGATACACATTGAGACAGTGAAGTTTTTCTAGACAAAAATTCGGTAAAAAATCAATATTGTACTGCGAAAATGAAATTTCTTATATGCTTCGATTATGTGGATGATTCAAGAATGCTGAAAATCCAGTCAAAATTGAATGTTGTATCAAATGTGATTCATTATTGGATAGTGAAGTTTATTATTAATTGTTGTCACTATTTATTAATTGTTGTCACTATTCAAAGGTTTAACTGGTTCAATAAGTTATCGTGTCGTATGTTCCCGGGAACTCAACCATAAAAAGCAAACAATGTTAAAAGTGATGTCTGCCTATATCCTAACAACCAACAAATTTGTAAACTCTTGTACGATACTTCCATAACTAACACTGCAAAGAATATGTTTATTAACACTCAGCAACTATGTGCCTACAAACATATATAAACGAAATATATGGAGTAAAATAAGACTACAAAATTATCTAGTGCTACCCGTATTGCCACTTTAACAATAGCATCTTGTATCCGCGTCTTCAAAATAAAGAAAAGTCGTTACAAATGAACGTCTACTTCTTTGTACATAAGTATATTTAGGATTTGAACCCGCACTATACCGCCAACCCTAAACAAAAAAAAAAAACGATAAAAGAAACAAGCTAGAAAATAAAACTAAACAAACAAAATAAAAACTGAATTACTGTTAAATTAGGTTCTGAAAAATCACGTTCCGTGAGCGTTGAAATAACGAACTGCGAAAGGCTTTCTTTCCTAAAAGATCTCCCTCCATACCACACCACACATCCTACATATCGCAATCCTGTTTAACCGCCCACTTTCAATCTCATAAACATCTTACTACATGTACCCACTTTGTTTTTTTTCACTTCTGGTGTTCTACAATACAGGAATGACGTTGGTTCATCCGCCAGTTGCAATCCTACACGTTCCCCCGCTACTGCCCTGCACCGCACCGGTACTATGTCTTTAAAAGGAGAAAGGAAGGAATATGAGAAAATTCCAAGCAACATTTACTTTTCATGAACGCGCTAGCGAAAATGTGCGCTGTGAATGTGCTGCACTTAAGGCATTGCTGGAACTAGAGCCAGTATAGATGGATCATCTTTTCCTTTCGAAGAAAAAGTGCGGTTCGGTCCCCCATGGACACATGGGGGACCGAATTGCATGCAATGCAATATGCTCTGCCAATGGGTGTGCGAACACTTTAGCAACCAAAAACTAAATAAAGATCTCTACACATTGAAAAAGAAAGAACTATGGGTTCTGGAAACTTACCCCAGACCATTCTTCGACCTCCAACTTGGGGCACTCCTGCACCATGCAAGACTCTTGAGTTGGGGGCTTAGGTGTTCGGCATACGATTCCTGGAACCTGTTGGGATATGACAATGGCATTTGTAAAGTGCATAGTGCAATTAAGTAAATAGTACAGGTAAATGCAGGATGGATGTTAGATTGAGGATAGCTCACCCTGGTTTTAATGCCATTTGTTTCCTCTGCACACACAACCATTCTTTCTCGGTAACCAGGTCCGCATAGACGACTGCACGGGCTCCATTCATCAGCTACCCACCTACATGAATAAACATTGAAATGTCGAAGGATGAAAGTATAAAGGGATGTTGTAAAAACAAAAGCAAAATGCCATAAAAATTATGTAAAACATCTGAAATGACTCTTTTCCTTCTTCTCTAGCTCGATTCTGCTCAATCCACTTTTATCTATGCTCGTTACCGTCTGTAGTAATCATTATCGAGCTTTCTCATCCAAGTGTCCTTTTCTCTTCGTTACGATGGAAAAGTCGACTTGCGAGATAAGCCGAGTAAATATTCTGAAATAGTATGTTTGACAAGAAGGGGAACATACAAAAAATTATTAACTTGGACTTTTTTTCGTTTTGCAGTCTGAAATTATTTTTAGTTCATAATATTGAAATCGCAGTAATAAATATAGTATTTTGAACAAAATAAACATGATATGATTGTTCACTTTTGGTATCAAAAAATTGAGACTAAATATTATAAAGATAAATATAAATTTTAAATATTCGCTTGGCCTGCTATGATGACACCAACAGTTTTTTGAAGACTTTATTAAAGATCCATTATTGACAATGGCTTGTCATCCTCCACTGTAACTGCTCAGCCCATCATAACTTCACGAATTAGATCATTTCTGGAATTTGTTTCAGGTGATTTGTGTTAAGTAAATAGGTCACTGTTCCTTCAATTTCTGTCATTCGAAGTAATAGAACGTCCTGGATTTGTGCCTTGTGCGAGGCATTGGCATAGTACTTTTATTCGGCAAGTTATTTTCATCTTCTGACCTATGCATTAAGCAAGAACCAGACGTGTCGTGACCAAAGAAAAAGAATCAGAAATATTATAAAAAAAAACGTTTCCAGAGCTTCTTTGCCCTGGACTCTTGATAAACATTTTTGAAATGTATTTCTGTTTTCGATTCACACTTAGAAACTAAAAAATCAGTTCTAAAATATTTTTGACATTTTAGAAACATGTTTTGAAATATATGAAAATATTTCTGACATGTTCGTTTTAATTAAAATCGATCAAACCGACTGTGCGAAATACAACCTATTTACCAACATATTTTTACCACAAAATATATCACCTATTTTTCAAAAAGCTTCCACACAAAATTTAGTTCGTATAACAAATACCTATTTGTTTTCACAAATAGGTATTTTTTGTTGAATAACATTTTTCCGTAATATTGCAAATATTAGATATTCTGTTATATCCAATTAAAAATATATATAAAAAAAGATAAAGATAGCTATTTTGTATTTTTCTTATTCCAGTATCATTGAATTAAATTGAATTTAAAAGTTTTTAAATCTAAAATGTAATAATTTTTATTATGTTTGTAATTTTTACATTTACATTTTATTTCTTGTACAAGCTATATGCTAAGATAAACCCAATCCACAAAAAAAAAACTTTTCTCCCCTTTTTTCTTCGCACATGATGTCGTTAAATTCAAGGATAAAAAGTTTTCTTTTGATTGAGATGCACCTTTCATCCTAAACAAACACAACTCTTTAGGCTTCTGAAATATTTTTTTTTTTTATTTTACAACATTTTTACTATTAAAAATGAAACGGGGGCTCTATATTTATGTTTTGCTATAGATTTAAACTGAAAAGCAAAAGAATTAATTACATTTGAGTCACAATCGCGATTAATGTTAATTTAGATCTTCTCTTGTCAAACATACTATTGATGTAGAATTGGAATAAAGAAGAGGTCTGGTTTTAAAGTGTACTTACTTAGGTGGACAGGTATGAGTGTTGCAAAGTACCACAGATGGTTCGGGTCGATTAGTTGCACTGCACAGGGAGTCGTCGACTTCGACACCGGTAACACGATTTCTGCATGTTCCCCGGGACATCTTGTATCCTTTTTATATCCCATTAAATATAATGAAAAGAAAGAAGACATTTATATAAATATATTTTCAGAATTTCTAGTTTTATTCTACGACAATGATTCTTATTGTGGCAGCCGTTGGTGGTGCTTGTCGAAGGAGATATTATAGGTATGTCGATTGATCAATCCCAGTTTTTGGGACCTAAGTATAATTTCTCAAACGGCAAAAAACATATCGACACAGACATTTGGAATGTAATGAAAGCTAAATCTAAGTGGTTTGCAAGAAAGTTACTAGTTCCATGCGACTGTTACCAGGCCACCAAGATCAAGAGCAACGATGACGACGAACGTTAAGTTGTGGCTAAAGTTAAAATCCTTATTGGTTTTCTGTTATTTTTTTTCCCGCTCGTATATGTACCCTTTTTTTTTGTGGTATTTCTCATTTTTTATTGTGTGCCACAGCACGTTTAATCGATTAGCGAGAGATGGTGTAGTCTACTAGAAGTATTTGGCTCTTTAAAGAGCTCAGAGGGGGTGGGGTGGGGAAGAAGGCTTTAATCGTTTTAGTCCAATATTACGTACCGTTTCTAGCAATGTGGAACACTTGAATCCTTGGCTCACGAGTGGTGGTTTGGTGGGTGATGACTATTGCTCTATTCTAGATTATGTTCCTATTCACACAACAAAACCAAGAGACAGCAACTCTGGGGGATAAAATCTCTTTTTCGGTTAAAAAAGGAGTCACAGAATAAATAACCTTGGCAATATTGGTGGCATGTTGCTTGGGATTACTGAAGGGGTGGTGACGCTACACCAAAGACGCCGCTAGCATAGTGGTACTTGACATTTTATTACCGTCCCTCTGTTTGGCATTTTTTTTATTTTGATGTCGATTTTTGGTATTTGGATCATCGATAGACACAGACGAGGGTGAAAAGACAAATAGGATGACTATAGGAATGTTTTGTAATGGTATCCCTCAGTTTATGTAAGGGGTGGTCGTACGGTGATACAAAATAGCGGAAAACAAGCTTTAGTAAATGTACAACATCTAGGGAGGAATTAAGTTAACGTATTCGAGAAATCTGATGAAGATTGTGCGACAGCTTAGTGGATTTATATTTTTTTAAATATGAGTATCACGTTATTCATGATATTGTTGTTGTTTATCTTATATACACAACAAGGAGTTCATTAGTCGAGATTTTGGAGAAACACTCAAAATAATAAAATATATGAAACGAAAAAAAAAAACCTTTTCAATACGAGTGATAGGTATAAGGATTTGGAAAGAGGCTTTGCATGACATAGATTTATCGGATAAAAAAGGTCTCTCCATCAAATGACCTTGTACAAGAAATTATGAAGAAGGTAAGGTTGACGTTATATTTCTAAATCTGCTGACATTAAGTATGGATTGTAAAACATTTTGTGAAGATGACGCCACATCCAACATATTTTATTTATTTTATTTTTGTCAAACGAAGGAAGGGCGGAAGGATGGTAGGTAGGTATCTTATGGTAGGTATATACTTTGTTCTGAATTACCCAAATTTTGGCCTTGGAAATTTAAGTAGGTATAGGTATTAAAGGGAAAGGAGAATTTTTTTTCGTTCAGAAGGGAATCAAAGAAATTCAAAGATGGTATTGAAAACTGGAAATTGTTTTTCAATATACAGGGTGAGTCATGAGCAATGCGACAAAATGCTAGGGCGTGTAGGTTGTGTTGAGACAAGAAAAAAATCGTATGGGAGGGGGGGTCTATTCCCCTCCGTTTAGCCGGGAGGGGCAATTTTCGAAAAAACTGACTTAAAATAGGAAAAAAATTATTTAAAATCAACGGCTTCATTCACAATGCTGTGCGATACGTTTTTGAAAAGCCAATAACTTTTTCTTTCATTCTGTGTTTAAATAAATCTATTCTAAGAAATAGTTTTTGAAATATTAATTTTCAAAGTCAAAATTTTGAAAAAAAAAATTGAAAAAAAAATTTCAAATTCATTTTTTTCAAAATTTTACGTAATTAAGTGCTAATTTTAATTTCAAAATTCAATGCTGTTATTAATTTTAAGTCTAAATAAGAAAACCGGATGCAAACATTTTATGTCGTTCTCGAGAAATTAAAAAAAAAACCAAAACCACCTTTTTCTAAGAAAAACATTTATTTTTATTGTAACGAAGCAATTTATTTATTTATTTAGCATTAATCTTAGTTTTTTTACTTTTTTTTTTAATTGGAGTTTTATGAGAACGTAATAAAATTAAATAGTATTGGAATAACCCTGGATTAATCCACACAAAAAAAAAAACAAAACAAATCACAACACCGCTTTAGTTGTAATGTTTGGCTTGGTATTGTTGGACACACTGTGATCGGGCCCCGGTTTTTGAATTCCATTATTAATGGAGAATCATACCTGCAATTCCTACGAGACCTTTTACCCGATTTATTAGACAGCGTTCCATTGGTTATAGCAGATACTTTAATCTACCAACAAGATGGTGCTCCAGCACACTACAGCTTACAGGTGAGAAACTGGCTGGATGATCATTTTAGTGACCGTTGGATCGGAAGAAGGGGCCCCACGGAATGGCCGCCTAGGTCACCAGATTTAACTCCCCTAGATTTCTATGCATGGGGATTTATGAAGAATTATGTTTACGAAGTGGAAATAGTATCATTGGAACAACTGAAGGAACGAATTGAAGTCGCTGGAGTCAAATTGCAGGAAAATTTGTCAAGCATAAACTTATGTGAAGCCATTACAAGGAGATATAATCTATGCCTTCTAAACAATGGAGATCATATCGAGAATTTTTTATAAGTACTTCCAATAAAAAACATAGTAAAAATAAAAGGAATAAAAAAAACTAAAAAAACTAAGATTAATGCTTCTTAAATTGCTTCGTTACAATAAAAATAAATGTTTTTCCTAGAAAAAGGTGGTTTTGTTTTTTTTTTAATTTCTTGAGAACGACATAAAATGTTTGCATCCGGTTTTCTTACTTAGACTTAAAATTAATAACAGCATTGAATTTTGAAATTAAAATTAGCACTTAATAACGTAAAATTTTGAAAAAAATGAATTTGAAATTTTTTTTTCAATTTTTTTTTTCAAAATTTTGACTTTGAAAATTAATATTTCAAAAACTATTTCTTAGAATAGATTTATTTAAACACAGAATGAAAGAAAAAGTTATTGGCTTTTCAAAAACGTATCGCACAGCATTGTGAATGAAGCCGTTGATTTTAAATAATTTTTTTCCCATTTTAAGTCAGTTTTTTCGAAAATTGCCCCTCCTGGCTAAACGGAGGGGAATAGACCCCCCTCCCATACGATATTTTTCTTGTCTCAACGCAACCTACACGCCCTAGCATTTTGTCGCATTGCTCATGACTCACCCTGTATACATATGTGGAGAACTTTATTTTTTAAGTGATCCATGACAAAATATTACCAAGAGGATTCTGGAAATCTGAAATGCTTCGTCGCTTCTGCATTCAAAAGTTTTTTAAGCCTTTTTAAATGTTAATGTTTTTATGATATGGGTTACAAAAATGGAAGTAGAAATTTTCGAAAGATCAAAAAACTTCGTTCTTGAAAATTTTTAATAAATTATCAATTGCACTCACCGTGATTTAACGAATATGAATTAAAAAAAAAAAAGGAAATTTTCTTCAAGTTCCTGACCAAAAACATATGAGCAATATTCCCATAAACGTTATGGAGACATTAATTTTGATCAGTAAGAAGATATAAATGACACCACCTCTCTTAAAGATCTTAGACTTAAATATTTCTTTACGTCATGAAATAACAGGCTGATAAGCAGTACAATATTCCCACTTTCCATCAATATTCAAAACTTAATCAATCATGTTGCAATTGGCGGAAGACATTTCCACGAACCTACTGAAAATCGAAGCCGGCTTACACAATTCACTGTATGGACAATTTACTGTGCACAATTCACTGTGGATCACAACTCACTGTGGAACACAATTCACTGTGGTCTATTTTTTCTAACACAGCTAATTTGATTCGCGTCTTACAAAATTTGCATTTATGTAAATTAACATCTCAAATAGATGATATTTTTTTTATTTTCTTGCATCTCAAATAAATTGTATATGAAACTTTGAAAAACTAATAAAAATTTAATTAAAATTAATATCTTTTCTAACACTTGACCTTGTTTAAATTCTATCAATACAATCGGAACCGAAATCTTTTTATTTTCTTTTTTTCTATGAAGGTAATGTTTCAAGAAACAATATAGAATAAAGTCCAATTAAATTATCTAAAAGAATGGCATGGGGGCCAGTTCACTGTGATGGACAATTCACTGTGTGCATTTCACTGAGGTGCACTATTCGCGCGCGGGAATAGAGGAAGAGGGGAAGGACATATATTTGTTTATAATAGAAGCAGTTTAGAATATAGAGCCAAGGGGGGGAATAATATAAACATAATTTTACCATTCTCTTTTTTTATTCGGTTAAATGGCTGTTAAAAAATCAGAATGGCGTGCCATCGAGATGAAACAGGTTTTAATAGCAGCTAAGGCATCGGTGCTGAATTTGTTTGGACATGTGATGAAGCCTGTTAAGTCCTTGACGTGTAGGAAAATCCATTTCTACACCCACTGTAACGAACTCAAGAAATTCTTCTTTAATATCCATACACGTATGAATAAGAAATGACATAGTGCTATAAAAATACGATCCAACTTGAAAATTCAAATACACATAAAATATCTTCAAAACAAAACTTAATATCTCCACGAGATTATTTTAAGAAAAGTTATTCGAAGTATAACAGAAAGATACCAACTCAATTCTTATAACAATGAACAAAGTTACCTAATGCACCAACCCCATTCGAACTAATACCGAAACTAATAAATAACCATCTAGTAGTAGATAGCAATAACAAATCAGCTGGAGCACTCGTCATTTATTATGAAAAGTAAAATGCCCAATCAACAGGGTGAAACGTCACCAAAGTAAAAATGTTGAGATAAAAGATTAGATGCGTAATTTTTTTTAGTGAGATTAAAAAGGTATCAAAACGTTTTGAACAAAAAAATGTTATTTGTAGCCAGAAGACGTATTAACAAAGAAAGATTCAGTTTTTTTTAATAAAGAATACTGCACGTATTAGTGTAATAGGTGATTTAGAGTTATAGAAAATAATATTCAGAGGCATAAAAACGAAATATTTCCCCGTAAAAAAGTAGAGAAAAATTAATGTAGGAAAATACTTACGCTTTAATCTAAGTTTAAAACCTCAGAATAGACAGACATACTTCAGTTTTAGACTCAAAAATAAGTAATTTATTGTTGATAAAATGTTTGTCACAAAATGTGATCAAAATAATTACATAAGTTGGAAATTGAACAAAAATAGTACTTTTACAACAAATCTAATTAGCTGTTTAGTATTCCCTAACGAACCGTGTACAAGTACCTATACACATACTTACGTCATTCGCCAAAAATAAAACACATAAAGTATCTGAAAAACATAAAATCTGAAATAAAAAGAAAAGTCATACTCACCTAATAGTTACAAATCTAATATAATTAAATCTGTTCATATCATCCGAACCCTGTAAGTAACATAAATAAAACGACGAAAAGAGAAGAAAAGAACATTTCTTCAGCATAAAAATATTCACGCTATCAATCATACAAGTAAAAAAGAGAAAAACAACAATCTCCAAATAAGGCGCAAAAATGAATAAAATACACGATGACAAATCTGCACGTAACAAAAAAATCCTATAGGAAAAATGTTCACACACAGACAAAATCAATTCGAGTTTAGTCACGCATATAAACAAATCTACCGAATCTCGAAAGAATCTACGAGTGTCGTTCATGAAAAAAAAGATGGACGGAATTAAAATTCGAGCGGCAAATAATCTTCCTAATGAGAAGAAAAAGGACCAACACTCAACAATAAGTCTATCTACAATAAATTTAAAATCAGTCAACCGCTTTAAAGTACAGTTGGAAGCACTGATCGACGTAACGTGCCACGTAAATGAGCCGAACAACGACATTCGCGATTTCTAATTCGGCCAAGTCAGACGCAGTAACAAAAACCTGAAAGTAAAAATTGAAATAAGTTATTAAAATAAAGGAAAAACTAAAAAGCAAAGTGAAAATAAAAGTATTAAAAGTTTGAAGATAAGAAAAACCTAGATATCCAATAAAATCAACTTAAAAGAAAAGAGCAGCAGAGGAATCAAATCAGTGGATTATAACACAAGGTAAGATTTTTTTTTCTTCTATGCAAAATCCACCCCTATGTCTGAAAATTTGTGAGCACATGCTCCAAGAAATAACTAAAATATGATCGATCAAATTAATCGAGAAAGTCGCAAAGAAATAGTTAAAATAAAATCATTAATACGAAAATGCCACGTTTTTCCTGAAAAATCCCTATAGAAAAAACACATGTGTCCACGAATTACCACGAGCAAGTGGAATCGAAAGAGAATTTTTGGTGGACAATTAAAAAAACAACGTACGGATAAGTCTGGTCGTCGGGTTGCTAAAAATGCCACTCCAAAACCACTTTCCAGAAAGATCCAAATAGCCGAAAAGCATCTCGAACAAAGAAGCTGGAATTCTGTTCGAAACCACAGTGCTGTGGAAACGAAACTTGGTCGTGAAATCATTCATCAGAACATACGCAAAATTACCGCTGAAAAACCAGGTAAAAATATGAAAAACTTATCGCCAAAAAATTCACAAATTTTACATATGATTAAACTATAAATTTTACCTGTCCAAAAAAAACCAAAAATAAACGAAGAAAAAACTTGCAAAAATATAATTACATAAAAAAATCTAGAAGATTTCTTTTTGTCGTCCTCAGAGGCAAAAAGATTTCTTCACGAACAAAAAAAAAGAAGACACAGTCATTGTCTTTATATCAAAAAATGCATTAACAAAATTGCTAATAAAATTTTTCTTGTTTCTGTACAGATACGTTCCGGGTGGTGTACATCAAGTCGGACGAGACTGCAATCAATGTATGGCTCCTAAAAGCCTATTGCATTGAAATCACGAAAGGAGCCCACCACTCGGTCAACGTCATCTGGTTTCCGTCCAGGAGCCTAAAAATCATAAAACCACAAAACGTCAGCAAATCAGTGAATTCTGAAAAATTAACATACACTGATTCATCAGCAGCACGTAGGACCCGACATCTCATCGTGGGAATCCAAGATTCATTCCAAGTGCTGGAAAATCTTGAGACATCATTTGAAACATCATCTGAAACGTCATCTGTAATATCATCTGAGACACCATCTGAAATAAAATCAAAATCATCAAGCGAATCAACTGCAACGAACCCCTGCTGGAGTCAACTATAAGCAGGACGAATCTAAGTAAATTTATGTATCAAGGATGAGGTATGGTAGTTATTTAATATTTATGAAACATCAATAGGTATAAACTTTTATCCTGAATCCTAAAGTTTAGTTTTTTTTTATCATTTATAAACAAAATAAAATCCACCCCCACAACTAAAGGGCGATACAATTAATCGTTACAAAAATTATAAATTTAATTTGAATACATTCAATACAAAAAAGATAAATGTTAGTCTGATGTACCTACATCGAAGCATACAATCATTGGTGCAAAAATATACAAAAATATATAATTGATCTGGTGCAAAGCATCTGTGAATATAAAAAGATTTATAGAATTTGAAAATTAAGTATACAGAAGTTTCTATGGTTACATTGAAAAACTAAACAAATAATTTTATATATTTTATTGGCCTATCGTAAAGAAATTACTGATACCTACGTAAACGAAGTGTGAAGATCCTGTTTTAACAAAGACAACCTAAAATCATAAAAATATTAAATCGATAATTTGTAACGAAAACACTTACTTAGTACCTACCTGAGTCCGCCATAAAGATAATCTCGGTTGAAAAGTCTGAAAAGAAAAATAAAGTAACAATAAAGTAATTAACGAGTCATAATCGTCGTGTGTAAATAAATAAAACTATAAATCGGGAATTTTGTTTAAAGTTAAAGTGAAAAATACAGTGTACTTACTTGTAGTGTGTAGTGCAATATGGATGCAAATATCCTTCAATAAAAAAATATTTGTGAAGTGAAATTTATCCAAGTCTACAATAGAGGTTTTTACACTTAACTTCGGTTGCCTATTGAAGACTTGAATCAATTTCAAGTAAAATTTTTGTATATTTGAGCTGAAATGAAAGCAATTTTTAAAGTAAAGTTTTTTTTTGATAAAGATTATAAGTGACTTTAACGATTCAAAACAGAACGTTAAGATCAATTATAAACTGATGTAATTTGGTAACAATACTTACAAATACAAGTACCTACACTGAAGTTTTTTTTTGTGAAACATAATAATTTTTTTTGAGATTCAGATACGACAAATCTGAAATTGTTTTGAAATTAAGTTGAAATATTTAATAATAAATATTTTTTTGAGATTACGATTAATCTGAAGTGTCCGTCCAAACACAAATCGTATTTTCACTCCCTGGTCCATCCCTGATAAAGTCTGAAAAATCTGAAAATTGAAAAAAGAATATAATCTGTAAAGCTAATTGAAAATTAAAGAGTAAAGTAACTGATGAATCAACCTTTTCATCTGGCTTTACGTCGGTAGGGTGCACTCTCCCTTCGTCGAACCATTTCCTTTTTTTTTTATATAAAATATATTGATTTTTATTAAATTTTTAAATATTGATAAAATTTTAATTTAACTAACCAAAACATTTGTTTCAGCTAAGGTATAGTTTGAATGTACTTGCCAACTATGTACACGATCCTTCAGATCCAATCAATTTTAAATTTTGCTATTGTTTTATAACATAATTTTTGACATTCTACTTTCAATCTTTCGGGTGGGATATAGGCACAGTGGAGGCGTCCTACGCGAATTTTTAATTTGTTTTGTTTTTGAAAGTCTGAGTAATCAGAACTTTTTTTTTTGAACATTGGTTCAAAATAATTTTGTGAAATCGTAAAATATAGGTACTTACCTATCGCGTTTAGCTCGGTTAATTAAATACTATTAATAAATAGTCGCGTCTGAAGAATTTGGTCAGTCCTTTTGATCTGGGCTCGTAAAATCGTCGACCTTGTCTAACTTTGTGTAAACAATTCATGATAAGAGGCCACAAAAGATTATTAAGGAAGCAGACATTTCTGGGATCCGTTTTGAAAATCGTGTTAGGCTTTTGTATCATAAAACGACTATTCATCGGAGTAAGTTGTTTGTTATCGCGACAGAGGGACAGTGATTAGTTTCACTAATCCTCGAATGAAGATTTCTTTAAGCAAGAAAAATTTTTCTTTAGCTGATAGAAATCTTTTGAAAGTTTTCGAAAGATAATTTATATTTTTTTTTTGCTCGTTTTGAGATTCGACTATACGTCATAATTTTTATCAGTGGAACAATTTCCATTGATTTTTGTTTTGTTTCGATAATCACACATCGTCTGTACGGGCGAAGTATTATAAAGGCAAATTTTGTTTTAAACTCAAGATATTAATAATAAAGAAAAGTCAGTTATTGAGATACTATAAAGAAATCGTTTGTTAGTTTTAGTATGGGATTTAGTGAGAAAACAAAATTAAAGTTTATTGAGAAAATTTGTTAGAAGATTACAAAGCAATTTTTGAATAATAATTTAGTTTGAGAAAAAGAATTTTAAGTATATTGGAGACTTCTAATTGGAATTCATTTTGAGATTAGAAATATAATTTTTGTTAGAATAAGATTTATTTGAATAAAATGTTAAGTAATTTTATGAAGTTAAATTTTGGGTTTTCAATCATTGGAAGGTCATGACGAAGGCTGAAAATATTCTCGGGAAGTTTATTCTGGTTATCCAAAAATTTATTTCAGATACCATGATGGACTAAAGACTTTAGTGGAGAGACGTGGCTGAGGCTAAGTTAGTGCGACGGCGGCGACGACAACGCAACATACATAGGTAACAATGTGAAAGAAACTTAGTGCATTCCATTCTTCTTGAATATTTATTGGATCGCGGGATATTTTTGCACTAGATTTGTACCAGCAAAGATATCAATGGGTAGTGTTCTTGAAGGACTAGTCTCCGACAAGACACTTAGGTAGGGAAGCGAGGTACTTAAGGGGAATCAACATCACCTGATTTCCCAAAACAATAGGGCCTTAGAAAAATTCCAAGGATGAAATAAGGCATAGGTTGGGTTGGGTTAGGCAATCCTTAGAGGTATAACATCATCACCTCGACACTCTGTTAACACTCGTGCTTCCACCAATAAATTTCTATCATCTTTTTGAATTCTATCAAACAACTCCCTTTTCAGCTCGGCCCCTTTGCTTTTTAGCATAGCTTTTTTTAAATTTAATTGAGTCAACATTCAGCAAGACTCCAGGTCTAAAAGATGTGACACCGACTTTCGCTCCTGCAGCACCACCCACTTCCCTGAACCGACGAGTTCGGCCCCGGCGAATTTTGCAGACCTGAAGCAGCGGTGTAGCGATAGTCACCCTATTCATCCAGGCTTGGACGTGCCCTATCTTTGGAGAAGGTACTAAAAGTTGGTAGGATGGATAGGTTTCGGATTCGTTTATAGAGAAGTGTTGCAGTAGGTAGTTTTGAGATATATTTTGAGATCTATTAAGCATGATAGATAGGGGAATTAAAAACTCCTCTTACAACTTTACAATACAGTCTCAGAATTCTTACTCTCTTCACGTTCTCGTGTTTACGAAGTCAGATCAAGTTATTTCTAAGACATTATAAAATAGGTGGAGTACTATTTTAGAAATCTTTGGGAATCATCTGACTACGCCAGATCGTAAATCTGACGTAAGGTTTATCGATCCGTGGTGTCTTTGAGATACGTATATTTCACCAACATACGTCGAGAAGTACTCGACTGTGGGAAGAGGGCGAAGGGATCTTTTGGATCATCCACCACTGTCGAGTGGTGAAGGATCTCAAGCATCGCTTCATCCCCTGCCTTTCTCAGCCGACTACAATCTCGATTAATTTTATGGAGTAGGATCCGAATAGGGATTTTTCTCGTCCGCTACAGAAATGAATAAAATAAAGTAGAAGACGTAGTACAACTGAGACGTAGGTAGTGATTTAGTGAAACTTCACCTTGTGTTTTGGGTTTTCTGGTCTTTCTGGTCTTTGGGACTTTTTAGTCAACCGACTTTCTCAGTCATGTCTACCAACAGTCTTTGTTATTAAGAATTTTTAATAATTAATTTTTTTTATTCATATTTGGGATTAACTCGAAATTAAGTCATTTAATTGATTTTTATTTTTCCCAAACAAAATCTCAAGTATGAATTAAAGATTAATTATTTTTAAATTTTTTTTTATTTTTCGTAGCGGGAACATCCCATTCTTCCCGTTACATAATGGCGCCCGAACGTGTGGGGCCCGAGTCTTGAAAAAAAATGATAGTTTTTGAAATTCGATAGATATTTTTTTTATTTAATGACTTTTTGAAGGTAGTGAAATAGTATGATGTAGTAAGTTTGTTCGAACGTTAGTTTGAACTAGTTAAGTCAATTTTGAATTTTTATGGAGTTGGTAGTGTCATAGAGATTTAACATCGGACGGTTTTCTGACTTAAGTGTCGACCGGTATTTAGTTGAACTTTTTCCTGAGTATGTCTGCAGCGACAACCTGTCAAAATTCCACTCCACTCTCTTAACATTTCAAGTATAGTTTTCTAGTAAAGTTAGTTTACATAGAGTTGTCCGTATTGGATAGATTATTAGTCCAGTAGTCCGTTGCTTCTCATGAAAGCTAATCATAAGCTAGAAACTAAATTCTTTTCAAACTGTTTAGTTGTTTGCAACTACGTCCGGTGAATGGTTGAACTCATTCCTATTCACGTCTGCCGCGCAAGCCAAATGACGACGGCTAAATAAAGATTAACCAATTTCAATCGACAAGTTATAAGAAAATTTAGATTTTCACTACACTTCAATAAAGTAAGTTTGAAATTTATTCTGCAAGTCAAGTTAGTTAATCTTAAGATATAGTTCTGGTCCGATGTCCGCTAGGGGATGTTATTACTTCCCTAGGTCAGTAGCAGCAGAGAGAATTAAGAACAGATGAAGCTAATAAGAGGAGCTAGATAAATTTTCACGAGTTGTTAGTTATACAGAAATTTTTTTTTGGAATATTTAAGAATAATGGAATGAAGATTCACATAATATGTTGTTGCGGAGTTGTTCCTGAAGCATGACGAAGCTTCAGTCACGTCTCCGAGCTTACAATGATTGGAGAAAACTTTTGAGAATTTTGAGAAAATTTTTTTTTTGAGAAAATTTAATTGGAGAATTTAAATAAGATTTAGATTTTTGAGTATTTTGCCTGGTGGCGCTTTTTAGTTATAGTTTTGCCTGGTGGCACGTTTAGATTTAGATTTGCCTGGTGGCCATTTTGAGATCAAGTATTTAGTTTTGCCTGGTGGCACATATTTAGTATATTTAGCATTGCCTGGTGGCACATTTTTGAGTATTTTGCCTGGTGGCGCTTATTTAGTATATTGAGAATTTTGAGTTTTGCCTGGTGGCACATTTAGTATTTAGCATTGCCTGGTGGCGCTTTTTAGTTATAGTATTGCCTGGTGGCACACATAGAGTTAATATAGCCTGGTGGCACATTTAGAGTTAATTTTGCCTGGTGGCGCATATTGAGTTATTTAATTTTGCCTGGTGGCACATAGAGTTAATATAGCCTGGTGGCAACTTTTTTTAGATTTAGATTTGTCTGGTGACGCCCTTATTTAGATACAGTAATTTAGTTATTTAGTTTTTTTTTTGAACAAAATTTTTTTTTGAGTAATTTAGTTTTTTTTTGAGAAAAATTTAGTTTTGATACGTTTAGATATAGTTTGTTTTGAGTAATTTAGATTTTTTGAATTTTTGAGATAAAGAAACATTCAGAGGGTTTACCCTAAGCAAAAATTAGGTTAAGTTAGTTAGTAAGTTAGGTAGTAAGATTTAGTTATTAAGAAATAGGTATTAAGACATAGGTAATAAGATTTATTTAATAGGATTTATTTAGTAGGAAGTATTTAGTAGGATACATTTAGTTTTTTTTTGAATTATTTAGATTTGAAGTTATAGGTAGTTAGATTTGAAGCTTAAGATAGTTAGTAGTTTTTTTATATTAATACATAGGTAGTAAGATTAGGTTAAGGAATAATCATTGTAAACTAGAAATAGTATAGTAGTTAAGTAATTAAGCAATATCTTTTGTAAACAATTTTTTTTTTTGATAAATTCGGAATTTAGTAAACTTTTTATTCAATACAAAGTCTTTTCTTATATCTACAATGGTGAATAAACACAAAAATGGTTCTACAGATAAAAAGAAGGGGGGTAGACCACCCAAACCTCCAGTTCCAAGCAAAGCACCACTATTAACGACTCCAGAGCCACACAATACGCGTTACAGGAAAAACCTCGACATGTATCACAACATGACGATGGACACGAACGCTGTAGCAGATATGAGTCAGGTAGAGGATGCGGCTGGACCGTCAAACACGGAACGAGTTAGTGATGAAGACATACCATTGGTTGATTTAGCGAGGCACTTAACACCTGAGGGAGCACAAGAAGAGACATTGAACCAACAATCAGATGAGTGGGAAGATTACGTGAAGGAAATAGCATTAGCAACTATTGGCCTAAATCGAGCTGAAGATCGCAAAAATCTTCAGGAAACATTAGCTCAAAGCCAAGCGCAAATACTAGCAAGAGTAGATCAAGCAGTCAAAAGCGCCTTAACACAGATGAGCGAGTTAATACGACCAACAACTACTGCTATACCACTATGCGACTTACCTACACCTAATACACGAAATCCTAATATCAGAAACGAACCTGTTCCGGAAACAACTACCAGCAATAACTTACAAGAAACTGCAAACGAAAGAGCTAGAGAAAATCATCATGAAGAATTGAGAGAAGCGGTCAGAGAAGCGATAGGTGTACGGCAAAGAAGAAACGGCACTCCACCTAGAGTTGATACCAACCGAAACAACCTACCGGGATTCCCTAGGGAGTGGCCGAGACGCAACGTATCACCACCTAGAGTGGAACCTTCTCGACGATATGACCCAAACTTCTATGATAGATTGGATCAAATTCAATTCGACAATACGTCGATAAATCGTAATGTGAGAGCACCAGCACCATCACCAGCGACATCATTTGTACGTTCTCCACATTATCATAAATGGGGCATAGTGTTCAATGCCAAAAATATGCCAGTAGACGAGTTCCTTTTCCGACTTGATCGGGTAAAGGACAGCTACGGTGCATCGTGGGAGGAGATAGTGGCAAATTTCCACCATTTTGTGAGCGGAACGGTAGAGGTGTGGTACTGGATGTTCATGAAAAATAATCCGTATTCATCTTGGGCAGCGTTGAAGTTAGCGCTGATAGAGCAGTATCGTAGTCTGGAAACTGACTCAGAGTTATCCAGACAAATGGCGGAAAGGAAGCAAGCTCAAGGCGAGAGCTTTGACTCGTTCTATGATGCCATATTAAAGATTAATTCGCGTATGAAAAATCCCAGACCCAATGAGGAATTGGCTGAGATAATAAAACAGAATGTACGCAGGCGTATGGGTGAGCTGTTATTAACTTTTAAATCAACTCGATTGGCTGATTTAGTTTTTACATGTAGAGACATGGAGAGGTTTTTGGCTCAACATGATCCCATGAGGGTTAGAGCACCTCCAATATATAATAATCCGCCAAGAAAACTCGTACATGAAATCGAAGTCCAAACTGATTCACAATTTTCCGAAACTTCAACAGCCGTCGAAGCATTCCATCACAATAGAAATCGAGATACGAAACCAAATACCGATAGTGTAAAATGTTGGAACTGCCTGAAACCAGGTCATACATTCAGAGATTGTGCAGACATGCAAAGAAGGATTTTCTGTTATCGTTGTGGCAAACCAGAGGTTCTGTCACCCAACTGTAAAATGTGTCCGGGAAACTCGTCAACGAGCCAACATTCGACCGAGAGGGAGTTGGCAAAGATGGGCAACTCGGGGAGTCCATTATAAACACTGAAAAAACTGATAAAATTACAATTTTAAAAAACCCTGAAACCAAAAGTATTTTTGAATCATCATCTGCTAATTCTAGAATCCCTAGGCTTAGACCATTAAAGTCCTTACATCAAAGGCAAATAGAATACAATTTAGCTAGAAAAAGAATATATACATACCCCAAACATTTAAAGAAAGTTGAAGCTTTGAGAACTAAATTTAATAACAAAAGAAAAATTTATAAGGTAGTGTCTTCGACAAAATTGTCAAATTACAAGGACGATCCCCGTCCTTATGTTCAAGTAGAATTATTCAATGAAGAATGGTACGGTTTGCTCGACTCTGGAGCAAGCGTCAGTTGTTTAGGTAAAGGAGCGATAGAAATTTTAGAAAGCAAAAATATCTCGTTTCAAAAATTTTCTACCAACATAGCTACAGCTGATGGAAAACAACAACCAGTGGTAGGAGTAGTTAGAACAAAAATTTCTTTTAACAGCAAAACACATACCATCGACTTATTCATTGTACCTTCTTTAACGCAGAAACTCTACTTGGGAGTAAATTTCTGGGCCCTATTTGAGATAGCGCCCCATATCATACCTTTTCAAGAAAATATTTCTGAGTTAGCTTTAGAGAAACCTAATTTCTCTGAGTGTGAGCTAACTGCAGAACAGTCCGTTGTATTGAAAAATACCGTCAAACTTTTTCCGTCATTCGCTGAGCGTGGACTCGGACGAACACATCTTATGGAACATAGTATAGACACTGGCGATGCGTTGCCTATTAAGCAACGACATTACCCTATCTCTCCAGCGATACAAGCTTTGGTGTACGCCGAAGTGGACCGCATGATTTCTTTGGGAGTGATTGAAGAAAGTTCAAGCCCATGGTCCTCACCTGTTGTATTGGTGAGAAAACCCGGCAAAAACAGAATGTGCTTGGATTTTCGGAAAGTCAACTCCGTAACAAAGAAGGATGCGAGTCCAATTGGGCATATAGAAGGTTTGTTAGCACGACTTTCAGAGACACGCTATATTTCTAGCGTGGATTTGAAAGATGCGTACTGGCAAGTACCGTTGGAGGAGATGTCGAGGGAAAAAACTGCTTTCTCTATACCAGGTCGTCCACTATACCAGTTCAAGGTGATGCCGTTCGGACTTTCCAACGCCGCTCAGAGTTTGACAAATCTTATGAATAAAGTTATCCCGTCCAACTTGAGAGATCAAGTTTTCATTTATTTAGATGACCTGTTGGTCATTTCCAAAACTTTTGATGAACATGTTGCTGTTTTAGAAGTCGTAGCAAAGAGGCTAGACGAGGCAGGACTCACAATAAATGTGGAAAAGTCACGCTTCTGTTTCGAAGAACTGCAATACTTAGGTTATGTCGTAGGGCGTGGCTGCCTCAAAGCAGACCCGTCTAAAATTTCTGCAATTCTCGATTTCCCGGTACCAACGACTGTACGTCAAGTACGTCGATTCCTTGGAATGGCTGGTTGGTACCGACGATTCATCGAGAATTTTTCTGAGGTGGCCGGACCGATGTCCGACACGTTAAAGAAAAAAAGCAAGTTTGAGTTCGACGAACAGGCGTTAGAAGCTTTCAACAAGCTGAAGGTGGCTTTGACTTCGGCGCCAGTTCTCCGCAACCCCGATTTCAGTAAGCAATTCGTAATTTTGTGCGACGCTTCAGCCACTGGAATCGGGTGTGTTCTGTGTCAAAGAGATGAGACTGGCGCAGAATACCCCATTTATTACTACTCGCAAAAACTAAATAGTGCGCAACGTAACTACTCAGTTACAGAGAGAGAATGTCTCGCAGCCGTAAAAGGCATTTATAAGTTCAGACCATACATAGAAGGTTACAGGTTCTTGGTGATCACTGATCATGCGAGCCTGAGATGGTTGATGAGTCTTAAGGACCCAACCGGACGTCTAGCTCGGTGGAGTTTGAAGCTTCAAAGCTTCGAATTTTCGGTGGAGCATAGAAAAGGTACGTTAAACGCTGTGCCCGATGCCCTGTCGAGAGTGCATGAAGTGGAGGCTTTGCGTTTATCTTCTCTAGAAGCACCCATCGAAAATTCAAGTCCACTTAATATGTTACATCTCGATTTAAAGGATCCGTCTTTCAAGTCGGAAGAATACCTTCAAATCGTGGAACACATTAATAAAAATAAAGATCGTCTCCCTGACTTGCAAGTATCTGATGGCTTCATATACAAAAAAGTCAGGCACGTGACAGGTAATCCGATTCAAGACGATTTGGCTTGGAAGATATGGATTCCATCGCAGTTGGGCGAAAAGTTGATAATTGCGGCTCATTGCCCGCCTCAGGCATCGCATGGTGGTATCACCAAGACCCTTCATCGTCTTCGTAACCAATTCTATTGGCCAGCAATGGCAGCACAAGTTAAAATGTATGTGAACAATTGCGAAATTTGCAAAACTACAAAGGCACCAAATTCTGTTCTTAGAACTGAAATGGGGAAAGGGTTTGAAGTGGAAAGACCTTTCCAACATATGTATATAGACTTCTTAGGTCCATACCCTAGATCTAGGAGAGGTAACACCTACATAATTATTGCGTTAGATCAACTAACAAAATTCGTATTCATTAAGCCACTGAAAAAGGCAACTACCTCAGAGGTAATAAAATTTTTAGTGGATGAAATTTTTCTAATATTCGGAGTTCCGGAGAGTTTATTATCAGATAATGGCTCACAATTTATAAGTAATGACTTCAAGACATTCTTAGAAAATTTCGGAATCAACCATGTCAAAACAGCTGCATATGCTCCTCAAGCGAATGCCAGTGAACGAGTGAACCGCTCAATTCTGAGTGCTATTAGGGCCTATATCGACACGAAACAACTCAACTGGGATGAGCACCTATCTTTTATTAGCAGTGCTTTACGCACATCGTTGCATAGTGCTATTGGCATGACCCCATACGAAGCGTTGTTCGGCCAACGCATGATAGAACATGGGGCAGACTATGCATTGCTAAGAAAACTCGGTGGACTCAACCAGTCAGAAATCGATTGGTTACCTAAGACAGCGAGGATGAACATCCTTCACTCATATTTGAAAACGGCACTCAACCAAGCTCATGAAAATTATGAGAAAATATATAATCTTAGAAGCAGAACAATTACGTTTAATATAGGAGATGAAGTATTTCGTCGAAATTTTGTATTAAGTGACGCAAGCAAACATCGAAATGCAAAGTTGTGTCCTAAATTTGTGAAGACAAAAGTTGTAAAAATCGTAGGCAATAACCTATACAAGGTTAAAGATGCGAATGGTTTCGAGTCTGTAGTGCATACTAAAGACCTCCGTAAATGAAGCAAACGAAAAGTCATAGACGATTCTTTTGTGGATTTTAAAATTTTCTTTGCGTTGATAAGTGTCATCGCCAGCTACTCAGCCTGTGCATGAGACACATGAGGGTCGTGGGTAGCAATTATTTAATCTGGAGTTGATTGAAGAGTATAGATAATGAGTAACATCGTAAACAACGATTTTCGTTTCCATCATCAATGAACCTGTTGGCACCAGGGACATTGAAGATGTTTTGTAGGAAAATCCATTTCTACACCCACTGTAACGAACTCAAGAAATTCTTCTTTAATATCCATACACGTATGAATAAGAAATGACATAGTGCTATAAAAATACGATCCAACTTGAAAATTCAAATACACATAAAATATCTTCAAAACAAAACTTAATATCTCCACGAGATTATTTTAAGAAAAGTTATTCGAAGTATAACAGAAAGATACCAACTCAATTCTTATAACAATGAACAAAGTTACCTAATGCACCAACCCCATTCGAACTAATACCGAAACTAATAAATAACCATCTAGTAGTAGATAGCAATAACAAATCAGCTGGAGCACTCGTCATTTATTATGAAAAGTAAAATGCCCAATCAACAGGGTGAAACGTCACCAAAGTAAAAATGTTGAGATAAAAGATTAGATGCGTAATTTTTTTTAGTGAGATTAAAAAGGTATCAAAACGTTTTGAACAAAAAAATGTTATTTGTAGCCAGAAGACGTATTAACAAAGAAAGATTCAGTTTTTTTTAATAAAGAATACTGCACGTATTAGTGTAATAGGTGATTTAGAGTTATAGAAAATAATATTCAGAGGCATAAAAACGAAATATTTCCCCGTAAAAAAGTAGAGAAAAATTAATGTAGGAAAATACTTACGCTTTAATCTAAGTTTAAAACCTCAGAATAGACAGACATACTTCAGTTTTAGACTCAAAAATAAGTAATTTATTGTTGATAAAATGTTTGTCACAAAATGTGATCAAAATAATTACATAAGTTGGAAATTGAACAAAAATAGTACTTTTACAACAAATCTAATTAGCTGTTTAGTATTCCCTAACGAACCGTGTACAAGTACCTATACACATACTTACGTCATTCGCCAAAAATAAAACACATAAAGTATCTGAAAAACATAAAATCTGAAATAAAAAGAAAAGTCATACTCACCTAATAGTTACAAATCTAATATAATTAAATCTGTTCATATCATCCGAACCCTGTAAGTAACATAAATAAAACGACGAAAAGAGAAGAAAAGAACATTTCTTCAGCATAAAAATATTCACGCTATCAATCATACAAGTAAAAAAGAGAAAAACAACAATCTCCAAATAAGGCGCAAAAATGAATAAAATACACGATGACAAATCTGCACGTAACAAAAAAATCCTATAGGAAAAATGTTCACACACAGACAAAATCAATTCGAGTTTAGTCACGCATATAAACAAATCTACCGAATCTCGAAAGAATCTACGAGTGTCGTTCATGAAAAAAAAGATGGACGGAATTAAAATTCGAGCGGCAAATAATCTTCCTAATGAGAAGAAAAAGGACCAACACTCAACAATAAGTCTATCTACAATAAATTTAAAATCAGTCAACCGCTTTAAAGTACAGTTGGAAGCACTGATCGACGTAACGTGCCACGTAAATGAGCCGAACAACGACATTCGCGATTTCTAATTCGGCCAAGTCAGACGCAGTAACAAAAACCTGAAAGTAAAAATTGAAATAAGTTATTAAAATAAAGGAAAAACTAAAAAGCAAAGTGAAAATAAAAGTATTAAAAGTTTGAAGATAAGAAAAACCTAGATATCCAATAAAATCAACTTAAAAGAAAAGAGCAGCAGAGGAATCAAATCAGTGGATTATAACACAAGGTAAGATTTTTTTTTCTTCTATGCAAAATCCACCCCTATGTCTGAAAATTTGTGAGCACATGCTCCAAGAAATAACTAAAATATGATCGATCAAATTAATCGAGAAAGTCGCAAAGAAATAGTTAAAATAAAATCATTAATACGAAAATGCCACGTTTTTCCTGAAAAATCCCTATAGAAAAAACACATGTGTCCACGAATTACCACGAGCAAGTGGAATCGAAAGAGAATTTTTGGTGGACAATTAAAAAAACAACGTACGGATAAGTCTGGTCGTCGGGTTGCTAAAAATGCCACTCCAAAACCACTTTCCAGAAAGATCCAAATAGCCGAAAAGCATCTCGAACAAAGAAGCTGGAATTCTGTTCGAAACCACAGTGCTGTGGAAACGAAACTTGGTCGTGAAATCATTCATCAGAACATACGCAAAATTACCGCTGAAAAACCAGGTAAAAATATGAAAAACTTATCGCCAAAAAATTCACAAATTTTACATATGATTAAACTATAAATTTTACCTGTCCAAAAAAAACCAAAAATAAACGAAGAAAAAACTTGCAAAAATATAATTACATAAAAAAATCTAGAAGATTTCTTTTTGTCGTCCTCAGAGGCAAAAAGATTTCTTCACGAACAAAAAAAAAAGAAGACACAGTCATTGTCTTTATATCAAAAAATGCATTAACAAAATTGCTAATAAAATTTTTCTTGTTTCTGTACAGATACGTTCCGGGTGGTGTACATCAAGTCGGACGAGACTGCAATCAATGTATGGCTCCTAAAAGCCTATTGCATTGAAATCACGAAAGGAGCCCACCACTCGGTCAACGTCATCTGGTTTCCGTCCAGGAGCCTAAAAATCATAAAACCACAAAACGTCAGCAAATCAGTGAATTCTGAAAAATTAACATACACTGATTCATCAGCAGCACGTAGGACCCGACATCTCATCGTGGGAATCCAAGATTCATTCCAAGTGCTGGAAAATCTTGAGACATCATTTGAAACATCATCTGAAACGTCATCTGTAATATCATCTGAGACACCATCTGAAATAAAATCAAAATCATCAAGCGAATCAACTGCAACGAACCCCTGCTGGAGTCAACTATAAGCAGGACGAATCTAAGTAAATTTATGTATCAAGGATGAGGTATGGTAGTTATTTAATATTTATGAAACATCAATAGGTATAAACTTTTATCCTGAATCCTAAAGTTTAGTTTTTTTTTATCATTTATAAACAAAATAAAATCCACCCCCACAACTAAAGGGCGATACAATTAATCGTTACAAAAATTATAAATTTAATTTGAATACATTCAATACAAAAAAGATAAATGTTAGTCTGATGTACCTACATCGAAGCATACAATCATTGGTGCAAAAATATACAAAAATATATAATTGATCTGGTGCAAAGCATCTGTGAATATAAAAAGATTTATAGAATTTGAAAATTAAGTATACAGAAGTTTCTATGGTTACATTGAAAAACTAAACAAATAATTTTATATATTTTATTGGCCTATCGTAAAGAAATTACTGATACCTACGTAAACGAAGTGTGAAGATCCTGTCTTAACAAAGACAACCTAAAATCATAAAAATATTAAATCGATAATTTGTAACGAAAACACTTACTTAGTACCTACCTGAGTCCGCCATAAAGATAATCTCGGTTGAAAAGTCTGAAAAGAAAAATAAAGTAACAATAAAGTAATTAACGAGTCATAATCGTCGTGTGTAAATAAATAAAACTATAAATCGGGAATTTTGTTTAAAGTTAAAGTGAAAAATACAGTGTACTTACTTGTAGTGTGTAGTGCAATATGGATGCAAATATCCTTCAATAAAAAAATATTTGTGAAGTGAAATTTATCCAAGTCTACAATAGAGGTTTTTACACTTAACTTCGGTTGCCTATTGAAGACTTGAATCAATTTCAAGTAAAATTTTTGTATATTTGAGCTGAAATGAAAGCAATTTTTAAAGTAAAGTTTTTTTTTGATAAAGATTATAAGTGACTTTAACGATTCAAAACAGAACGTTAAGATCAATTATAAACTGATGTAATTTGGTAACAATACTTACAAATACAAGTACCTACACTGAAGTTTTTTTTTGTGAAACATAATAATTTTTTTTGAGATTCAGATACGACAAATCTGAAATTGTTTTGAAATTAAGTTGAAATATTTAATAATAAATATTTTTTTGAGATTACGATTAATCTGAAGTGTCCGTCCAAACACAAATCGTATTTTCACTCCCTGGTCCATCCCTGATAAAGTCTGAAAAATCTGAAAATTGAAAAAAGAATATAATCTGTAAAGCTAATTGAAAATTAAAGAGTAAAGTAACTGATGAATCAACCTTTTCATCTGGCTTTACGTCGGTAGGGTGCACTCTCCCTTCGTCGAACCATTTCCTTTTTTTTTTATATAAAATATATTGATTTTTATTAAATTTTTAAATATTGATAAAATTTTAATTTAACTAACCAAAACATTTGTTTCAGCTAAGGTATAGTTTGAATGTACTTGCCAACTATGTACACGATCCTTCAGATCCAATCAATTTTAAATTTTGCTATTGTTTTATAACATAATTTTTGACATTCTACTTTCAATCTTTCGGGTGGGATATAGGCACAGTGGAGGCGTCCTACGCGAATTTTTAATTTGTTTTGTTTTTGAAAGTCTGAGTAATCAGAACTTTTTTTTTTGAACATTGGTTCAAAATAATTTTGTGAAATCGTAAAATATAGGTACTTACCTATCGCGTTTAGCTCGGTTAATTAAATACTATTAATAAATAGTCGCGTCTGAAGAATTTGGTCAGTCCTTTTGATCTGGGCTCGTAAAATCGTCGACCTTGTCTAACTTTGTGTAAACAATTCATGATAAGAGGCCACAAAAGATTATTAAGGAAGCAGACATTTCTGGGATCCGTTTTGAAAATCGTGTTAGGCTTTTGTATCATAAAACGACTATTCATCGGAGTAAGTTGTTTGTTATCGCGACAGAGGGACAGTGATTAGTTTCACTAATCCTCGAATGAAGATTTCTTTAAGCAAGAAAAATTTTTCTTTAGCTGATAGAAATCTTTTGAAAGTTTTCGAAAGATAATTTATATTTTTTTTTTGCTCGTTTTGAGATTCGACTATACGTCATAATTTTTATCAGTGGAACAATTTCCATTGATTTTTGTTTTGTTTCGATAATCACACATCGTCTGTACGGGCGAAGTATTATAAAGGCAAATTTTGTTTTAAACTCAAGATATTAATAATAAAGAAAAGTCAGTTATTGAGATACTATAAAGAAATCGTTTGTTAGTTTTAGTATGGGATTTAGTGAGAAAACAAAATTAAAGTTTATTGAGAAAATTTGTTAGAAGATTACAAAGCAATTTTTGAATAATAATTTAGTTTGAGAAAAAGAATTTTAAGTATATTGGAGACTTCTAATTGGAATTCATTTTGAGATTAGAAATATAATTTTTGTTAGAATAAGATTTATTTGAATAAAATGTTAAGTAATTTTATGAAGTTAAATTTTGGGTTTTCAATCATTGGAAGGTCATGACGAAGGCTGAAAATATTCTCGGGAAGTTTATTCTGGTTATCCAAAAATTTATTTCAGATACCATGATGGACTAAAGACTTTAGTGGAGAGACGTGGCTGAGGCTAAGTTAGTGCGACGGCGGCGACGACAACGCAACATACATAGGTAACAATGTGAAAGAAACTTAGTGCATTCCATTCTTCTTGAATATTTATTTGATCGCGGGATATTTTTGCGCTAGATTTGTACCAGCAAAGATATCAATGGGTAGTGTTCTTGAAGGACTAGTCTCTGACAAGGCACTTAGGTAGGGAAGCGTGGTACTTAAGGGAAATCAACATCACCTGATTTCCCAAAACAATAGGGCCTTAGAAAAATTCCAAGGATGAAATAAGGCATAGGTTGGGTTGGGTTAGGCAATCCTTAGAGGTATAACATCATCACCTCGACACTCTGTTAACACTCGTGCTTCCACCAATAAATTTCTATCATCTTTTTGAATTCTATCAAACAACTCCCTTTTCAGCTCGGCCCCTTTGCTTTTTAGCATAGCTTTTTTTAAATTTAATTGAGTCAACATTCAGCAAGACTCCAGGTCTAAAAGATGTGACACCGACTTTCGCTCCTGCAGCACCACCCACTTCCCTGAACCGACGAGTTCGGCCCCGGCGAATTTTGCAGACCTGAAGCAGCGGTGTAGCGATAGTCACCCTATTCATCCAGGCTTGGACGTGCCCTATCTTTGGAGAAGGTACTAAAAGTTGGTAGGATGGATAGGTTTCGGATTCGTTTATAGAGAAGTGTTGCAGTAGGTAGTTTTGAGATATATTTTGAGATCTATTAAGCATGATAGATAGGGGAATTAAAAACTCCTCTTACAACTTTACAATACAGTCTCAGAATTCTTACTCTCTTCACGTTCTCGTGTTTACGAAGTCAGATCAAGTTATTTCTAAGACATTATAAAATAGGTGGAGTACTATTTTAGAAATCTTTGGGAATCATCTGACTACGCCAGATCGTAAATCTGACGTAAGGTTTATCGATCCGTGGGGTCTTTGAGATACGTATATTTCACCAACATACGTCGAGAAGTACTCGACTGTGGGAAGAGGGCGAAGGGATCTTTTGGATCATCCACCACTGTCGAGTGGTGAAGGATCTCAAGCATCGCTTCATCCCCTGCCTTTCTCAGCCGACTACAATCTCGATTAATTTTATGGAGTAGGATCCGAATAGGGATTTTTCTCGTCCGCTACAGAAATGAATAAAATAAAGTAGAAGACGTAGTACAACTGAGACGTAGGTAGTGATTTAGTGAAACTTCACCTTGTGTTTTGGGTTTTCTGGTCTTTCTGGTCTTTGGGACTTTTTAGTCAACCGACTTTCTCAGTCATGTCTACCAACAGTCTTTTTTATTAAGAATTTTTAATAATTAATTTTTTTTATTCATATTTGGGATTAACTCGAAATTAAGTCATTTAATTGATTTTTATTTTTCCCAAACAAAATCTCAAGTATGAATTAAAGATTAATTATTTTTAAATTTTTTTTTATTTTTCGTAGCGGGAACATCCCATTCTTCCCGTTACAGACGCCACAGCAGAAAGAACTAGAAACAGTGGCAGACCTTAGCTTCGGTAACGTGATTGAGAAGTAGAAGATTTCCAACGACTTGATATAAATAATTGGAGACAGCTGGTGATCGAGCCAGCTGGAATGGCTTGATGCGTGATGACATGGAACATCTTTAGTTTAATCATGAATGAATAATTATAACAACGGCCTATTGGTTATTGCTGTTAATAGTGTTACTAACCACGGAAATCAATCAATAAAAAACCTAATGGAGCCCAACGTGAGGATCTACTCAAATCGTTTTCTGAAAAGCTGTCAGAAACATTTTTCATAATAGAAAACTAAGAAAATGTAGATGCAAAACAACCAATAGCCTAAAAGAAAACTTCAAACGTTAGCTGGTGGAGAGCTGTTTTCTGTTAATATGATCAAAGGAAATATTGTGGAAGTTTATGAACAAATTGCTTTCGAGCAAAACTTTCCCAGCAACTTAATGAATTCCACACTATGAATATATGTACATACATATATCTAAATCTTTTGACATATGTAAATCACCAAAATTTAGACATATTGCCTTGTTAGGAATTTAATTTTTCCTAATGATTTTGAATAATTATTCGTGTTTATAAAAAGGGGTCGTCGAATCCCGTCAAAGCTGAAAGATGATGAATGTTGAATGCACGAAGGCGGACTTAACGATATTTTCTTTTCTAATTACTGTAGTCGCTCATATTTGATTATTCATAACAAACCTTTCAACATTTAAATCATTAATCATCAGGAATGAGAAAAAAGTATTTAAGTTAAATCCTAACAACAATCCTTCATTCACCTACAACGAAACGAACAAACTTTAACGCCCTGACACGCAAAAGTCAGTACATAAAAATGCACTGTGGTTATTGTATGACATACATATTCACAAAAATGTACTTTGGGTTAACATATCAGCAGTCTATCAACAATCAAACTTATAACTACTCTTTACTTAGCACACGCATTCGGCATTGTGTTTACCTTCTGAAGGTCATCATAACAACCCTGGAAAGTATACACAAGTTCTATATTCGATATAATATAAAAGGTACGACTAGGAGTTCGGGTGGCTATACGGGAGTTAGAGAGTTATCCAAATGTTATCCCTCCGTTCTTTTGGAAAATATTTTCGGATGTTTTATGACGATGAGTATCGTTTTATTCAATAGAATACAAAGTCAGAAGTCAATAGCTTTACATGAAATATCATAAATATTATGATGGGTATGGTTTGTGGATGTTTTTTTTGTATAAATAACCCCGTAGCTATAACAGTAGACTCTGTTAAAAGGATCGAATTTCAACCATTAAATTTAAAACTTCAGAAGGAATGTAATATATTTTATATAAAGCAATAGAAAAGCACCGTGCATAGTTAAAAAAAAAAACAAATAGTGAGCTGGGTCTCACGGAACTCAGGAACCATCAGAAATGCATAGCATATGCATTACCTTGCTACCCCATTCCGGTGTCATGGATAACGAACTGGAAAATGTTTACCTTATCGAAGGCCATTATATGTTACATTACACCGTTGTATTTCACATATAACAATACATTAATGTTTAAGCACTGGTTGCCTAAAGTTGCTATCGTCTCTCTATATGTATAGCGTTATATCACCATTAAAAAAATCAAAATAATCGTTTTTCGCCAAAGACGATTTGGTAAAGTGTAGGAAGCATGTACCAACTCATAATAAAAATATGAGAAGCGGGCACACTATGCCAAGTGTGCCCGCTTCTCAAAAAAGTAAGTCCCCATCATTCCAACAATTATTAAGGATTTAGTCTCCAAAAAATATCCCATTTTTCAGCCGTTTTGTATAAGCGTAGACCAGAAAAGTCTACCATCAACGAAATATCTCTATACGGCAAACACTGGAGAAACCGCAAGAACATGATAAGTCTGTTAATGCAAAATCTTCACTATAATTAGAACGGCGTCGTGTCGGGTCATTTAAAACTCGGGTAACAACCTAAGAGCTTTCGTAACGTAAACATTAAAATTTAAGACCCTTCTCCATGGCGAAGAGAAACGTGGAAATCGACCGTCAAAGTCCTCGGTGGTCTTTAGCGAATTCTTCGATTACATTTCCGGTCTTGATGTTTGGCTATAATGTGAGGTGAAGAAGGTTCAAAGGCTATGAAATAATACGAATTCAATGGCTCCAAGCGATGAGTCATTTATCATGTTTCATGTTTTATAGTGAATGAACAACAATTCTTAAGCCTGAAGGATTTTAAAAGCCACTCCAGAGTGAGTCCATAATTGAACTTGTAATAAAACTGAACTGGATTTAGTTGACAAAAACTGAATTCCAGTTGAAGTATAAACGGACATGAAAATTAAGTTATAAATAACAAATAGGTAAAGAAGTTTTCTTAAGCATCAGAAACAAGTTAATATAATATACAATACATATTCAAGAACAGGAAGACGGAACTGATTACCGAAATCGAATTAAGAATGTTGTTGAGAAAGCACTTGAAAAAGAAAAACAAGTATGTTTCGGCTTTATTTTTTGATGTTGTTCAAGCCTTTAACAAAAAGTTTGGCATTCGGGATTTGAGTGAAAATTGCATAAGGACCTCCCCAGGTATAGTTCTTACCAAATATACTCAAATCATGTAATGTATAGAAACCGATCAAATTTGTATAATATCCTATACGGAACAAAGCGAGTATTCGGAACTTATAAAAATCGAAACTGGTGTACCAAAAGGAAGTTTCTAGGACCAACCCTGTATATGTTATATACTAGGGATTTTACAGTGGACAACAATGTTATCATGGCAACATTAGATGAAGATGATGCTGCAATTTTAGTGTCTGATAAATACATTGTGAAAGCATCAGAAACATTTAAAAATGCAGTCGACAAAAAAAGGAACTGAGACATGGTGAATCAGATTATATGAGACAAAATCAATACACTTTAATAATAAAAAGATTAATATAATGTTTTACTTTTTATTAATAGTAAAGTTTTAACTTTCTCTGATACGACTTAATACCTGTAATGATGCAATATGGATGCAAGACTAAAATGGAAAGACCACAACAAGAAAAAAAAAGAGAAGAACTAAAAATTAAATATAAAAAAAATGCATACCCGTTCACTTTAGATAGCTATTCGGTCTGGTTCAGAGGTTTTTCAACCTCTCAAAATAAACTATCTATATTATAATTCACCCTTCGGAAAGTAAAGAACAAGGAAACATACATACTATACACCCCCATAACAACGACTTGAGTTTGAATTGGTATTTTGTGTTTGTGACTAAACTAACTTCGTCACAAAACGATTAACTTGACAGTCCAAACAACATTCGAAGGTTGCCAGATCATTGTGAGCCGTGTGATAACAGATGAACACGAAACCATCAAACTCCTTTAGCCATAAAAATATTGTAATTCTCCTTCGATTTTTCTGTTTTTTTTTTTTTTTTTTGCATGTCAGCAAAGCTACTTACCCCCTCCACAGTGACATCGGTGTCGTCTCCCAATGATAGAGTGGTTGCAAACATGATTTTCCATCGCTCCACACACTCCGCACGAGTCGATCCTCTTCGTTAAACCAATCTTTAGGTCACAGCCAACTCGCTAAAAAGAAAAACAGCAAGAAAAATAAAGGAATATTAAAATAAAATCGGAATAAATATCGAAGAATGATGAAGGGCAACACTTGAAAAGTTGTGTCGAACATTCTGAGAGTTTGTTTTCGTAACTCAAGCTCAACGTAACGACAACAAGATACAAAACAACCTTAAAACATTTTGAATAAATAAAGAGTTTCCTAAATCATTATATTGATATACTTTTTTGTTTTTGTATTTTGCCCGACAGAAATAGGGCGAGTAATACCCTATATTCCAGTCAAGAGGGTAACAAATAATTTATCAAGATATAGGTTAGGTGAAAAATTATTCTGCGCCGAACATGAAATAGATAAATTGCTGCTCATTCACATAAAGCTTCATATAGATAGGAAACAAAACTCTTACAAACGAACGATGGTACCTAAATATTTTCGTGTCCTCAGCCTTACTAGCACTATATAGAAGTTATAGGTTTTGGTATGTAGGGTACCAACGTTGGGCGCCATTTAGTGGGGTGGCAACGAATGCGACCATGTTTGACGAAAGTGCTTTGTTTTCCCGGAGACACGCTGTCATTATTTGAATTCCTGTTCGATGTAATGAATAACTTTTGCCGAATTATTTGACAAATTGTGGTTTGATTTATGCAGCTCATTGTGCACAGGAGTGTGCTACCCCTGATTTACCTTTTGCATAAATCGATTCATATGTCGTTATACAGGTTTGGGGGTGGTAATGAGGGTTTTTTTTTTTTGTTTTCGTATTTTTCGGCAAGTTTCCCAAAAGTCGTGCAAATTCCTCGAAATAAATGAAGCCTAATCACGGCATCGGTGAAGGCTGGGTACTTTTTTCTTTGTTTCCTGAACCTGCAGGCATTATTTTTGTTGACTCTCATTGTTCTTGGGAGGTCCTATGGGGATTGGGATGTGAGATGTTAACGATTACGTTGCCTTAGGCTATTTGCCGCAGAGGAATGTAAATTTCTTGAATACTTGGGTTTTTGTTTTGCTTTACTTTTTCATATATTTTGTTTACAATTGGTATTCTTTCTGACATGAGCGTCTCTCTTTCTCTTTCAAGGTATATTAGACTTGTAAATGAGTTAAATAGTCTTTGTTTTAATGTTTATTCAATCGTTTGTTTGTTGTGTAGGTATGTTGTTTTCTTTAAGAATGTTTCTCTCTGTTCTTTAAGAAAAAACTGATGCCTTGCGGACATGATTGGGTTGAATTTGTTTTTTTTATCTTCATTATAATTTCGATGTAGAAAAAGACATTTGACACCATAGTCTTCAAATTAGTAAGGGACTCTTGTTAGACATCACAAGAAACATGAAAACACATAAAATAAGTATCTTAAGATGTGTGACCAGAGATCATGGAAATAGAATGAGTTGATAAAAAGGTGAATTGATTCAATTTTGAAGAACAGAATTAAAATGAGTTTAGGTTTTTTTTTATTCGCAAAGTGAAATAGCGTAAGAATTGTGCCATCTTCTGTGACCAAAATCTGAAAAGAAAGTTCTTTGCACCGAAGTTGTTTGTCTCACGCTTAGAGCCAATTGACGGCATCTGAGACAAAGATGCTTCGCATAGAAGCAGGCAGAAGCCTCCATGTAATACTATCGTATAGACAAAATACAGCACGACAAATTAAGCTGGTACTATCAATACTAAGGAGAGACGCTGAGAACACCGTCCAAAACGTACTATCACAAAACGTTTTGTTGCAAATGCTATACAGAGGAAGGTCCCATTCGAGGTCTTAATATCGTCAGAAAAGAAGAAGATCCTTGATTCATCCTTGACTCCACATTGATCAGCACGCTGTTTATCAAATTATTCATTCATTCTTTTGTTTGTTACAAAATTAATGAATTTTTTTTTTTTAGTTTTTTCTTAGTTTAATTTGAATTGTTTAAGCAGTTTGACGAAAACTTTCTCTTTTTTGTCTCTGATGGTGTTTAATTGGATTTATAATCTTCAACGAATAATTCGCGTTGATAATTTTGCTGGCCATCATTTATTTATGTCGTTGGCATTTAAAACATCAATACATTTTTAACGTAAGGCAGTCAATCACAGCTCTGGGAAATAAAGCCAAAAAATAAAATTCGCCAGAATTTTCTTCATACATGTCTGGCGTTTTTTTAATGGGAAAAATCATATTTTTCAAAATTTTAAGTGTTTTTTCAAAAGAGGGAGGGGGCCGCAAGGTGTCCGTGGTTCCGATTGATTTTCTGGCTCAATTTCCATTTTGTTTTTTCTGGCTCTTTTTCCAAACCGCTTAAAAAAAATTCTTTCGTAACTTTCGGGAGCCGACGATCAACTCTTTACTTATTGCCTTCTGGGATGTAGAAAGGTAATCGGGTTATTTGTGATCACACATTTTAAACAAGTGCTTGAACCTTTTCTAAGTTTACAAACTATATCTGATCCATTATCCAATTTCTTGGTTGTAGGTATCAACATAGAATCATAATAATCCATCATAGTTTTACGATCCATTACTTCTATTTTTTTTTTTATCTATGGAATTGCAACAATATCGTCAAATATTCGATAATTACTTCGAGACATTTTGAAAAATTCCAGAATCGCGGTCGCAGAAACGATCATTGAATCACTGCTGTTTTTTGTTGTGAAGTATCAACTTCGCGTTGCAAATTCTTCGCTTTTAAGATTCTTTTTATTCTCTTCCATTTCCGGATTACATAGTTGCCTACAATCGACAATTTGTTGGTGGAAAATAAAAAGAGCACTAAAGGGTAAAAAATACGTTTGATGCTTACGAAAATAAAACTTTCAAAGCCATCGATAAGTCTGTTTTTATCTGAAGATGTTTCTTAGGAAACAAAACTGGGATTGGATACAAACAATAGAATACATTTGCAGTTATTTAATTACGTTTGTCACAAGGAACTTTGGATAAAATGCTAACATCAGCCGCAAAGAAACAAAAAAATAACATAAAACTTAATCCATTAGCCTCAAAGTAAATGATAAAATAAAAGAATATAAAATTAATTTATTCTCCATAACGAGAATTTACTTATTTATACCACGCCAATCAACCTTCCTTTCAAACAAGAACTCTGAAGAAAGGAAACAAAGAATAAAGTACAAACATTTTTTATCTCTCTCACCTGACATTTGCCCTGGATGCACATATCATGACTTCCGGCACGACACCGAGTTCCATCTTGCATTCTGCCTGACAGCTGCACAATGACACTCGGCTCATCATAGTGTTCCGACTCATCTGGGCCGGTGACACCACCACCATCAGCCTCTAGCAGTGAAACGTCATCAGAAAGATGTGCAGGTCTTCCTCTTTAGTCACCCAGCATACAGCCCACATCATCACAGAGAAGAGGAGCCGCAAAAATACCGAGAAAAAAAAAAAAAAGAAACAAAGCCCATTTTATATTAAATGAATAAAGCCATTCAGTTAACTAGTCAAAGAGTATACACTGTGAATATTTTAACAACACACAAGCAAACAAAACCAGGACACAAAATAAACGGAGCGCGCGGTGTAATTTCCAAAAGGTTTGCCCGCTTCGTCCCCGATGTACATAACAGCTACAATAGCAGTAGCAGACGCACTCTTGCTTGTAAGCTCATTACAGGTGCTGGAGCTATGTAGGCCGTTTGTATATAAATAGCGCGGCGTGGCATAGCGTTCAAATGTTTCAAGGCAACAGGATATGGCATGCTACATCCGTAGCGTGCTGCTTACTCCAATTACAGTCCACAAAGTAGCGGTAACCTTTCTGCGAACAATGCAACATAACCGGCCGGATAGGTCTATTAAACAAAGAAAATTCGCCAAGAGCCTGCCTGCTATTTGAACGGGATGTTGTTAATGACTTTTACTCCACAGTGCACAACCCTCTGAATCCTTTCCATTTCTCACATCTGCGACAGTTCCTCGTCTGCAATGTAATTACCGCACTTTACATTCATACGTTTGCTAATAGATTGTCCGCAGTTTTCACTTCGCTTTTCTTTTAATTCGCGGTAATTCGTCTTGTGTTTTATTAAACCCTTTTCTTCCCTCCACCAAAACTACCATTCTCATTAAAAAATTTCAAGACAGACTTACCTGCATTTTAAAGCACATGGATCTACATAATCGTAGTGCGTTGTCCACGAATATAGTGTACCATCGTAGGGCACATCATTGTAGACGGCGCATTGATGGGCTCGGAGTGTCCTGCTGTTCAGGACACGGCTGGATGTTGCAAACCCTAAAGCGGGTCGTGTCACCCTTGCACACATTAGGAATGTGACATCGTCTGGTTTATTGGGCAACACCACCATCGCACGTCCGTGAACAAGTCGACTAATCTGACCAGCCAGACAATCCACCGCAGTCTTTGGAGCGTTTTTGCTGCAACAGTTCAGTTGTGTTTTAGTCATCTTTAGCCGCACTACGACATCGTCTTACTTCGAGTTTGTTCTCTAAATCGACATCCGTGTGCAATGTGTTGTCGAATGCTTGACTAGCATTCAGTTTCTTTGCAACGGATCCATATTCGAGGATGATCGTTAGCTGAAAAGACAATAACAAGGATTTTTAGTCAAATTTAGGCTAAGGTGTTTCTAAAATAAAAGTAATGTTAAAATACATATGTAGTTTTAATAGAATAACGTTTGAAACGATTTTGTACAATATTATAACATACTGAATAAAAACTATTTCTTTCAGTCAATCATGGAGGAAAATAATATCAAATCATATCAAAAATGTCATGAAAGAGCGAATAGGAATAATTATTACCCGCAAAGCATATGGGGTTAATTTTTTTATATGGAAAAACATTCTTTAATGATGACTTTTTTGAAGATGATTTACGGGTTAAATATTCTTAGAAAGCAATATGAAAAATAAATTAAAACAAGTGAAAACGTTTTCATTATCGAAAGGTTGATATACGGATAATGAGGGGAGAGTGAGCACGAAAGCAGTGGCGGCCCGCGGTCTGGCACCATAGGAATTTATTACCGTCTGAATACCATCAACCTTTTTGTATTATACATATTATGCCAAAATCTGAATGTTCAGAAGCAGATATTTTAAACGAGAGCGAACCATCAGAGTTTAATTCCCATTTCCTTGGTGTCCCTTCTCCTACATTGGCTACAGAATATCAGTAGAGTTAAATAAGGGTGGAGTGAAATAAGTAAAAATACCCATCCACTCCATGATGCAGCCTCTTCAGAAAAGTTACCGTTGGGTAGCTGTTGCTGAAAAGTATATTTCTCCACGATCTACTGAGGCCATCTGGTGAGCGCGGATAAAACCTGGACTCATTGGTGAAAAGAACTCTACTCCAGTCAGTCTCGGTTCAGTCATGATAAAGGCCAGCAATTCTCGTGTGCGGAAAGCCAAGCTAGTGCATCGTGTGAGTGTGCAATATACTTGAGGAATGTGTGGTTCCATTCGCACCATTCATTTGTTGGAGTGAAGACAATTTTTTTTTCACTGAAGGTTGACAATGCTTCCCACGATTTCTATGTGTGTAAGTGGCTATTTAAAAAAAGTGGAAATCGATGTGATGGCTTGGCCTGCTATGAGCCCGGATAAGAATTTCATCGAACATGCTTGGGATCTGCTGGAAAACATGATAAGGATGAGATCTGCCTTCATAGTGGAAAATAGTGGAATGCAGAGTTCTTGCAGGGGAATGTGATAATTTGAACAGTACCATCGGAAAGGCCACTATTGAAAAAAAATATGAAATGAATATGTAAAGTAATTTTTTTTTTTTTTTTTTTTACACTATCAGATCTTATTCAAATGGAGCTTAAAGCAAGCATCAGCAAATGAAAGAAGATTTGCCAACACATATAATGTGTCCCACTGGCTCATCACTTAGTGCAGGTGTTAGTTGTTAGTAAGCACAATGCAACAAAAACAAAAACACATCATGCACATAAAAACATGAAAACATATAAAGTCAAAATTAAAACAAAATGACACAGAAAAATTTAGGATCGTGGAGCACTGGTTTTGAAAATAGTTTTTAAATTACTTTTATTTAAATTAAAATCCAACACACCCCCATTCAAGTTATATAACTTACTCATCCGCGTGAGAGGCTCATGCATGCCATAATTGGTTCTGTGATGTTCAATATTAAAAAGCTCAGAACTTCGAAGATGGTATGACCGTCCGCGGTAGTTAAAACCAATAAAGGCTTAGGTCCGACGAATCAATTTGTCCAGAGATAAGTTGGTGTAGAAAAATTAAGTCATTGTTTACTCTACGTCGATATAAAGATTGCATCTGCAAAAGCCTTATCCGATGCTCGTATAGTGGCAGGTTATAAGGATCAGCCCGTGGAAGGCCTTATAAAGTTATAAAGTTTTTGTCAATTTTCTTTAATTTCTATCTTTTTTCTAAGTTTTTCTTTTCTTTTGTTCACATTTTCGTGTTATAATTAACAAAAAAGTAAATAAATATTAAATTAAAAAAAAAAAATCTGCATTTCATAGGTATTTTGAAAACCAATTCATTACCTTTTTAGAAATTTCCTTTTTATTTGAAAATTATTAAGTTCCTAAAATAAGAATTATTAGAATTAAAAAAAAAGTATTTCAAAAAGTTTTTACCAAAAAACTTTTGAACTGGATTCACGATTTTGTAAAAACGAAAATTGTAAAATATATTGCAATACATGAAAATTAAAAGCATAACTGTTGAACCAAATTTAGAAAATAATTTTGTGTAAAATAATTGCTGGAAAGTTGCCTCATCTAGTAGCAAGTTTGTGCGGCCTAGTCGTCCTTTTTCACACTTACAATCCAATCTCGACCTACATTCTCACTCTCTGTCCACGAGAATCTCCGCCATTAATTTTTTTATAAAGTTGGCCACCTTAGGTAAGACGCAGAATGTCAGTTAAAAAAATATGGCCGCTTAACTCCTTCAATTTCTTAAGGTCTACAATTCTTTAAAATTCTAAGAAAAAACTTTAAATGATAACCATAAAAAGGCTACAAGAAACAACTTTGTGTTGTTTCTCAAATACTTAAAGTTTTCCAAGAATATACTTTCACAAAATCTACTTTAAATTAAATTCTTGTCTGGAGCTCCCCAAAGCTTTTGCAAGTTTCATAATAAAAGAGGCAAACCAAAAAAAGTACCATTATATCTTTTCTTAAATTTACCTACGCAGCAAAAAAAAACTTCGTCGAATAATATGACAGTGTCATATCTATGAGTCTAACCGCACGTAAAGCATTTAAATAAGTTATTTATGTGATTGTTGGCTGTCGCCTATACTACAGTAAAAACATATTAACATTTCACCGGTTTTGCTGCCACAACTCAAAATTCAGATATGCGGCAGGGTAGCAAGTTGGTCGATGCGAAGTAGATAAATAGACATGATTCTAATGAGGCAAAGACCACCTTACTACACAACAACGTTCAGGTCCTCTGCAGCTTAAAAGTAAGAGTATGCATGTGGCCGAATAAAGGATAAATTCTGAGAACATAAACTCAGAGCAGCACGTTTACCGAAGCCCTATTCTTAGTATTACACGAATATAGAAAATATATTCTGCGTAAAGAGAAAGGATGACTTTGTTGTATGGTGGGATGTGTTGTGATGTTGTTTGGTTTTTCTATTCAAACTGTATATCCATTACAAGGCTCTTACTTTATGGGTACACAGTAAACGTAAACAAAATTAGAGATTCAGCACATAAGCTTAATTATTTATTAATGATATGAAACGGTTTCAATAATTCACCTTTTCTTTATAATAGTAAAAGAAATACGATGCTTTATAGAGAAGCTATATGCTAAAGTATAAAAAAAAACTACCAAAATCCATTTGATGAGGGATGAAAACGGGTCTGACATTATTTTGTCATTTATCTATGTGATTCGAAGAGTTTAGCCAGCAAAGAGTATACGAATAAGTACCTTCAAACAAAAAAGTTCTGGGAGTCGCTTCCCTAAATGTCAGTCATCACATTAAATCTACTTACTTTACGCAGAGGAATCTGAAGCAGATAAAGGTTGTAAATCTGAATCTCGTTCCGCCACAACAAATCCAACCTGTAAACTGTCAGTCTGTATCTACGTCTTTTCGTTTTCGGTTTTGTCTAAGAGGCTACCCCCGAGAATAGCTGATGTCTGTTCTATTCATACCCATATCTTTATTTTTGGATACTTCACTCATACCGACTTGATTTTTAATCTCAGTTCTTGAATGTTTATTGATCGGAAGTGTAAACGTTATGAATTTATTATCAAATCCGTCCAACCGATACAATCAAGTTGGTATATAGGAAGGGATGAAATTCAATACCCTATATCTACTTCTTGTATAGGCAATGAGTGAGTAAAGAAATGAAGAAGGGCTAACTGGATTTGCCTGACTTAAATGTCGCTTAAGAACTTAATAAAAACTTAAACGATACTAAGAAGACAGTTGGACATAGATGAATGGTATGGTTGGTATGCAGACTTCCTATGGTTTCTTCATGGCTTATTGATCCGCAAGAAAATGTTACCCGGGCGCCATGTTTTTCTTTCTTCAAACTCTTCTTTAACTACCAAAGTTAACAAACTTAGCAATGCACACTTTATTATCTTACTATAATCCCGCTCAATCGACTCAAGGATTGAATGAGACCACAATGTTGTTGTAGACTATACATCATCCCTAAAGCACCTTCCCTGTTAAGTTCCAATTTGTATATGGAAATGGCACATGGACTCTTACTCTGAGTTCATTTTGCTGTAGTTCAGTTCGCTTCGCTTAGCCTGCCTTGCATGAATATTTATTTAGAGCCCACTTTTGCATGTTGGTGGGTCATTAAGTTCTGGTGTTGTGTTTTGCTCCAAGGAAATTGAAATAAATGTCGACTGTCGAATGGAACACAAAGCTCGGGAAGTATTTACTTTTGTAAAATTAAACTGTTTACTATTGGTATATAAGAGAATATAGCTGGATATGAAGTGAAATTTCTGGTACAACCAGCCAGGACTGCGATGATGATTGTAATCAGACCCTTTTTTGCAGCAATCGAATGGAAATCATGTCACTTCGAACAGAAACACCTTTGATCAAAAATGGGGTTAAGTTGGCGAAACTAATGGACATTGTATTGACCTTCGCTGTTGTTATGTGCTGTGTTTTCTTCAAGGTTAACAAGTGGCTGAAGAACGTAGGTATACCTACCTAAGACATGAAACACAATATTTTGGGGGGTGATAGGGGTGGAAGACATAGAGTTGTGCTAGTTAATTAATTGGAATTAGAAGGCGACTTAAATTTTTTAATAGTGCGTGTTTTTATTTGGTGTTGCGGGAAATATCAGGAGATCTTAAATCGATTACCATATTTTGTTTGTTTTTTTTTTTGTTGTCACTTTGACACATTTTTTGCAGTTAGGAGTTGGGGAAACGATTTCAAAACTAAACCAATTTGTATCAGTAGTTTTCATGTTTTAGTGGTAACATTGTCAGCACTCACTCCAAATATTGGGGATTCAAAATGCTTTCCACCTAAAAATTAAAAGCCGAAATAATGATTTTCGGCATTATAAAAATTTGTTTAAATTGTCAAGGACCCGTGGCATTATGCTCCGTCCTCGACCTTTCGCATGGATTAAAATTTGTGAATTCTGTGTCAGCGTCAGGACTCGGGTAGAAGATCTAATAGACACTGGAGGTCAGAGTAAATACCAAGCACAACGTAGTTTGTTCGCCGACTGGGTTTCGAATGGGACACAAAGGTCGGGAAGTATTTATTTAGAAGACCCGAATTTTACCCAAAAAAATCAAAGGTTTATATACGGCATATTAGATGAAGGGCATTTTTTGATGAATTGCTATGTTAGCAAGCTTATCTGCCTTATATGAGATGACGTCAATACAAATTAGATTTACCAAGTGCGGCAAATGGTACACAAAAAGTTATCTACTGTTGGTTTCGGATTCAGCGCTGGTGTGATCATCGATAAAGGGCCATATAACCGTCAACGGAATGCGTTACGGATATATGATAATAGATAATTGATTTTATTTGACGTCAATATGGACATTCTGCATTAAGGATTAGATGGTAGCTCCTCGCGGAAGTGATGTTATTTGATGACCAAGATACTGTGATTAAAACCGTAAGATTTTTTTATAATGTTTTTGATATCCTTGACCTTTGCCAATAAGCACACCAATCGACCCATGGATAGTTCCAAAGTTGAAAAAAAAAATTATCGAAATTATATTATTATTTATTATAATAAATTATGTATTATACATATTATGCCAAAATCTGAATGTTCAGAAGCAGATATTTTAAACGAGAGCGAACCATCAGAGTTTAATTCCCATTTCCTTGGTGTCCCTTCTCCTACATTGGCTACAGAATATCAGTAGAGTTAAATAAGGGTGGAGTGAAATAAGTAAAAATACCCATCCACTCCATGATGCAGCCTCTTCAGAAAAGTTACCGTTGGGTAGCTGTTGCTGAAAAGTATATTTCTCCACGATCTACTGAGGCCATCTGGTGAGCGCGGATAAAACCTGGACTCATTGGTGAAAAGAACTCTACTCCAGTCAGTCTCGGTTCAGTCATGATAAAGGCCAGCAATTCTCGTGTGCGGAAAGCCAAGCTAGTGCATCGTGTGAGTGTGCAATATACTTGAGGAATGTGTGGTTCCATTCGCACCATTCATTTGTTGGAGTGAAGACAATTTTTTTTTCACTGAAGGTTGACAATGCTTCCCACGATTTCTATGTGTGTAAGTGGCTATTTAAAAAAAGTGGAAATCGATGTGATGGCTTGGCCTGCTATGAGCCCGGATAAGAATTTCATCGAACATGCTTGGGATCTGCTGGAAAACATGATAAGGATGAGATCTGCCTTCATAGTGGAAAATAGTGGAATGCAGAGTTCTTGCAGGGGAATGTGATAATTTGAACAGTACCATCGGAAAGGCCACTATTGAAAAAAAATATGAAATGAATATGTAAAGTAATTTTTTTTTTTTTTTTTTTTACACTATCAGATCTTATTCAAATGGAGCTTAAAGCAAGCATCAGCAAATGAAAGAAGATTTGCCAACACATATAATGTGTCCCACTGGCTCATCACTTAGTGCAGGTGTTAGTTGTTAGTAAGCACAATGCAACAAAAACAAAAACACATCATGCACATAAAAACATGAAAACATATAAAGTCAAAATTAAAACAAAATGACACAGAAAAATTTAGGATCGTGGAGCACTGGTTTTGAAAATAGTTTTTAAATTACTTTTATTTAAATTAAAATCCAACACACCCCCATTCAAGTTATATAACTTACTCATCCGCGTGAGAGGCTCATGCATGCCATAATTGGTTCTGTGATGTTCAATATTAAAAAGCTCAGAACTTCGAAGATGGTATGACCGTCCGCGGTAGTTAAAACCAATAAAGGCTTAGGTCCGACGAATCAATTTGTCCAGAGATAAGTTGGTGTAGAAAAATTAAGTCATTGTTTACTCTACGTCGATATAAAGATTGCATCTGCAAAAGCCTTATCCGATGCTCGTATAGTGGCAGGTTATAAGGATCAGCCCGTGGAAGGCCTTATAAAGTTATAAAGTTTTTGTCAATTTTCTTTAATTTCTATCTTTTTTCTAAGTTTTTCTTTTCTTTTGTTCACATTTTCGTGTTATAATTAACAAAAAAGTAAATAAATATTAAATTAAAAAAAAAAAATCTGCATTTCATAGGTATTTTGAAAACCAATTCATTACCTTTTTAGAAATTTCCTTTTTATTTGAAAATTATTAAGTTCCTAAAATAAGAATTATTAGAATTAAAAAAAAAGTATTTCAAAAAGTTTTTACCAAAAAACTTTTGAACTGGATTCACGATTTTGTAAAAACGAAAATTGTAAAATATATTGCAATACATGAAAATTAAAAGCATAACTGTTGAACCAAATTTAGAAAATAATTTTGTGTAAAATAATTGCTGGAAAGTTGCCTCATCTAGTAGCAAGTTTGTGCGGCCTAGTCGTCCTTTTTCACACTTACAATCCAATCTCGACCTACATTCTCACTCTCTGTCCACGAGAATCTCCGCCATTAATTTTTTTATAAAGTTGGCCACCTTAGGTAAGACGCAGAATGTCAGTTAAAAAAATATGGCCGCTTAACTCCTTCAATTTCTTAAGGTCTACAATTCTTTAAAATTCTAAGAAAAAACTTTAAATGATAACCATAAAAAGGCTACAAGAAACAACTTTGTGTTGTTTCTCAAATACTTAAAGTTTTCCAAGAATATACTTTCACAAAATCTACTTTAAATTAAATTCTTGTCTGGAGCTCCCCAAAGCTTTTGCAAGTTTCATAATAAAAGAGGCAAACCAAAAAAAGTACCATTATATCTTTTCTTAAATTTACCTACGCAGCAAAAAAAAACTTCGTCGAATAATATGACAGTGTCATATCTATGAGTCTAACCGCACGTAAAGCATTTAAATAAGTTATTTATGTGATTGTTGGCTGTCGCCTATACTACAGTAAAAACATATTAACATTTCACCGGTTTTGCTGCCACAACTCAAAATTCAGATATGCGGCAGGGTAGCAAGTTGGTCGATGCGAAGTAGATAAATAGACATGATTCTAATGAGGCAAAGACCACCTTACTACACAACAACGTTCAGGTCCTCTGCAGCTTAAAAGTAAGAGTATGCATGTGGCCGAATAAAGGATAAATTCTGAGAACATAAACTCAGAGCAGCACGTTTACCGAAGCCCTATTCTTAGTATTACACGAATATAGAAAATATATTCTGCGTAAAGAGAAAGGATGACTTTGTTGTATGGTGGGATGTGTTGTGATGTTGTTTGGTTTTTCTATTCAAACTGTATATCCATTACAAGGCTCTTACTTTATGGGTACACAGTAAACGTAAACAAAATTAGAGATTCAGCACATAAGCTTAATTATTTATTAATGATATGAAACGGTTTCAATAATTCACCTTTTCTTTATAATAGTAAAAGAAATACGATGCTTTATAGAGAAGCTATATGCTAAAGTATAAAAAAAAACTACCAAAATCCATTTGATGAGGGATGAAAACGGGTCTGACATTATTTTGTCATTTATCTATGTGATTCGAAGAGTTTAGCCAGCAAAGAGTATACGAATAAGTACCTTCAAACAAAAAAGTTCTGGGAGTCGCTTCCCTAAATGTCAGTCATCACATTAAATCTACTTACTTTACGCAGAGGAATCTGAAGCAGATAAAGGTTGTAAATCTGAATCTCGTTCCGCCACAACAAATCCAACCTGTAAACTGTCAGTCTGTATCTACGTCTTTTCGTTTTCGGTTTTGTCTAAGAGGCTACCCCCGAGAATAGCTGATGTCTGTTCTATTCATACCCATATCTTTATTTTTGGATACTTCACTCATACCGACTTGATTTTTAATCTCAGTTCTTGAATGTTTATTGATCGGAAGTGTAAACGTTATGAATTTATTATCAAATCCGTCCAACCGATACAATCAAGTTGGTATATAGGAAGGGATGAAATTCAATACCCTATATCTACTTCTTGTATAGGCAATGAGTGAGTAAAGAAATGAAGAAGGGCTAACTGGATTTGCCTGACTTAAATGTCGCTTAAGAACTTAATAAAAACTTAAACGATACTAAGAAGACAGTTGGACATAGATGAATGGTATGGTTGGTATGCAGACTTCCTATGGTTTCTTCATGGCTTATTGATCCGCAAGAAAATGTTACCCGGGCGCCATGTTTTTCTTTCTTCAAACTCTTCTTTAACTACCAAAGTTAACAAACTTAGCAATGCACACTTTATTATCTTACTATAATCCCGCTCAATCGACTCAAGGATTGAATGAGACCACAATGTTGTTGTAGACTATACATCATCCCTAAAGCACCTTCCCTGTTAAGTTCCAATTTGTATATGGAAATGGCACATGGACTCTTACTCTGAGTTCATTTTGCTGTAGTTCAGTTCGCTTCGCTTAGCCTGCCTTGCATGAATATTTATTTAGAGCCCACTTTTGCATGTTGGTGGGTCATTAAGTTCTGGTGTTGTGTTTTGCTCCAAGGAAATTGAAATAAATGTCGACTGTCGAATGGAACACAAAGCTCGGGAAGTATTTACTTTTGTAAAATTAAACTGTTTACTATTGGTATATAAGAGAATATAGCTGGATATGAAGTGAAATTTCTGGTACAACCAGCCAGGACTGCGATGATGATTGTAATCAGACCCTTTTTTGCAGCAATCGAATGGAAATCATGTCACTTCGAACAGAAACACCTTTGATCAAAAATGGGGTTAAGTTGGCGAAACTAATGGACATTGTATTGACCTTCGCTGTTGTTATGTGCTGTGTTTTCTTCAAGGTTAACAAGTGGCTGAAGAACGTAGGTATACCTACCTAAGACATGAAACACAATATTTTGGGGGGTGATAGGGGTGGAAGACATAGAGTTGTGCTAGTTAATTAATTGGAATTAGAAGGCGACTTAAATTTTTTAATAGTGCGTGTTTTTATTTGGTGTTGCGGGAAATATCAGGAGATCTTAAATCGATTACCATATTTTGTTTGTTTTTTTTTTTGTTGTCACTTTGACACATTTTTTGCAGTTAGGAGTTGGGGAAACGATTTCAAAACTAAACCAATTTGTATCAGTAGTTTTCATGTTTTAGTGGTAACATTGTCAGCACTCACTCCAAATATTGGGGATTCAAAATGCTTTCCACCTAAAAATTAAATTTTAGGCATTTTCGGCATTATAAAAATTTGTTTAAATTGTCAAGGACCCGTGGCATTATGCTCCGTCCTCGACCTTTCGCATGGATTAAAATTTGTGAATTCTGTGTCAGCGTCAGGACTCGGGTAGAAGATCTAATAGACACTGGAGGTCAGAGTAAATACCAAGCACAACGTAGTTTGTTCGCCGACTGGGTTTCGAATGGGACACAAAGGTCGGGAAGTATTTATTTAGAAGACCCGAATTTTACCCAAAAAAATCAAAGGTTTATATACGGCATATTAGATGAAGGGCATTTTTTGATGAATTGCTATGTTAGCAAGCTTATCTGCCTTATATGAGATGACGTCAATACAAATTAGATTTACCAAGTGCGGCAAATGGTACACAAAAAGTTATCTACTGTTGGTTTCGGATTCAGCGCTGGTGTGATCATCGATAAAGGGCCATATAACCGTCAACGGAATGCGTTACGGATATATGATAATAGATAATTGATTTTATTTGACGTCAATATGGACATTCTGCATTAAGGATTAGATGGTAGCTCCTCGCGGAAGTGATGTTATTTGATGACCAAGATACTGTGATTAAAACCGTAAGATTTTTTTATAATGTTTTTGATATCCTTGACCTTTGCCAATAAGCACACCAATCGACCCATGGATAGTTCCAAAGTTGAAAAAAAAAATTATCGAGTGAATTGAGCTTATCTATTTGACAGAGTCAAGGGGAACTGGTACCGTATCATGCTTCATAATTACAGCAGTATTTTCCAAGCGAAGATTCTTGCAGTATCGTAAGCAGCCAGAGCGAGAGTGGCATCGATGATGGAAACACCTTGAAACGATTTTACTATTCTTACTGTCAGCCAGCCAGCAATTAAGGCTTGTGAAAACTGTATCAAAAAGCTTGCATTTCTGGGTAAACAGTGCAATGTTATACTTTGTTTTCCAATAAGTAACACGGGAATAATAAGAAAAGAAGAATCCGACGAATCTGAAAGAAAAAGCTCGCCCAAAAAAGTCTAGCAATAAAGAAAGCTATTCTCATCATCTATTGATGATGTAAGTGATAAAAAACTGCGTCTTCACACTTCACACTTCACAGAGCTAAGGAAATTCTAAATTAACTGGGATTTGCCTCATTATTTCTGTCCAATGATTAATTATCTACTTTCTGGAATGGCCTTAGGGAAATTTCATCCAACCCAACAACAAGTTTCTTAAGAAAGGGATATATAGAGATACATTTTGGTGTTTACCACCGAAAAACAAAATTTTAAGCTAACATTACAAAATTTTCCAAAATTTTGCCTGTTTCCAAATTAATTTATGATTTTGCAGAATGAGCTTATACCTAAAACTCTGACTGAACAAATTTCATTAACGTTTTTTAATTGCAGTTTATCTGTTCTCATGTGTTTCAAATGCTTAGAGATATATCTAAACATATTATTAAGTGCTTATCCCAGCAAAGAAACAAATAGACAACACGAATGCTTGGATAGAATAAAAAAAAAAAGAATAACAAGGATTCAACAGAAAGTGGAGGATAATTGGAGAACATAGTCCACGATAAAACTTGGTCCTCTCGTTTTCCGTAAATAATTAGTATGTTTTGGTTGGGTTGGGTATAACTCATACACCGCCAAGTCATACGATTCCATCTGGACAAATCCAACTGGTATTTTCGCACCCCATCTCACGAACCAAGTAATCTTCTCGCCAGCACATCAAATTGGACATCTGGACATTTCGCTACATCGAACATTCGCAATAGTATTATTATGTTGTATGTGGGCAGTTACCAACCTAATCAAACAAATTCGTATTATTTGGGTTGTGAGCAATAGGAATTAGTTATGGCGGAAACGGAAAGGGACAGGGAAAAGAAGAATGGTATTTGAGTGATACATTTTGTAATAAAAGGCATACTTCTTTTGTTTTTGTGTTTTTTTGCATTGTTTTTGCATGTAGGTTATAATATGAAACTGCAATTCATTTTTAAAGGATTCGATGTGTGTGGTTTTTTATGGATTAGGTGTTTTGAATGCATTGATGTAGATGTAGATACATTGGCGTGTGTCTATAATAGGTTAAAATGGTGAGGGCAGAAAGGGAAAGATTTTTTGGAATGATTTAACTTTGATTGGTTTGGTTACGTTGATTGTAAATCATTTCGGTCAACTCCAAAGATGTTTTGTGTTTTTTTTTTAATGGGGAACAGAAATATATTTAGCATGAAATTAGGTGGGCACATGGTGGGCACAGAGTTATAGCTGTATTTAATGTTCTAGTTAAAATTGATGGTTTCTTGTCCGTTGTAAGTAAGTATAGGAACTAAGTTCCTTGATTGGTTGATGAGAGGGGGATTTGTAAATGGCGTACAGTTAAAAGTGAATATCGTAGTTTGGAGTGTGACTTTATTAGGTAAATAGTTTTTAATGGAATGATATACTGGTGATTGTGTAGTAGGTAGGTATACGTTCCTATTAGGCATAGAATAATTAATATTATAAGGTTAATAGAAGAGGCGGGAAAAATTCATCCGAATATTTTATTTCGATTGGTTTGGTTTTGTTGATTGTAATTTTTGCTGTCAACTCGGAAGACATTATGTCATCTGTTTGTTTTATGGTTGAGAGAATGAGATGGGCCTTAATGGTAGGTACCTTTGTAATTGTAGCTAATTTTCAATTTTAATTGGATTCTTTTAATGTGGTAGGTAGGTATAAAGATTTTTTTCATAGTTTCGTGATGCCTGGGGCATTCTATATCTACTAGATTGGCGTTCTATATATGTATGTACCTATATACCTACTAAAGTAATTGCTACTCTTTTTGTATGGATTTGTTTGGAGTGTGTAGATTTTTATTTTTACGTGTTATTAATGCATAGCGATTGTTTAGGTACCTAATAGGTTAATGATGAAAGGGGGAGGCGGATAAAATATGGGTGAAGATTAAATTCTGTTGGTTTCTTTTGGTTGATTGGCAGATAGGTACCTACCTACCTACCTATATAGATATCTACATACTTACATGTAGTTTGCTGCTGTGTAGTAAATATCTGTTCTCGTTTAAGTTAATAGATTCTTTCGTTTTGTAGGTTTAGGTAGATAGGTATAAGGACAAAGTTTCTTATTTGGTTGATGAGACTATAAGAGATTGAGAGGAAGGAATACAAAAATTGCTGCAATATTTCGAATGATTTAAATAAAGCCCTGGTAGATGGTAAACATCGAAGAGGTAGGTAGGTAGGTACCCATCTGGTAAACAACAAATGGAAAGGGTTGATAGGTATATTTTTACTTGCAACACCTATACGCTCGTATCTTTTTTTGGACGAAAAACAGTACTTTTTCCTCAAAAATTGAAAATAGCAGTACGTCGATAAAAAAAAAACAGTATTTTCCGCAGTACCTAATTTTTTTTTAATTTTTAACTACTTTATTTCCTTAAAACATGAAATTTATTGCGTTCATTAATTCCTTTGAGTTTTAGATGCCAATGACGAACCGCTGAATGTTTGCATTACTTTTAATGAGTGTATAATCAGAGAACTTCATCTCATATATAAAAGTGGTATAAATTTCACCAAGAAATTTTTCATTGAGGAGCAAATTTCCTACTTGGAGATTAACAATGTAAAGATGGAAATATCCCACTGTCATTCACGTTTGCTTACAAGCTCAAAAAACTGCTGATTTGAAGTTCTGTAGGTATATCTCAAAATAAAAGCAGTATTTTTGAAAAAAAAAAACAGTACGCAGTTTTACGCATTTTTTGAGAGCAAAAAACAGTACTATACTGCGAAAAACAGTACAGATACGAGCGTTACCTATGTAGCTAGGTAGGAACATAGGTAGGTATACTTGGGTTATACCATTGAGTTTATACACATAGAGTAATCATCTTTTTAAAAGTAAGTTTCAAATTTTCGTTACTATTGACTTGTTTTGTTTTTTATTCTTGTAGCAATTATACTTGAGTTAAAAGGCAAGAGAAATAAACAAAAACAAATACAAATGTATGCAGAAGAATTTTGTTCGTCTCGGGTTAAGTGTTTTCCGTTACAGCGAATTAAAGCAATAATAATTACTCTATATGCTCATTAAGCGACATCTACTCAGGTATATACCTAGGTACTTCTGTGAGTTTGAAACCATCTTGATTCCTCTATGTGTAAGTATAGTTTAACTCAAAGGTTAAGTAGCCTATTACTAAGCAACGATAAGCCCAACTATATTTCAATCTGGTTGACAGTTAGAAATGGGCTCAAGAAATCTTCAAAACAAAATTCAGGGCCATATAGTAGAAACGGGGGGCTTGAGACAAGAAATTGAAACCGATCAGGTTGTTAATTAATATATTATATTAATATATCAATATAAACTTACTAAAAAAAATTATTCTAAAAGCGTTGGAGCGGTTTTGAAATTATTCGATATTTACTTAATAATTTTTATAAAATGGTTGTTTAAAAATTTTAAGTACGCCAATTTTAAATGCTAAATGAAGGCATTTGTTGAACAAACAATAAATAATAAATAAATAAATAATAATATACTTATCAAGTCATCTATACAAGACTAGTTTTAAAAATGATAATATGGTGTATAAGAAGTAAATAAGACGTATACGAATGATGACAAAGCCATATCCGGAAAGTGGCTGCCCTTGCTTATAACAAGGAAAAACACCATAGGTAATAGATATCGTTTGCTCCCCAAGAAAATAAACCTAGATACTCCACTTACCCAAAGATAAAAATATTTAGAGAACTGAGAACCTGTCTTTGCGGAAATCAAAAGACTTTTTGATTTCCTTCAAGAATTTTGTATTTTCTTCCATATTTTAAATAAAATTCTGATTAAAAAAATAAATTTAATTTAATGTATTTTATTTTATTTGTTTTGGTAATTTATTTTTGCAGTTCGTACCTATGTAAATTCAAGTTCTCAAAATGAAGGTTAGGTTTGCAATAAATAAAATAAGAAAATGCATGAAAATAGGTAAAATTCATAATCATCATGATGATAAGTGTATTTTCTGTCCAGTTCCTTAGTCAAAATCTACCTAGGTGTCTATTTAACAAAAATAACTACGTGTACCTACCTTACCTGAAGGTACCAACCATTTTCATTTGATAAGATAAGAAACTCCCTTTTCCATACATTCCTAGGTACCTACCACCTAGAACATTAATAACAATTGCATCTTATAACTCACAATAAATCAAAATAAAACATAAAAGAAGTAGATAGGTAGGTAGGTATCTATTTTATTACAATATGCCACTCAAATATATACCTACCTACTATTCATCTTCATTCGACGCCATTTAAAAGTAGGTACCTACCTACCTACCTACTTATACATCATATAGATAGGTAGACATCAGGTACTAGTCAAAAGTGTCATTTTTAACATTTGAAGCATTATTTTATCGAAAAATGCTAAAAATTTAAAATTAACCCACCCAAACCTATCTACCCAAAATGTATCAATAAATATACCTACCTAGCAAAACTATCAATATCAAAGCGATTTCAACTCTAACAAAAGCTATCGTATTTACAAATTTGCAATTCCTTAAAACGACAACAAGCAAGATATACCTAGGCATGTATCATTTTGTTAACCCAAATAAAGCTTATTAGATATCTATGTAGGTACCTACTTAGATACCTACATTAAAAAAAAACTTCTTTCAAACCACTAAATGACGAAGAAAACACTATTAAAATATGACACATAACTGCATTTTTTGTATAGTTACCTACCTACATATATACCTACCTGGTAGGTACCTATCTAAGAATCTACCTAGGTGGTATCTAATTTATAAGAATAACTATATGTAGATATCTAGGTAGGTACCTGCATGTTGCAAGCACAAAATTTATTTATTATCCAATAGATATGAACCTACCTTCCTCTTCCATTCACACCACCGCTTTTTAAACTATTCAAAATATAGGTATACTTGCCGATATCCACTTTCGACTGTATCTACGCCATTTTCAAATCCCCCTCTCATCAACCAATCAAGAAACTAAGTTCCTATACTTACTAATTTCATGCTAAATAACTATATTTTTGTCATCCATTAACAAACACAAAACACCTTTGAAGTTGACAGAAATGATTTGCAATCAACCAAACGAAACCAATCAAATTTAAATCTTCTCAAAAATCTTTCTCGCTCTCCCCCTAACTCTTTATATTATTGTACACACTCACCACTGTGTATCAGTGAATTCAAAACACCTAAGCCAATAAAATAAATGCAAGTCTCTGACAACAACAATATTTCAATACGAAGAACCAGATATCCTTCATGTTATATAGGTGTAACAACCGCCCTTGTTTGACAAGGTTGGCTAAAAGCCACACGCAGTTCGATGCAACGAAATGTCCAGTAGTCCAAAATATGGGCTTACTTTCAGATGACATGTGAAGTTGATGGGGTGGATTTGTCCAGATGGCGTGTTATGACTTGGCTTTGTACAAGTTGGCTTGACGCCGTTTTGGTTACAATCTTAGATCATGCAACATTAGGTCTCTCGAACTCGTAACAAAACTTGTGCATGTAATTCACATAATCTTATATAATGTACATGTGTATTAACCCTCATCTGAACTCTATATCCTTGACTAAAACGTGCAATCAGGCTGAAGGACCTTATGTTGCCAACTCATCGGCACCAATCTTCCTTCCATTTCTTCATATAGCCGCAGATCGATTGAGAATGACCCAGTGCATTACTGTAATATGAATTTAAGAGGGCTCCTTTTTCTCTCTTTTATTGTAGGTATAAGCGGACGAAGCGGACAAACAGCAGACCATTTTTCGAGTAGCGAATTTTGGAATTATGTCCCATCAAAGTGAGACTTAGGTACAACAAATTTTATTTTTGAACTGAAACTGCTAAAATCAAACTTTGACTCAAAGAGGTGGGCTTTTGGAAGAACAACACCTATGTTCTAAGGTCATCACTTGTTCATTACTGTCCATAATGCGGCACTTAAAATGTGTGTTTTCAGCTTTTCGGTCAGGTCAATTTTGCTGTTCAGCAAAAATTATTTTTCGATAAAACATATCTTCTAAACTCTTTGGATAATAACTGCACCAAAAATCACCAGAAAAGTCTTCCTCTCAAAGCAACAAAGCAAATTTCCATCCGTTCATGAAAATGTCCGCATGAACCATCAGCCAAGGCTGTTTTGTTTGTTTCGTTTTGTATTTGTTCAAATATTTTCAATAAAAAATTATAATAATCCTTTTTAGTTTGAATAACTCTTTTTTCCACCAAATGAACAACAGATATTCCACTCATCTCACACTTGAAGTAATTTTACGGGTCGCAAGCTAAGCTTTCATATAATATCTACAACAGGAAATAATATCAGGTCGTTTGCTTAGTTTGGTTTTTGAACATAAAGCACTTTGTTCCTTTTTTCGAGTTTCCAAATCACGAAGTCGAGATTTATTACTTTTACATTGACAGGTATAAATACAAAAAAATAAAATATAGCACAGAAACTCGCTCGCTATCAGGCTATACAATAAATATAAAAATGAATTTAATTAAAACAGTGGTATTAGAAAACGCCCATTCCGGTTCACATCCATCATCCCAGCTATTGTTTAATATTTCAAATAACATCTAAAGGTATGTTAATTTAATGTCAAAGGAAAGCCCTGATGTTGAATTAAGTAATCTTACCACAATATTTAACGTTGATGAGCGGAAACCTTAAATCTATCATGACTCTATTATGCAAGGCGTCTCTCTTTACTATTAAAAGAAGGAAGAATGGCTTTATCAATATTGGCTTTGGATACTCGTTGCCTGTCGTCTTAAATGAGGATACATAATTGCAATATCTCTGTGTTTCACTCTTCACTCACTCGGTTGTGCTTTCTCTCGCTCATTCCGAGATTATAAGGTATCAGTATAATTCTTGCAAAGCTGCAAATTGAAAATAATTGACATTTATTGGACAGACGAATGGTTTCGACATTATATCAGAGAAATCCTTTACTATAAACTTCTTTGTCATAAGGACCCACTTTTCCTTGTTCCCCGTTACACTCTCGGCAATGGTTGCGAGTTCTGCCTCTTCGGACAACAGTTTGCTGTTGGGGCCATCAACCCCATGATGTAATGCACTCAAAGTTTATAGGTTCGCTACACCAATTGTTTTAGTGTGCAATATTCTTTGTCAACAGCCGAAATTATGAACAGGAACAACAACAACATAAATGTATTCGCGAATTCAACGACACAATTACAACACACAACAATCAGTACTAGATAGGTACTTCCTATTCCACTTATTTTCATAAATTGTTTCTATGTGTGTGCTTTGTTGGTGGTACTATTGCGGCAGGCGCAGGGACATTACTCCTCGGGACATAAGTATAAAATTCTTTTTTTGAACTAATGTCCGAATTTTGGAATTATGTCCCACCAAAGTGAGACATAAGTCCAACAAATTTTATTGTTGAAGTTAGACATAAGTTCAAAATTTCAATACCAAACTTGCACCCACTTAAACTCGAACCCACCCCAAATCCTATGGTGGGCCAAGCAGAGGGGTTTCTTACCATTCTCAACTGTTGGGAAGTACTGGTGATTCTTCGGGACATAAGTCCAAAACCCTTTTGTTTGGACTTGTGTCTCACTTTGGTGGGACATAATTCCAAAATTCGATTTTGGACTTATGTCCCATTGTAGTAAGTTCAAAAAAAAGCATTTTGGGCGTATGTCACGAGGAGTTATTTCCCTGCGCCACGTTAGTCATCGTACATACATCGTATAATATAATCTGTCATCAAGCTAAATCAAAATTGGTTTTGATTTTGTCAAAAAAATTCACGCATACAACATTTTTTTCACTAATACTCTTTTATAGATTGATGTCAAATGACTGATCGTGTATAAGGTTCGTTTTAAGACGCCTTCAAAATTTATTTAGAACAAAATGGGACTTTAGTTTTCGGGAGTATTAGAACAGAAATTGGTTGGTGCAATTGAAAAATGCTATTTTCAGAATTGTCAATCCAACAAATATTTAAAAGTGTTTGAAGAGACTGGCCATAAGTCTTCAGCAATCAAAGTGAACATAAAAGTGAAGATAATGCTAAAGAATGTTTGGACTGGACCATTTGTAATATGAAGGTTGTCAAACTTTGGTTATTTTAGTATGTTTTAAAATAAGATCTCTGTTATTTTAAAAACTCATACTGCAACATTTAAGAAGTTTATTTTTTTAAATAAAAATCAATAATTTAAATGGGTCACATGAACCTGCTCTTGTGGCAAGTTGCCACAATAATTAAATTAATACATTATTAATACAAATAAATTTTATATATTTTTTTAAAATCTGAATGAGAAATTTACGAACAAATTCATATGAACTGTTTTTAAAAGAGCTAAACTATAATTTTTATAAAGATTCAAGCCAAAATCAAATTATGCAGAATGTTTTTTTTTCCTAAATATAAATTTACCAAAAAAATAATTCCAAAATCGCTAGAGCAGTTTTTAAATAAATCGATGTTTACTTAATAATTTGTAAAGTGTTTTGACGAATTTGAAGAACGCCAATTTTAAGTGATTAATAGTTTGCATTTTATGTTCAAAAAATTATTTTTTTAGTCAAGCCGTTTTTCAAATATGTATTGAATTTACAAAAAAAAATAATTAAAATTAAAACTAAGCACTTTTGCAAAATGTTTGTCGAAGTTTAATGAAATCATCTCGACAGGCAGACAGACAAAAAGACAGACAGACAGAATTTCCAGATCCACTTTTTTCCACTTGTTTCTCAAAAAAAAACAAAAAATTCGTACGAATGCATAACTTGGCTTATAGTGTTAAAGTATGTACCTACATATATCTATAATCGCAAGTACGCTACCAATAAAACGCACATTTTTTAAGTATCAAATATCAAAAGAATCAACATAGTTTCAGAAATAAATGGCCTTGCTTTTCAGATTTAATTTTTCCAGCGAAGCTCGTTTTCGAAAAAAACATTAGATATACCTAGCTAGGTACAGAATATGATTACACAATCAGTTTAAATTTCATGGTCGTCAAAATAACAACTTTTTCGGGAAAAATTTCAGTGAATAGCTAGAAATCATTTAAACTGTAAAAATACAAACACCACATTTTTGGCACAAACGATCTATATGGAAATGCGAAAATATTAAACGATAAGGTTAACACTATGTTAAGTCCGACTGAGCCTAATCACAAACCTACTACCAACGTTTTACGGCTTAAAGCATTACCCCAGTGGCACCCTGTGTTTTGGTATTCGTATTAGTATTCGTATATTTGTATCCAACAGACGACCAACAGACATCCACTCAAAGAACGTTCCATACATTTTATTCGGGTTGTTAATCCACTAGACTGAGTCCGTAGCATGCATTATTCACAATCAAACTCCCATTTATACTGTTATTATTCCTGAAACTGTCGCTGTGTTGCTTCTGCTATCCGCCACTGGCAGTCTGTTGATATTTTAGGTAGGTACAACTGTATACGAGCACCTATATAAGTATGCATGTGGATTTTATGACAACAAGGATTTAATATTTTTTTGTATGCCTACATTTTGTTGCAGACTTTTTTTTGCATTTTAGTCCTCTTGTCCTTTCAAATCGAATGACAAATTGAAAATGCCCACTTTCGTCGCCACTGTCGTCTTTATGAGATGAGTGTTTTGGTCATTTTATTTTTTATTTCCAAATTCCAACTCGATTCTCAGCCTAAAATAGAAAACAGAACATAACTGCAAGCGACGTTTTTTTTGGTGTTTCTTCTATCATTCCTTGCTAGAACATTCTGTTGTTGATGATATTGCTGCAACCAAAAACTTACCCTTCCAAAATGTGACTTTTTAAAGACATATACCTATAGATTCAGATTCCACAGCCAGACAGGGACTAGTATTCGAAAATACTAAACGGGGTGAGTTGCATATGATGCGATTACTCGATTACTTGGTACTTTGGTACTTCTATCACTCTAACAAAACTATAGTCACCTATACTGTGACTGTGAGTTAACAAAAATGGACACGTCATAGTCATGAGAATAGAGTACCAGAAAAAAAGGACTAACAAAATGTCCACAACAACATCCCTGTCGAGCTGTCTGTGTGGAAAATCTGTAAATTGTTTGACGGACATTCAGAATAGCTGATGCTGCTTCTATTTTTTGATAGGCTTAAATGTTTCGGCAAAAAGTATATATATGTAGGTATTATTATATAGAGAGACGCACTCCAGTTCCATTTTTTAGCTAGGTAGGTAGTTGGGTTTTTATTTTTTTAATGAACGATGACGATTATTCTGGTGAAAATGACCTCATTGATGCTGCGGACGGAAGCTAGGCAAACTGAAAACATTAAGATCAGGTGGGGTTCCATCCACCACTGAGACAACAGCAAAAACAGTTGCAAATGTGATAGTCCATTCAATTGCCATAAAAGCTTTCACATAAATAATTGATGGGAATGTAAGTGAATTGATTTATTTAACTTTCAGCTTTATTCTTTGTGTGTGTTTTGTTTCATTCTCGCTCGTTTATACTGACCGTGTGGCTAGATGGTGGGAAGTTGCTTTATGCGCGCAAGAAATGAATACAAACACGTGCATGGATTGGTTAAATGGTGTCTCCCAAATTAGAATACTTACTCGTACAAATGTGTATGTAACAAAATTTGGGTTTTCTGTCAATAATTCAGATTAACTTTAAGTCTGAATTTGACATGAACTGATTGCTGACATTCAGAATGTTATACATTTAATAAAAAGCTTCAAAGGTAATCATGGAATTTAACCTTTTGTTTTTACTTTACCATCCTCCACGATATGCAATGAGCGGTGGAGTGAAATAAGGGCCGCGGAATTAAGGCCTGTGGGATTAATTTATCACTTTGAAGAAATAAACCCATGGGCATTAATTTTTTTTCAAAGTAGAAACAAGACCCTTCACAAAAATCCATTGAGATCCGAGGTACTTGCAACCACATAAACACGCATTCACCCCAAATCCTATAGTTGGACCGGCAGGGGGGTGCAGGAGGGCAGCATGCCCTCCCCCTACACAATCTCAACTGTTGGGAAATAACACCCACAAAATAAATTGCCATTTTGGGAAAAAATTAATGATTTTGGGCCTTGTTTCTTTTCAGAATGGGAACTAAGACCCGCGGATTTAATTCTGCGGACCTTATTTCACTCCACCGCAGTAAGCTTAATTTATGTCTACGTTACACAGACAAAGTAACTCATTTTACCTACCTATAGTAATTAATTTTTTGTAGCAAGGACATTTTGTGCAAATATACAAGTTTCGACTTTCGAGAGTAAACTAAAACAAGACCTCGGGCGTTTTTCCAACCTAGGCAGCCCAGCCAACCATTATTAGTGTACCATTTTCAATTTCAACCCCCACCGACACGACCGACGCAAACTAACCATAACAAAAACTTTGTAAGTTTGTAAACGAATTTAATGTAGTTTTATTTCATATTAGGTCAATGCTATATAGTATAAGCTTGGTAAAAATGTTTTTACTATTATTTCTGACTCACCAATAGGATTGCTATTCAGACAGAGGTTTTTCTGAAAGTTCAAAAAAAAGTAAAGTTGTGATGTAGTAAGGATGAGTTTGATTTTAGAGAGAAGTTAAACATAAACAATAGATAGTTAGTTTTTGTTATAAAACACTATCTATAGATTAGTTTGAGCATTTTTTATTTTTCGAATTATGGTCCTGGAATTAAGAATAATTAATTAATTTCGAGTGTGGCTGTAGAAGGGTAAGTTTTATGGTTATTGTTTATTTTTAAAAAGACTAAGGAGCCAGTTATAGCTATCATTGAAACGCATTATTGAAAATAATCTTTTTTTTCAATTTTATTTTATTTATTTATTATTTTTTCAATTTTAAGACGAATTTTCCAACAATGTTGGTGTTAATTGGTATTAAAATGAAGGTAAAGAATTAAAGAATTTTTCTATTAAAATAAATAACTTAATAAATAACTGAAATATTAAAACTTTTGTTTTTTCAATGATCATTGAAATTTCAATTTAAATCTATTTAAATCTGTGAATATCGGACATTAACAGAGAGAAATCTTGGAGAAATTCTATAAAATCGAGAGTATGTGTCTGGAACATACCTCAAGATGCGAATGAAGAGGTATACATTTTTAAATGTTTTGAACAACAACAACAACTTAAAGGTGCTACCACTATTTTTTTTTTATTTTTTTAATTTTTTTTTTGTTTTGTTGTTGTTGTTGTTGTTGTTGTTGTTCAAAACCTTCAATGAAAAATTAACAGAATGGTCAGTAATAAAAACTAACATTCTATAGTACGAATAGTACAATATAACAACAATAATGGTACCTATACATTTTTGCAATTTCAATGATTTTTCTGGATCTTTTATTTAGATACCATTTAAAATTTAAGAGGTCAATCTCTATTAGCCCAGTAAAATTTTAAGTAAAATTTTAATTTTACTTCAAAAAAATTCGGGCAAAGCTGGATTTTGCTGAAGACCTTTGTTTGTATGTCTTGAGCGAATCGTCGAAACTCAGTTTTTATCGAATTTCGAATTTTAAGACCTTTTTTGTAGAAAATCATATAAGTTCCAATTATTGTTCCACAACATTTTTTTTGCAAAAAGTTCAAATTCCGAGTTCCCCCACCCCCTCTCAAAAAGACATAAAAACAAAGGGCTCCAACAAAATCAAGTTTGCCTTATTTGTGTCTAATATTCCTGGGCTATATTATCCAGATGTTAGTGACACGATATCTCAAGAACTAAAACCTATTGACATACATTCGAAACATTGATGCCGATGAATAATACTAAAATTTCTGTTTAGATGCAGTTTTGTTTGGAAAACACTTGTAAGATGTACCAAAATTAATGACTTCGGGGACTATTTTTTACTTATAAGCGTAAAGATGAAATTGGTACACAATACCTTCAAAGTTATACTTGGATTACTAGATTACAAATTTCATACCATCCGCAAAGTTCTAGAAACTTGGCCCTCAAATTACACAACATGTTGACACAGATGATACTTGTATATACCTATGCCTTGACTTTTTAAAGCCATTACATAAACAGCACTTGACATTCATTTGTTCTATTTACAGATATAAACTTGAAACGATAATTTTTCTCTGACATTGTTTCATAGAAATAAGAGCATCTCTCTCTAATTTATCTCCACTCCTCGGCCTATATGTCTAAGGTTCTGAGGAAACGGATACAAAGCTGCTTTTGCTTATCCCCTTACCTTAGACATCTTTTTTTTATGCAAACTAAGGATGTGCAATAATTTTATCACTCTTCTTCACCTTTTTTTATATTTTTATTTCCTTTACATCTAAGTGACAAATTAAAGTTATTTATAAACATTTTCATTTGTTTTCATTTGCACATGTCAAGTGAGAGTGCAAAGAGTGTGTGTGGCATGTGTGGAGGCTTGAACACCTATGCCTTCTATATATATTTACACCCTTCTGGGGGTTTTAAGCTTTCCTTGTCAAACAAACATGCTGTGAAAAAGTGGAAAAGTTGAAGATTTGAATCTGTCATACGTCTATCTCTCTTAACTCCTTTCCTAAGCCAAAAAAAGTAGGCATCACAAAATATAAAAATGGAATAAATGCTTTAGGCTGAAGCACCTGTGTTACCCACAAAGATGTCCTTCTTTCTTACTTGTCGCATCGTGTACCACCTTCCATTGGACTTTTAGATAAAATTAAGAACGTATATAGAGAGTGTAGCGGAATGGCTCTTTCCATACAATGATGGTAGTCCTAAGTAAGCACATTTGATATTAATTAATTTCCACAATTAGCCAAGATAAATAAATTTAACACAAGTATATTTGCCAACAATAAATATTATCATGACAATTTTTATGGTACGTTTTATATTTCTCCATCGAGCAGCTATAAGGATCTTCTTCTAGCTAGGTTGTGTGGGGCACTTCTGTGGGATTTTGAATGTCTCCCTTAATATTTCTAGATAATTTTTTCTTTCGACTTCTTTCTGTCTCCTTGCTATTAAGTGTCGGGCTCCGTATGAATAGTTTTTATTCATCCTTGGATTCGGGTGTATCGCGTGTATCATCTAAGAAGGCATTTAAGAATCTGCTTGTGAGAGCATTTGCCATGCCTTTGGCACTTGGCAGTCTGTCCTTTTATATGATTTATTGAAATTTATAAGCCAGTGTGGGAGCTACTATGTTCCATATCTTTGCCTCTTAGTATACCACACCAGTATCGAAGACGACAACGGTGGTAGATCCTTCCTAGAAAATTAAGATAGAGAAAGTGAAGCTGCAGGAACAGGTAGATCGTAAGTGTAACGACACGTCTTTGACAAGGACCAGGTAAACATTTGAAGTATAGTATCAACATAGTAGCGAACCGAAATGAACCTATTCACTCTTACCATCAGGGCATCACCATCATGGAACCTAGAAGACGCCATGAGTGTCAACCATGACGACGAACTATATGGAATTAATAGTTGAGAAGGGTGCCCAAGAGGAGAAATATTGTCTTTTGATGTTGCTTGTTGTCATCGTTTTCCCATCGGAGGACTCTGTAAAATTACGTGAAAGAGGGTTAATGTAGGATAGTCAAGTGATGCATTGCTTGTATAGTGTTCACTCTGAGCGCTCTTAATTTTATTATGAAGTTTTGTAGACATTGTATTTTAGTTTATATTTTTTCGATTTTTCTTCTGTTGAAATTCAAGGACTTTGTGTACTTCCAGATTGATGTCATTTTGATAATTTTAAAATGAGGCTTTGTGGTATTTAATTAAAAGGGATAGATGGTAAGTAAGATTTATATAATGTCTGGTAAAACATTAAGGGTATGCCAATAAAGGGGAATCAAGCTAAATTTTAAATAAATAGGTTGTGAATTATAACAAATTGTTTGGAACATAAATAAAATGGAGACTAAACTACTTGAAATCAGTGCCAAAAGGAACTACCAATATGTGAAGAAGACATCGATCAGCTTGGTTTCATCCCGCCTCAAAAATTAATAACCCTTGGTCGATGACAAATGGTGACTTGCTCATGCAAAAAACAGGATGGTTATGAAGCGATGCTGCAAAGTGCAACTGAACTCTACAAGCAGAAGAGCAGAAAATAAAAGTAAAGTTTTAAGGAAAAATAATAAAGCTCACTGAAAACGGAGAATATGGCAACATGGAAATTTGTTTCCGCAAGAAAAGGTTAAAAGTAGGTATACATTCCACCTTTGAAACTAATGTTCTCTTTGAAATAGACTATTATATACTCCATTGCCTTCATAAAAAAAATTTGAATTGTGATTATATTGCTGAATCTGTATAGTATATATATCTATTGTAGTGTAACAAAAGCATTCTTTCATATCATTAACGTGAGAATCATTTCTCGTTTCTCAAACGTAAAAAAAAACACATGTAGTATTCGGTCAACACAATTGAAATAGTATAATTTCATTGATATTCGAAACAATAAAGTTTAAAATCAAATTTATTTTATTTGTTTGTCTTTGTCAAACGAAACTGAGTGTTGTGCTCAGGGCATTGCCACCACTTGGGTGACTATGCACATGAAGTGTCGTAGAAGTATTTTGCTACACTGTTCCACAGCCGTAATTTCATTGAGTCATAATTAGACTGCCCCAACATATTGTATATATTGATAAATAGAATGCTGATGCAGCACTAAAGTATTTGTAATATAGTTCTTAAGCATAAGTGGGGATAACCTAATGATTTTTAAGTAATATAAATAGCGGTGAAATATGGTTTAATAAATCAGTTCTAAACTATCAACCAATTGATTTCATTTATAATTGCGGCTCATTAGCCAAATTACACAGAGAGCTGCGCTTTATCTAGCAAACGTAGGACTTAAAAAATGGAACCATCACACTATGTATAATTTGTTGTTGTATATTCTTCACCAGAAGTTGTGTTCTTTGTCAGTAGAAACGGGATCATAAATCAAGATCATAAATCACTATTAACTCAAATACATCAAAAAATTTATTTTTTTTCCTATTGGGAAGGATTCATGCTTCTGCACCGTACACCCAGAATCAGGATTATGGGTGTTTGTTAAAACGCCCAAACAAATCACCTAAAACCTCGCCGAAAACAATGACGTTTTTTTTTTTGAGAAACATGAGGTAGGTTCGTACGAATACAATGCCACACTGCCTTGGGGACACTAAAGGATTAAGGGTAGGTTCCTGCTTGCGTCGGTATATCCATTATTTTAGGATCCAAAAGATTTTTGATTTAAAAACTTTGCAAGTTTCGGTGTCTATTATAGATAACCAAACTCAAATCGACGCTCCCTCCCAATATCGGCTTTGTGTCGAATCACTTAAAATCAAAAAAAAAAAAATAAAGAGCACAACTGGGTCGCACAAATTTGCTCTCGTGGCAAGTTACCTGAGAGTTAAAAGTACAAACGGAATAATAATCGTATGAAATTTTTTTAAAAGTTTGAAAACCATATCTTAAAAAGATTCAAACCAAAATCAAAGCATGCAAAAAAATTTCTTTTATTAATGTGAGTTTATGAAAAAAAAAAATTCAAAATCGTTGGACTGGTTTTCGAAAAAATCGGAATTGCAGGTCTTTGAAACTTAATTTATTACACCTTAAAACTAAATTTCATAAAAATCCGTCAACGTGTTGTTGAAATATTGAATTCCCAAAAACAATTTTGCAAAATTTATTTAAAACTTAACAAATTAAAATAAAAAATAATTTGATGCCATGCTATTAAAAATAGCTACGTCAAGTTCAGTATTGAATTTCATTCAAATCGCTTCAGTCGTTGTCGAGAAAACCGAAATTTAAAAATACCGTTACATGGCAGGTACCGTTAAACGAATTTTCTTGAAGGTTTGCTTTACACTTTTTGATAGACCTTTTACAATACATTACACATGTGAAGTTTGGTTAAAATTGTTAGAGCCGTTTTCGAGAAAAATGAGGTTTTCGATAACCGTTATATGGCAGGTACCGTTATTTTTGTACTTACAGTGACCTACAAAAAAATCTCTGGGCGTATTACCCTTAAAACCATACCTACCAAATTTGATGTAAATCGGTCTACACGTTTAGGCTGTAGTTGCCGAGACAGGCAGACAGACCGACAGACAGAGAGACATTATTGCCGGACCCACTTTTTTCGACTTCTTTTGCACGAATCCAAGAGTTGCCTTTTAGTTCACCTATAATAGCAAGTAAAAAAATCAAAAATGTCAAATATTGGACCTTTAAATTGTTTTGACATTCCCAGTTCAGTGTTTTGGATGTTCTGTTATTGGTAGATTTTACACAGGGTTATTTTGTATCTATTGTTTTGTTTAAAAAAACCCATTTAATATTTGCCATTTACTATTTTAAATATTTTGGATAATTCTACATAATCAGATCGCCAAAAATATTTTTGATTGATTTTGCAATTTTTAGATATTTTGGACTTTATATAGGCCTTGATACATAGCTGAGATTTGGTTGTAATAAATGGTGAAGCATAGACAGAATTCAACTACGCTTTTATTTCCGTGCATATTACACGGATCAATATTGATGTTTTTGCGATTTAAGTATTTGATAAACATAAAAACAAATGAACAAATAATCAATCTGACTTTTACTTAGCATGATTTCGTTTATGACAGATAACAACACTCGATGGTAATGTGTAATCCATTGACGAACTAGATATGGACAGCTAGTAGCCAACTTCAAGCGTGTTCCAACATAACTGCCAGCTCTTCGTCTTAACTGCGGTAAAGTATGGCGACAAAGAAATTAGAAGAAGATATTTCCGAAAATAAAATAAAACTTCTGATGCTTTTGATGACAAACACAAGAAAGCAATTATCAATGACGATTTTGTTTGAGAAAAAAACAAGAAAAGCTGAAAATCCATACAATATTATATTAGTAATGAAATAATTAGTACGACATATTAGTACACCGCAACTACTGGAACAAGTTTAAGGCAGCGTTTGCATGGAAATTTCAACCGACTGGCGGTCCATATATACGATGTCAATGGTGGAATCATTTAAGGAATGTCATTTGGTTTAAAAAATCAGAACTTTTTGATCGATTTATCGATATTATGAGACTGACTTTAAAAAAAACTGAACTTAAAAACAATAATTATTGATAAGAAAGTGATGAAGTTTTATTCTTCAAATTTCCGCCCGTTTAGGCAGGAGGGGCAATTTTCTACAACATTTACTTAAATCAGAAAAAAAATTATTTAAAAACAACGGTGAATGAAACAAATTTTTTGGAAAGCCAGAAAACTACTCTTTTATTTAATTTTTAAATTAAGTTGTTTAAGTGAACAGTTTTGAAAAAATTCATTTTCAAACTCAAAATTTGGAAAAGAAAACTAAAAAAAAAATTTTTAAACTAATTTTTATCAAAATTTTATGTAATTAACTATTATTTTTCAAAAGATAGTTATGTGCATTCAAGAGGACAATACGTCCACAGGTTTTCCCAAACCAACCTCTGACTATCAACTCCTACTCTCACCTTCCCGTGGTGAACATCGAGTGCCTAGTACCTTAACCTGAGATCTGGGTAACCAACCCCTTTGGACGGTTCTGGCGGCAGCTAACGAGAGAGGGGGGGGGGAGGGGTGTTTCCACTAAGGCACTTCTCCTTTCATCGAGACGGCAGCGGAGGAATTCCCCAGATGGAGTCAACGGTGGCGTCTACAGTTCCAGTCAGGTTGAACTACTTAGTGAACACCTTATACGGGCTACTCCGACATATTTGAAGCTCAGGCCGATAAGGAGCGGTCTATCCGGCTCCCCGCTCTTGGAGTTTTAGTAAGAGCCTGGTCCTCCAGGTTGGGGGACCATTGTAAAAAAAATTTAGTTCCGAAAAACCAACAAGCCTCGGATAAGGATGATCAAAATGTTGACGAACCCAGCAAACGAAACAAGGACAACGAATTTCGGATCTGTACGTGGAATGTATTGTCGTTGTTCAGACCACGTGCAGCCGAACAATTAGTGGAGACCCTGGACAGGCTTAAGGCTGATGTAACAGCTATCCAGGAAGTGCGATGGGATGGGGAGAATGTAAGAAGGATGACAACGTGTGACATCTATCACGGACCGTGTTGTCAGGAGCAGGGTCAGCGGCTATTTGGGTGCGGTTTTGTGATAAGGGGAAGACTCAGGCAAGAAGTCTTAGGCTTTCGCAGTTTTAGCGAGCGTTTGGTCACAATCCGTATCAAGGCAAAATTTAAGAACATCACGCTGATTTGTGTCCATGCCCCCCACGAAAAGAAGGATGATACAACCAAGGACGAGTTTTACGACCTCTTAGAGAGCGCATACGATTTGTGCCCAAAGTACGACGTCAAAATTATTCTGGGTGACTTCAATGCCAGATTCGGAAAAGAGGGCAAATTTGGTTCAACCATCGGGGACCACAGTCTGCACGATGACACTTCCGACAACGGGTACAGGATGATAGACTTCGCGGCGGGGAGAAATCTTATCGTATCGAGTACCCATTTCCCACACCGTGATATACACAAAGGAACTTGGAGGAGCAGTGATCATAAAACAGTCAATCAAATTGATCACATCGCGATAGACGCCAGACATGCTTCCAGCATCTTGGATGTTCGAACTTTCCGCACGGCCAACATAGACTCGGACCACTACTTGGTAGTGTCGCGAGTGCGAATGCGGATTTCCATGGCGCCACAACGCAGAGCTGTTGACTGCAAGAACCTTTGCTGACCGCGTTTCAACCAATCTCTCAACGAGTCTGCCACCAGCAGCAAATACAGAAGACCAGTGGAGACACTGTCAACAAGCCATCAGAAATGCCGCCTCTGATGTGCTGGGTTTCACTAGGCGTCCACAACGAAACTCCTGGTTTGATGAAGAATGCCGGTTGGCGCATGCAGCGAAAAACGAGGCCTACCAGGCGATGCTGCAGTCTAGAACAAGAGGCAATGAGAGAGCAGCCCGGGAGCTCTACGGGCAAAAAAGAAGGGAGGAACGCCGACTTCTCAGGAGAAAAAAGAGAGAGCACGAGAAGCGAGCGGTCGAGTCTATCGAGGGTTGTACCGGTAGAAGTGATGTTCGAAAATTCTATCAAAGGGTAAAAAGATTAACCCAAGGCTTTAAAGCCAGAACGGAAGCCTGCCGAGACGAGAGGGGGAATATGGTAGTAGACACACAGTCAGTGCTGAGGATCTGGAAAGAACATTTTTCTAGACTGCTAAACGGCGAAGATAACCAACATCCCGCTGCTAGGCAAATGATTCCACTAAACTTGGACGATGATGGCCAACATTTCCGTCCACCCGACCTGAACGAAGTGCGCTTAGCGATTGCCAAGCTTAAATCGAATAAAGCTGCTGGCGCAGATGGCCTACCAGCTGAATTGTTTAAAGCTGCAGGAGATGTGATGGTAGGGAGCATGCACCAACTCATCTGTAAAATTTGGTCGGATGAAAGTATGCCCGATGAATGGAACCTTGGCATCATATGCCCCATCCACAAAAAAGGAGACGCTCTGACATGCGCCAACTACAGAGGAATTAGCCTCCTAAACGTCGCTTATAAAATTTTGTCGTCCATCCTGTGTGATCGCTTAAAACCCCTTGTAAACGATCTGATTGGCCCCTATCAGTGTGGTTTTAGGCCAGGCAAGTCAACCACCGATCAAATATTCACACTCCGACAAATTTTAGAAAAAACTCAGGAATTCCAGATCGATACCCACCACCTCTTTATCGATTTTAAAGTCGCGTATGATAGCGTGGATAGAGACGAACTGTACAGAGCCATGTCATATCTCGGCATCCCTGCCAAACTCGTCCGCTTGTGCAGGATGACAATGGAGAAATCTCGCTGCTCTGTTAAAGTCGGTAGGAACATCACCGAACCTTTTGATGTTGAGAAAGGCTTAAGAAAAGGCGACGCGTTATCATGCAACCTATTTAACATCGTTCTTGAAGCAGTTGTACGAAAATCGCGAGTCAACATCACTGGTACAATTTATCAAAAGTCCGTTCAACTACTTGCATATGCAGATGACATAGATATAATCGGCCGAAACAAGCGAGCTGTGGCTGGTGCATTTGCCAGTATTGAATCGGAGGCGGCAAAAATGGGATTGGCTGTTAACGAAGACAAAACGAAGTATATGCTATCAACAAGAAAGGAATCTGAAAATCTGCGACTCGGGCAAAATGTCGAGATGGATAGCTATAACTTCGAAGTAGTCAAGGACTTTGTCTACCTGGGATCCACTATAACTAAGCGGAATGACATCAGTGCAGAGATCAAACGAAGAATTACTCTTGCCAATCGCTGTTTCTTCGGGCTGAGAAAGCATTTAAGTAGTAAAGCCCTCTCTCATAGAACCAAAGAGAAGCTATATAAGACCCTGATCATTCCAGTCCTGCTCTATGGGGCGGAAGCATGGGCGTTGAAGGACTCGGATGAGAAGTTACTTGGGTGCTTTGAGAGAAAGATTCTTCGAGTGATTTTTGGTCCTGTGTGTATCGAAGGAGTATGGAGGAAAAGATTCAATGATGAACTATACGGGCTATACAGCGATATTAACCTGGTCAAGAAGCTAAAAATACAACGGCTGAGATGGCTGGGTCACGTAGAGCGTATGGACACCAACGCACCAGCCCGACGAGTCTTCGAATCCAATCCAGATGGTGTCCGCAGCATTGGAAGACCCCGGAACAGATGACGCACACAAGTGGAGAACGACCTCAGCCAACTTGCGGTGCGAAATTGGAAGCGGCTAGCTATGAACAGAGCTGGCTGGAGAGGAATGTTGGTTGAGGCCGAAGTCCATCCTGGATTGTGAGCGCCATCTTAAGTAAGTAAGTAACTATTATTTTTATTTTCAAAATTCAATGCTCTTATTAATTTTCAGTCAAAAACAGAAAACCGGATGCGAAAATGTATCTTAGTTTTTGAGAAATTAAAAAAAATTAAAAGTTAACTAGTAAGAAAAGTAAAAAGTTAATTCGTTTTTTTTATTATTCGATTAAAATCGGATGGTATGTAATAAAAAATAAAAAAGGAATAATTCCCTAATTAATAATTGACCTGACCAGGTCAAATTTGGGAAAACCAAAAATAAAAGTGTTTTTCTTGGAAAAAATGCTTCTATTTTTTCTTAATTTCTCAAAAAAGCTTTTTGGTGCACTTTATACCAATCACCCCATATAATTTTTAAGATCTCCGGATAAACATGAACACTTCCGAATTAAAGAAAATTTAATTGAGAAAATAAATGACTTGGGAACATTTAAGTGTTATAAATTAAAAAAACAGAACTCCTTTCAAAAATACAATTATATATTTTTTGGTTTCCTTAAGTGGCACGTGGGTTCGCACGCTAAATGTCTAAATAAAAAAAAAAAACGAGAAAGTATAGTTCAAATGTACAAATCTCATTCATAACTCTGAAAATAATGAACTAACTCATAGCTATTAAGCGAATTAAAATGAAGCTGTTTTTTCTACTCAAACTTGTTCATATTTCGCATGACGGTGTCGCTGAAATGGCAATCCATTCGAAATAAAACTTTCACCGGAAGTAGTAATATGCCGTTACGTTTTCAGTTGGATGGTTTTCCTAAATCACTGTTATTTTGTTGTTGTAAATTATTGCTATTATTGTCCTTATGACAACTCATGCATCTACCTTACCTTTCCTATATTAAATAAAAAAAAATCCTGATGAAGAAAGTTTGTATGAATGTTGGAGGTAAAATACAAAAACAAAAAAAAAAAGTAAATGTTCTTAGAAGGCATGAAAACCCATTATAAGTGTCCTTGATTATGTATATAATGTTTCTGGTCTCCAAATCCCCTCGGTCGCATCTGAAAATGTCTCTCACGATACACAAATGCCTTGAGATAAACCTTCTACTTCATCATCTCAGCCATCTTTCATTAATCCTGATGATGGAAAGTATGTGTGCAAACAACACACGTAAGTATGCTGAAGAATCCTTCAGGCAACTTTCTTCATATATTTAGTCCTTTGCACAAATTGTATATTTAAAACAACTTCTCACAACACCATTATTGCATGAATAGACGTATGGGTTAGTTTGTTTGGCCAAATTGTCATCCAAGCACCCCTTCCAACTTCGTGGGGTGGGAAAACCAAAGGACGGTCGGTTAAGGATAACGCTTGTCCAGTAATTATATGGCCGTGTTTTATGACAAAGTGTTGGCAAATTTGGTTGGCAACAATTCGAAAGTCACACCTCTATGGCGATTCAAGAGGAGACAAAATATTTAGACCGACTGCACATGAACAGGACATGTGGCAAACAATTCAGGCAGGTAGTGTCAAGATTAATTCCACAGGATATGCGAAAATGCGAGACACTATATAAACACAGTGGAAAGAAGCACAGAAACCACCTCTTCCACTTTAGTGATATATCCTTCACAAATATGTTTAACTGCAGGACACCGACACACGACTAATGAAATGATCAAACAGATTTATGTGATTGGACTTTGCTATCACGCACGCAAATCATTGATTCGATTTAATAGTTTCAATTATGAATTATGCGAAAAATAATATATACCTTCCGACCTACTTATAGAGAAGAGTTGAGTCAAGTTATTGGATTGACCTGGGTAGAAAAGTGTGACACAGTCATTAAATCATGGCAGGTGACATTTTCATGTAATTTGTCGCTGCCTTAGTCTCCAGCAGGTTGAATTTGGGTCGGGCTAAGCATTCCGGAAACCTGCGGTTTAATTTTATGCACAAAAGATCATTGTGCTTGTGGTTTTTTTGGCTTTATTGTTGGGACATCAAACAATTAAAGGAAACTTGGGCAAATAAAAAAAAAATATATATATATAGAACGATGTTGGTATTCAATTCCTTTTTTTTATTTAAGAACTAGTAGATACATTTAAAAGCCAATACCATGCAGCCGATAGAGTTTTGTTTTTTGTTTGAGCTTTTGGGGTTTCAGTTGAGGATGGGATATCACGTAGACAGAGCATAACAGAACACACACATTTTATATTCTATTTTCTGAGTGAAAGGATGATGTTTCTTCATTTCTACAATCTAAATTCCATCAAACGGGTCTAGACCAGATACGAATCACACCTTTTAAAATGGAGATCGTATGGAGAAGAGATGGTTATTTTATTTGCTTTAAACAAATACACGAGTTCACTACGCTAGCAATACCTACTACAAGGACTACAATATATACGACGACGGATGTTTGAATTTAACAATAGTTGTCTTTTGTGGTCCTGTCGTCTGGTCTGTTGTACTTTGTGTAGTTTGGGCCAAGAGTTATAGAATGAGAGAGGAAAAGAATAAGGGAAAAGTGCTGCAAACATTCTGTTGAGCTGTGAGCCAGTCGTCAAAATCCTTGATCTAGAAAAACCATAAACGAGTGTTGATGATAAAAAAAAACATTGGCCTTAAACTTTTTGACAAAGGTTAGAGCACAATCTAATCGAATAGGAAAGTACATTTTTTCAAGTGTGACAGTTTAATAGTTTTTAAGATGATAATGGGACTAGGTTATTATGGGAATTTGCAGTTGACTTTGACACGTTTACGGTAAATAACTTAAGAATTAGGTGGCACATTTAGTCCATTTTACTATAAGATTATAACATTTTAAAAATACCTACCTACTCGACTTTCCAGAAACACGGCTTACAAAACAAATGCTTCTGTACAAAATTAGAAACGACTACTGATGCTGGATGGCTAAATCTTGGAGAACTTAATGGAAAAGATTAAAGCATAACTCTAGGGGAAACATTTTAAATATTAAATGGCTAATGAGCTTCCATCAGATTAAAAGCTCAGAATTTAATTTATGTTACGTGTTACTATTATTTTTGTATGTTAGTCAATTAAATGAAACATTTGGTACTTACTTACTTACTAACTTACTTATTTAGTAGATGCTAATGGAGCTATATTAGCATTAACATTGGTCAGTATGACAGTACGTAAAAGTAAGTAGGTATCTAAATATTTTCAAAATTATTCAGTGAAGAGTGTTCACATTATTGGAGATCGCACGTACTCATTAATGATTTTTACCTATGTACTTACTTACTTACTAACTTACTTATTTAGTAGATGCTAATGGAGCTATATTAGCATTAACATTGGTCAGTATGACAGTACGTAAAAGTAAGTAGGTATCTAAATATTTTCAAAATTATTCAGTGAAGAGTGTTCACATTATTGGAGATCGCACGTACTCATTAATGATTTTTACCTATGTACTTACTTACTTACTAACTTACTTATTTAGTAGATGCTAATGGAGCTATATTAGCATTAACATTGGTCAGTATGACAGTACGTAAAAGTAAGTAGGTATCTAAATATTTTCAAAATTATTCAGTGAAGAGTGTTCACATTATTGGAGATCGCACGTACTCATTAATGATTTTTACCTATGTACTTACTTACCCAAGTAACAATTTAATTTTTATAAAGGCCAATAGAAGCTATTTTCTTATTTCTATAACAACTGTAATCAATCTTTTAGAAACCTATTTGGCGCACATAAGCGAAGTTATAACTCTTCATAAACAGTTTGGATAAGGCCTGGTGAAGGCTTTGCAATGGAAACAATACTTTGCTACGAAAGGCTTTTTGTTTCGCTAAATAGTTGTCACAAGACTTCTTTAAGAAGGCAATAGTTTCTTTTTAAGTGTTTCGCTAAGGACTAACAAAAGTCATTACGGAAATCTTACCGAAATAAAAAAATTCAAATAAAATTTAAATTAATTTTTTTAACGCCTTTTTTCTTAAATTTTTTTCTTTATCTTTTATTTCGATTAATTTTTTCTGAGACCATATTTTCTTCGTTCAAGTGCTCAGTTTCTTCAATGCCTTTTCTGAAAACTAGATATTTAATTTGATTATTATTGAAAAAGCTTACTTGCCTCAACCAGGGATCGAACTTGCAAACCCAACGCACCCCAGTCAAACATTCATCCACCAGACCAATGTTGTGTATACCGAACGAAGATCTAATTTTAACCAGTTGATACCATGTAGGTACCTACTTTGTACTACAGGAACAGATATGTAGCTATACAGTTCGATTTAAAATTCAGCATAAGCAGTTTTTTTAATTTATAATTATTATATTAACTGCTTGGTAAAATATAATAGAAAGCCTATTTGGCGCAAAATATCCCTTTGATAATATTTTTATTCGAGCAGTTGTGTTCATAAGGAAATTTGTTTTCTTTAGTTTGTCATCAACAACTAAGCGAAGAGATAATTTTTTTATGTGAGCTATAAAAAACACACCAAGTGGCATATTTTCCAAGTGGTATTGCAATAGCTTTCTTAAGGGAACTATAGTTTTCTTTAGTTTGTTGTTAAATACTAAAAGAAGAGATACTTTTCTTATGTGAGCTATAGCTGTTATTAACAAAACAAACCACCTGTCATATTTTCCATGTGGTATAATTATGTACGCGAGCAATAGCTTTCTTAAGGGAACTATAGTTTTCTTTAGTTTGTTATTAATACTAAGAGATGAGATACTTTGTTTATGTGAGCAATAGCTTTTATTAAGAAACAAATCAATGTAGGCACATTTCAACGTGTATCTATGTACTTTTATGCGAACAATAGCTATCGTTAGGAAATTTTGTGCAAAATAAAGTGTTGTGTTATTGTGTTATTGTGTATCTTTTAATATTAAAATTTAGTAAATGGTGAAAACTAAACGTGTCTGTACACATGACATTTTGACGAAACCTAAAACCAATATAAAAAAAACTACTACCTGGCGCGGGGAATGTGACAACGACTGCATATAGCCGCATTAAATGTTTAGCAACCTTAAAGATGTCTTGTGATAACTCTATAGAAGTTATATGGGTTATCGTAAATTTATATATAATACATTCGACGTATCAACATTATCTTACAATAAAACGTTTTAAAATTTATTATTGTATATAACTAATAGTTACACTTTATAAAACAATGATGGACTTGAATAAATAAAATTCTAAATCACACGTTTTTAATTTGGAAGAAATTATTTTGACTGTTCAAATTGCTTCGATTAACAAGCCTTTTCATTGATTTCGAGTATAAAGCTTTATACAAGCCTTTAAATTTAGATTTTGTCTGACTAACTTTGACAAACCTTACAGCGACCTTATGAAAAGCGATTGTATCGTCCCTCCGTATGGCTTGCGATTATTTTCTGCCAAATGCTTTAAAAAAGCTATTATTTAAAAATTTAAATGAAAAACAGTTAACATCTTTAAATAAGCCCTATGACAACACTAAAGAAATAATAGCTTACTAATTTTTTGAAATTGTACCTTACACAAGTAAAATTGTTAGTTGGGTACTTACTAACTTACTTATTTAGTAGATGCTAATGGAGCTATATTAGCATTAACATTGGTCAGTATGACAGTACGTAAAAGTAAGTAGGTATCTAAATATTTTCAAAATTATTCAGTGAAGAGTGTTCACATTATTGGAGATCGCACGTACTCATTAATGATTTTTACCTATGTACTTACTTACTTACTAACTTACTTATTTAGTAGATGCTAATGGAGCTATATTAGCATTAACATTGGTCAGTATGACAGTACGTAAAAGTAAGTAGGTATCTAAATATTTTCAAAATTATTCAGTGAAGAGTGTTCACATTATTGGAGATCGCACGTACTCATTAATGATTTTTACCTATGTACTTACTTACTTACTAACTTACTTATTTAGTAGATGCTAATGGAGCTATATTAGCATTAACATTGGTCAGTATGACAGTACGTAAAAGTAAGTAGGTATCTAAATATTTTCAAAATTATTCAGTGAAGAGTGTTCACATTATTGGAGATCGCACGTACTCATTAATGATTTTTACCTATGTACTTACTTACTTACTAACTTACTTATTTAGTAGATGCTAATGGAGCTATATTAGCATTAACATTGGTCAGTATGACAGTACGTAAAAGTAAGTAGGTATCTAAATATTTTCAAAATTATTCAGTGAAGAGTGTTCACATTATTGGAGATCGCACGTACTCATTAATGATTTTTATTGTTCAAATAGGAAACACCCTGTATAGAAATAAACGTAATATAGTGTTTCAAACATCTACACTACCAATCAAATAATTTTATTTTTCCTGATTTTTATCCAACAAATCTAAAAAAAAAAACAGTATCGATGGTTAAGTGTCTGAGCCAATTTTGTGTTAAAACTTTCTAGGGAATAAATTATTTATTTTAGAATTGTCAACCGCTATACCACATTGTGATATGTTTTAATGATGAATTGGCTTTAGGTTTTTTAGGTTTTCATTTACACAATCGATATACAATTTTCTTATGTAAGTACATAATATATTTGTTTATAAAGACATATGGAATATTTGATTTTTACAATTAAATCAATTAACATGATTGGTTCTTTTAGTCTTATCACTACCTCTATCTTTGAATCATAACCTTTATTGCTTTGATTAGACTAACAGCCCGATTCTCACCCTTGTGAGGAGTCATAATGTCATAAGAACTTGTGACAATTTATTGCGAGGATTGTTGTGGCTCGATAACATTTATTGAATTTATTGAATCCTCACAAGAAAAGTCATAAGTAAACTCACCGCGTAATGGTGAGTTTTTTCTTCGACTTGGAACAGCTGATTGTGACAGAACACGAAAAAGTTTTTAATTTTTCTGTGCAAAATTTATGTGAAAAGTAAATAATTCAATCAAGTTTACAAATTTTATAGAAATAAAAAACGTATCAGAACTTAATATCAGTGAAAAATATGTGTGGTAATGCAAAACTAGCTTTTTTGGAGAAAGAACATGGATAGTCGAAGAAAGAATTTACCTATAAAAAAATGTGATCACCTAGGAATTAATAAAGAAAAGTTCAACAATTCCAAAAAGTTTTTTTGATTTAATATTTTTTTATTAACAATAAGTTGCATAACACAAAGAATTATCAAAATAAAAATAAATAATAAAAAATTCCTTTCAGATTAGCAGATCACAATTTTGATTGTTGCGACTACGGGGGAGAATCCGAAAAAGTAACAAAATCAATTTCACCTCTTGTTATGACTTGTGAGGTATCACTGATGTTTGGGAGAATCGGGCTGTAAAATAGACGAAAAAAATAAAACCCAATACAAAAAAGACTCATAGTCATAAACATTCTAATCAAACAAAGTGATTTTTGTTTTGTTTCTCTTGATTTTTTTTAGATTTAGATTAAGATTAAGATTTTTATTTCTCTTCAAAGTACTAATATTGTTTACATATATACATTAAAACTATAAATTATAAATCTCTAAAGCACGGCTATGTGCCGTCTGCCTGATTGACAACTTTATACAACAGTTACAATGTTTACCAATAGGTTTAAAAATTTTCATTTATAATCCTACTTCTATAACCCAGGGCTGTTTTACAAAATTGGTATATTACAGATATATTAATTTCAATTAAATTTTGTGTTACTAACACTTCTGATAGAAAATCACTTCCAAAGATCTGTCTTCTTATTTCTCGCAGTACCGGACATCTGCCAACAAAATGAAAAATGTCCTCTCTCTTTTTCATATTGCATAACTCGCATAGCAAGGGTAGATCTTCACGATGAGGAATGAAGTTGAGGTTCAGTATTTCTCCTCGTAATCTAAAAATCATTGATATTTGGTCAATATTGATGTCATCACGAAAGTAATTTCTCTGATGGTTGAGGTTGTACTTCAACTTACTGTAAACTACTCTGTATATAGATACTTCTGCTTCAGCGACAAAACCCAATCTAAAGCTATTTTCTAATGCAGAAATCAGCTGAAAAGAAGGCTTTCACTTTCCAGACTCATCAGGCGGTACTAATACTATATTAACTCCTTCCGCTAGCTCTATCCACTCCAATACTCATAGCTTTCATTGCTGTTTTTTTGGAAGACGCTTATCTCACACATCAAGAATATTGCATATGGAGTCGACTTGTAATTTCATGGTCTTTATGAACAAGGGAGAGATACCAGTTTCCAGCATCACCATGTAATTTGGGGCATTTGATGGTAATCTGAAAATCCTTTTGATATAAAATCGGAGAAGTTTCTCTGCGGTTTCGTATTTTTACTACCCCAAACCTGCGCTGCATATAACAATGTTGACTCAGCTACCGATTCAAATATTTTGTACCAGCTGCTGTGGGCAATATGCCTATTGTTGAAGATTTTACTCCAGGCAACATTTATTGTGGTTTTCGCTTTTTGTAATTTTTCCGTCAGATGTCTTTCCATACTGTTATTTTTCGTAATGTAGACCCCTAAATATTTATATTCGTTAACCACTTCACTTGTTTCTTTTGATGATTTGATTGATTGCACCAATTGAATAGCCGCTAATTAGTTAGGGGCTCTTAGTAGTTTGTTGTAACATTTTGCTTTGTGCAATGCAATGGGCAATGGGTACTTTGTTTGACATTTCGTTGTTAGTTTTCAAATGATGAGACAGCGTTTAGTCGTCGTTGATAAGACAACGGGGGCACGGCAGTAGAGTTTTCGAATTAAGTTCCTGTTTTAAGGTTAACTGAGCATTGACATTGCATAAAACGTTGTTGTTTAAAAGTATTTTGTTATTTAAATGGAAAAAGGGTAAATTTAATTATATATGAATGTATTTGGGAACACTATTAGTCATTATTTGTTTTAGATTTTAAAGTTGCATACCTGCATAGGTACATAGTAATAAAATTTTTCCGATTTTCATATTTATCTATTCAATTAGCTTTTAAAAATTTCTCTTCGATTTGTAAAAATTCTAAATATTTTGTCGGAATAAATATCCAACAATGTTTTGATTTCAAAAGGTCTCCCACATAATGCTTATGTAAAAAATGTCAATATTTGTAAAAGATAAGGTCACAAAATTTATTCTCCACGGAATTGAAAATTTGTATTCCAAACGTGTCTAAAAGCTTCAAACATAATAAAGAAAACTGATCGATTTGTGCTTTTTGGATGAGAGATACAAGTTTCAATTGTTACAAATCCAACCATGAGAAAACCAGAATAAGTTAAAACAATCTAGAAAGACCTGTAACGGTCATATTCGACGAACCAAATTTCTAAATTAACATAAATTATGACAAAGATAATGTTTAAATACAGTAGCAGTTTTTGGTTGTTTGTAAAAAAATAAAATAAACTTCGTCGTCGATTCCGACGCTTGTACCTATCCCAATGCTCCGTTTTACCTCCGACTCTTTTATTTAGGTTTATCAACGATATTCTCTCTGAAACGTCTACTCCGTTAAATTTGCTTTGCTGATGACAGTGACCTCAGCATTTGATGTTTATTTTTACCCGGTGGCTTTATTTCACATCAACAAAGAAATGAATACTTAGTCATACGACAGCGATGTAAGTATAGTTGACAATTCTGTATAACTTCGATCGATGCCCAGTACAGTCGTTTGCTCAGCTAGAGTTAATTTGCTTTCTTGAAGCTTCCCCCCACCAGTGGTAAAGGTTGATCTGCAGACATTCAAGATCAATGTTCATCGACACCTCTTTTCCCTTCCTCCCTAAATTCCTATTGCTCGCGCTGTGACTTATCATTAAAAGGGCTATAAAAAACCCCTTGAGCGCGTGTGCATTATAAAAAAAAAGTAAAGGTAAGGTAGGGATTTGATTGCCAACAGGGGCTTTGGTAACTGCTTGATCAACCAGAGCGTTTAATCCTGCTGTTGAGTGCCAACCCGGGCGTTGTACCTGCTTGATCAACCAGAGCGTCTAAACCTGCTGTTGAGTGCCACCTGAGGCATTGTACCAGCTTTATTTTCAAGAAAGTTTAAACGTGCTATATAGATGCCACCTGGAGTATAGTACCTGCCGTCTCCTTCCAGGAACCTGTTATTTGGATAGCCTGATACCAGTGCACCAAGAACACCAGTGAAACATGAGTCAGACGACAAAACTAGTGAACGAGAAGACCGCTCGTATATTAAATTATTAGATTACACATCAATTGTCATAAAAAAAGAGTTGTTAAATAAATAAAGATTTTGCAATAAGGCTCTAGAGACCTTTTCTAATCTGAAGTTTTGTGAATTCCTCAGAACGACCCTGGCGATACCGACGAGATTAACCACGGCTGGAAAGTAAAAAGCAGTGTACGAAAAGTTCATTTAATTTTGATCTTGATAGAATTGTTAAATAGGGAATTAATGAATGACACATTCGAATGTGGAGCGCCTCAGAATTTCAATACCATAGTTTATCGGTATCTTCTATCATTTAGATTAACCTCAACATTCACAATGTGTTAAATTATTTGAAAGGGTATTCATTACCACTTAAGTCGCTCCTTATTATAAAAAAACTTCGCGTTACATGGTTCAACTAATTGATTACAAACTTCTTCTATCTAAAAATTATTTGAATATTTGTTCATACCCGAATTCGATTCTTCGAATATTTCCAAACATAAAACCTATCCAACAAGCTCTTATGGCGCATATAATTTGATATTTATTTAAAAAATCACTCTTATTGGGTAAAAAATGTTCTCCTCTATACACATAAAAAAAATGTTAAATCCATAAAAAATACACAATTTTTCCCTTTTGTCCGTAAAAAAAAAACTCATCATTTTCTGTAATTAAAGTGATTGCCCAAAAGGATCATTAAGCATTGAAAATTATTTTATTCCCCACAATTATAACAACAACAACATCCCTATAGTGAAAGCAAAAAATAACTCAATTCTGAGGAATATGCTATCACAGCATTTTTGAATTTTGAAAATTATTTTTATGGAGCTTCTATCGAAAGGAAGAAGAAAATTAAAGGACTATTAGTGTTTGGATTTGTATGCAAATATAAAAATAATTCCAATTGTAAGGGATTCGAATGCGGAAGATTTTAATGATTTATTTAATATTGCATGAGAAAAGCAATGATTGAAGGAAGAAACTTGTGTACCTTCACGTCTGCAATATCCTTCCTCAGATTTTTTTCGTTTTGCCGTCTTCTTCGTATAGACGTCGTCGTCGTCGCCCATCCAATTAATCGGATTCCGAGATCGAATAGAATTCAGCATCATATCATACAGTCCTTTTAGTTCTTCTCATGGCTCATTCTAGATGAGTTTCTAGATACTTTTTTTTATATTAAGGAAACGCAGATGAACACTGAACAAGGTATAGGTATATATATTATGAACAATTTACCTAGGTACCTCTAGGTATAAAAATATCTAAATGGATCTCGTGTGGGTAACAATAATTTGATAAATTAAAATGTTCCGTAATAATTGAAATTACATTATAGCTTTGTAGCACGCTGATTTAAGAGCTCACCTTTGCGTGAACCCACCTCTTCGCGATACCAGATCTTATCCAAAGAATTAAACGTCTGTCTGGTCAATTAGGCACATTTAGACGGCACACACAGCATCCTCTGGATAAGACACGTTCAAAAGTATTTCTGTTGGTTGATAAATGGGTGCACGGTTGTTGACATTATTTTTATTTAGAAACAAAAAATCAACCCCATTTTTGTTCAAAAAATTCCTCAGCTTGATGAGGAAGAAGAATTTCTTCTAATATTTTATAAGTACAAAAATAAACTCATTCGAACGGGGGAAAGATACACATTTCATAGCTTCCCTCCGGTTCCCATCGGATATTCAACATATTTTTTTAAGTTTTCTTTTTAAATATTCTTTGTATACGAACCGACACGTTATTGGCACCTTTATGATAGCTACACCTACAATCTACATGACGCTTAGGAGACAAATTATGACAGCGACTGGTAGGCCATTGTAAGCGTGTTTCTCCTGCAGAAGCTAGCCGAAAACGACGAGTGTCCTCTGTCTGTGATATATGAGTTCAGTCTTCAGTGTAAGCTCCCCGAATGACTGACAGGTTGACAAATTGTTTTTACATGATAAGTTCTGTGTGATAGTAGAGATATGATGGGTTTTAGATTAGGGTGATGTAGCATGGTATTTAGTTAGGGATTTAAAGCGGGGTTCTAGTTGTATATACAGGGTGATTCACCTAAGTTGTGCCAAAAAGATAGAGCAAGTAGGATGAATTGGAAGTTGCAATTTTCTAAAAAAAATACTTAAATCCGAAAAAAAATTATTTAAAAAAAAAGGTGAATGATACAAAATGATGTTATATCTTTTTGGAAAGCCAGAAAACTATTATTTTATTTTATTTTTAAGTTAAGTTGTTTTAGTGAACAGTTTTAAAAAATAATTTTCAAACTCGAAATTTTGAAAAAAAAAATGTTAACTATTTTTTTTCAAAATTTTATGTAGGTAATTAACAATTATTTTTATTTTCAAAATTCAATTCTCTTATTAATTTTTAGTCAAAAACAGAAAACCAGATGCCAAAATGTATTTTAACTTTTGAAGAAATTAAGAAACACTAAAATTACTTGTTTCCAAGAAAAACACTTTTTTTTAGTTTTCCCAAGTTTGACCCCTGCTCAGGTCAATTATTAATTTTTTATTCCATACCATCTGATTTTAAGAAAATAATAAAAACAAACGAATTAACTTTTTATTTTACTTGCTATTTCTCAAAAACTAAAATACATTTGGGCATCCGGTTTTCTGTTTTTGACTTAAAATTAATAAGAGCATTGATATTTGAAAAAAAAAATAATAGTTAATTACATAAAATTTTGAAAAAAATTACTTTAAATTTTTTTTTTCAAAATTTCGAGTTTGAAAATTAATCGAATACTATTTTTTTCTTGTCTCAATTCAACTTACTCTCTCTATCTTTTTGGCACACCTTAGATGAATCACCCTGTATACCGAAATCGACAAACTGTCATGTGGGTATTTTGACCCATTACTTGCCTTCGTGTCATTCCATCAAAATAAATCGAGGGAAAAGTATCAAACGAAAAAGGAATGTTTAAACAGGACTATAAAGGTATGAGGGGGGAAACAAGACGAAACATTGAGGAAACCGTAATTTTATTGGTGATTTGATAGTTTGATTAAAGTCAAACCAAAAGAAATCAGTTAAGGTGTCAGATTGGAGATTAAGATTCCATTTTATATCTTTCGGATGTCCTTTCAATAAAAAAGTCATAAACGGTCAGATTATTTTTTTGTTTTATTGATCTAAAGTTTGTCTGGTGCTTTTAAAATTAAAGAATCAATTATTTTTGGCACTTCGGCAGAAATTTCTATATACTGTCATTCATAAAGTAGTCGGAATAATCATGTACCAAATCATAACTGTGCTTGTTTATGTTTCTTATTACATAACTTGTCAAAAAAGAGCATAATGCTATATCTTGTTCTTTTTCTCTTTTATTTGAGCACAGCAGCACAGTACTTTTATTTAACAAAGATATTGTTAAATAAAAGAAAAAAAGAATAACAAAAAACAGCTCTCTAAAATATTCGCAAATTGCAATATAACTGTTTTGTTTTGATATAAACGTTTTATCCTGTTCTTTGATTTAGTAAAATAATTGTGTGGAGAAATAATTTGAAAAATTGTCAGAAAATCTAATGAAACAATTTTGGAAGAGAAAAAAAATATTTTTAAAATGCGTAATATGATAGTAAAACATTAAACGATATTGCTAATTGTGTAAATAGAAGCATATCAACCGTTCATAGCATTTTAAAAAGAAATTCCTTGCAAAATTTACATCGTTCTGGTAGACCAGAAAAATTAACATCCAGAAACAAATCAATTATAATTAGAAAAGTAAAAGAAAAACCGCGTACTTCTGCAACAGAAATCAAGAACGATCTAGCTAAAAATTATGAAGTTCATGTTAGTGCAGATACTATCCGAACAACGCTAAGAAGTGCCGGTTATAATGGGAGAACTACACATGTTAAACTTTTCATAAGCAAAGTGAATCTTAAAAAACGTTTATAATTTGCCAAAAATATTTAAACCGCACTGCAGAATTTCGGTCAGGTGTAATATTTAGCGTTGAAAATAAATTTAATATTTTTGGACCCGATTGTGGAAATAAAGTTTGGCGTAAGAAAAATACTGAGTGGAATCCAAAAAACACAAGTTCATCAGTTAAACACGGTGGCGGCAATGTGATGTTGTGGGGGTGTATTAATGCATAAGTGGATCTGGTAATATGCAATTTATTACAGATAAAATTAATCGTTACCAGTATATCCAAATCTTGAATTATAATTTGGGGTTAAGTGCTGAAAAATTTGGTATTTCAAGTCGTTATTGATTTCAACAAGTTAATGACCCAAAGCATACTGCACATAATACAAAGCTTTGAATTCTTTTTAATAAGCCAGACAAATATATCGTAGAAGTATTAACCAGACCTTAACCATGTCAAATTACCATCATGGCAAGTCACACAAATGAGCTGCATGTCCAAACTCGTAAGTGGAAGCGTTGCGAGCGTTGAAACTTTGACTCAGAAACTTTTGAGGCAAAATATTATACACTGTAACTATGTCAAGAGAAGTAAGATAGATCGATGACATCCCTGCTGTTTGCTTAAGTGTGAAAGTGAACCCGAGGCATTCAAATCCTCTCCGTGCTTAAAAAATCGTTTTTTCGCAAAATTAAACTAGGCGAATTTCGCTTCCGGACAAGGTCCTACATCCGAACAAGATATAACAGTTAAACATTAATGCTGGTTAGTGCCGTTTCATAGCTGACGCGGATCCCAATTCTGACAAGAATACAATGCACGAACTTGTCTTGTAGTAACCTATGGGATAAATAAAACTTAATTTGCTGAATTATTTTGAAAGGTGAAAAAGTGGCCTCAATGAGAGAAGTCTATCATTAAATCCCTCCCAACTAACAATTTAGCTTTTATAAGGTGCAAACTTTAGAATTTGGCAAGCACTAGCTATAGTATAGAGCTCTTATAAGCCAAATTTTCGCAAGCCACACATTTCAAACTTTGAAAATTAAAAAAAACAGCTATAAGGCCTTTAAAAGGAAGTTTGACAAGCTCTATACAAGGCTTGTAGATAAAGGTTCAAAATAGCTTGTATTAGGCCTTCCGAATTTGTTTACTGAAAATTTTAAAGAAAATAGCTGCTATAAGGCTCACCACGACAAGTCAATGCAAACAACTTGTGAAAGGCTTGCCTATAAATGCTTAATACGAATTTAATTATTCTGCTTATATGTCAATTGTCAGTCTTATAAATAACCTCTTAGTAACAACATTACAGTTCTAAAGAAAAAAAGGAAAGGTAAGTATCAAAAATCTTTAAACCGAAAAGAAGTGCTTACAAAAATAATTTATTAATATGAAAATATGAAAAAACTATTAAAGATAATTATTTCTCTCCCTTCACCGTTAACATTTTCTCCATATCATTTTCTTCGCATCATATTTTTCTGAACAACAGTGTGGCGTAGAGGTAGAGTGCTGGAGTGGTGCGTGGAAGTTCTCGATTCTGAGTTCAAAATCCAGGTAAATAAACACTTTTTATTAAAAATATAATTTCAATCTTTACAGAATACAGTCAAAATATTTTTGGGCCCTGACTGCGAAGGAGGAAATATCTAAAAATACAAATACAAAAATAATAAAATTGCTCTATGTACTAATACCTACATTTTTTATTAATTTCTTAATATGGCCTTTATAAGGCATTATAATGGGTGATTTCTTAGCTGGTTTGGTTTTGGCAACACTGGTTTTGACAGCTGACGTGTGTTTAGTACCTTGTGTCACTGTCAAACAGCTTCAGTTTGGTTTGCAATTTAACCATGGATCGTCTTACAAATGAACAACGCTTGCAAATTATTGAATTTTACTATCAAAATTCGTGCTCGGTTCGAAATGTTCATTTATCGAAAAATTGTGTTCAGCGATGAGGCTCATTTTTGGTTGAATGGGTACGTAAATAAGCAAAATTTGCCGCATTTGGAGTGAAGATCAGCCAGAAGCATTGCAACAGCTACCAATGCATCCCGAAAAAGCCACTGTTTGGTGCGGTTTATGGGCCGGCGGCATTATTGGGCCATATTTCTTCAAAGATGATGCGAATCGCAGCGTTACTGTCAATGGTGAACGCTACCGAGCGATGATAACAAACTTTTTTTTGCTCGAAATGGAAGCTCTTGACTTGCATGATATGTGGTTTCAACAAGACGGTGCCACATGCCACACAGCACGCGAAACAATGGCGCAATTGCGAGGCGAGTTTGGTGAACAGTTAATTTCACGTTTCGGGCCGGTCAATTGGCCGCCTAGATCGTGCGATTTGACACCATTAGACTATTTTTTGTGGGGGTATGTCAAAGCTAATGTCTATAGGGACAAGCCCGCTTCGATTGACGCACTGGAAGCCAACATCCATGCATTCATTCGTGAGATACCGGCCGATATGTGTGAAAGAGTATGCCAAAATTGGACTCAGCGGATGGGCTACCTGAGACGCAGCCGCGGTCAACATTTGCATGAAATTATCTTTAAACATTAAATTGCAAGGTTCAAACTATCGATTCAAATAAATATTTAATTCATTTTTTCGAATTTTTTGTGTTTTTTTTTTTTAAAAAAGTTCTAAACCTCTTAAAAAATCACCCGTTATAAACACTTACGGCAAGCTGTCATTAATAAAATGGATTGGGTAAGGCTTTTCTACAACGTCCAACGCAAGCTATTAGCAAAGGCGTCATTAAAATGCTTGGGTAAGGCCTTTTTACAACATCCAAGACAAGCTATTAGGTATAAGCTGTCATTAAATGGGTTGTATAGAGCCGTTTTATAACATCCAAAGCAAGCTATTTCTTGATATAGAACCTGCCACCAAAAGTCTTATAGGAGCTATATAGCTTGCTTAATGTGCGCCAAAATAACTTGTATAAAGCCTTTTACTATTTCTATAGAGGTCTGAAAATAGCTTGTGTTGAACCTAATACAAGTTAAATTGTTAGTTGGGCTGTTTGGGTAAAAACTTAAAATTTCATCTTGTGTTAAATATTTTTATTTTTATCATAGTTCTGAAAATAACGGTACCTGCCATATAAACGTAACAGAAGACTGTTTTTTTGAAAACGGTGATGTTTTTCGACAAATTTTTTTTTTACAACTATATTTTTAACGGTACCTGCCATACAAACGTTTTAGACAATTCGATTTTTCTCGTAAAAAATACGATCGAATTTTATAAAATTTCGTACAATGGATTTGTAGCCAAAGGTTGTGTTTTTCATTTTTTCAGAATAAGATTACATATTAACGGTACCTGGCAAAAAAGCCTTAAAGACAATCAAATTTTTCTCGTAAAATATTCGATCGATTTTGATAAAATTTAGTGTGACTGATTTTTTTCCAATAATGAAGTTTTTCGTTAGAAATTTTTTTCGAAATGACCTTATTGACGGTACCTGCCATAACTTCCGATTATTTATAATAGTTTCTTGTTTAGTATCATAAGCCAAAGGTTAGTAATTTTACACAAGAGCAAGTTTGTCCGACCCAGTCGTGCCTTTTATTTGGTATTGTAAGTACAGCCAGTTAATACAAAATTTTCACGTTTTACACTTATACTTTGTCTGCTACCCAACAAAGAATACAAACAAATCCACAAAACATGTATTTCACAATACACTCTTTTTGATTTTTATGTGAAGAAAAAACTTCAGTCCGTTGATTTTCTTATTTTAGCACATAACTTCTAAAAATTTCACTTAACTTTTCAAAGAATAAAGGTATTTCGGTTACTTTACCCCGTGCAAAGAGGTGCTAATTGGAAGCAGTCAAAAGATACACCTAATGATTTCTTCCTTACGAAAAATCATGGAAAAGCCTTATAATTATCAAATTATCATTAAAGTGATTTTTAAAGAGCTCTTACGTTTTTTTTTTTTTTATTTCTATCAGTTACTTTTTTTTTGCTTTATAATCATCATCATACTATTGGATTTTGGTTTTGCGGTCCCCGGTCCCCCATTTTAATATTTTTTTTCCTGTTCCTTCATCTTAAATGATAACAAATTCCAAAGGTTCTTTGTATATAAAGAGCAATGTTTGCAAAATGTGAACGATGATGATGAAGTCTAAACTGCGGTAAAGTTGGTCGTTTAGAGACCGGCCTTTTGGTTGAATGACTATGGGGAATTAATGACGCCCTCAGGTGAAGACTTTTGCCCGCATCATGCAAAGACCACCATCACACAATGGCATTTAACCGCAAGGTGCTCATTGTACATTCATGGGTATTTGATAAAAATACAGTGGGATATAGTTAATAGGAGTTGGACCACCCTAAATTAAAGACCTGACGAAAGACTTGAAGGGCTAATCAGCGCTCCACATAACATCATCAAAATTACTTCCACAAAGGAGCGTGCTGAAGTGTGTTGGCGTGTTGGGCTTTAAGTAAACAAAACCATTGACACATTGACGAAAATTTCAAGTACTATTAAGAAATTGTTATACTGTGTGTCTTGGAATAGGTTTTGACTTGTGGAGGGTTGGGTTGGTGGTATAGGGTTTTTCAAGTGCGGACATACGCTCGTTTATGTTGACCAGATAATTAGCATGTCCGCTCAATGGATTTCTTAATGGCGATTGTAGATAAGGTCACGCATAACATGGAACACTCACGTTGTTGTTGTAATGTGTATGCAATTGATTGGAGATATTGAGTTAAGGAAAATATTGTATTGCAATCAATCACTGTTTTATTTGAAATAAAAATTATATCTTTCAAATAATTAAAGATTGTTGAATGATTTCTTCAAGAATTTTTGAAGTGGGCCCTTTAAGAATATTAAGGATCGATAAGTACATATATGAATGTCAAATATAGATATGTTATACAAGATATATAAACTTTGTTCTAAAACAATAGCAATATTTTTTTTGATGTTTATATTAAATCTAATTTTAAACCTTACGAGTTCTTAAAATAATTTAAACTTACGAGATTTTGAAAGAATGCAACGACGACATTGCGTCTATTTTATTATTTGTTTCTTAAATGTACAGAATTACAAACAGTTCACTTATATTTTTCCAAAGTAGAATTGGCAGGGCATTTATCAAAATGCATGTTTTATTTCGATTGAACTCAACATGTTAAATAAGACGTGTTTATATGTGAGAAATAGGGTGGTATGCAAAATGCTTTATCTTAGTCTCATATCTTATGTTACTAATGCCAGCTTTCGTATGCTAAATAATTTAGAAACAAGTCTCGCAGATAAATGATCGATTTTATTTTAGAGACTTATCTCTTTTTTTGAAACTTTCTTATATATATATCTACAAAAAAAATATAAAATCTCATTTTAACAAGATAAATCGATCAAAATTTTGAGACTGGAAATAAGTTGTCTCAACAAGTACAATTGGTTAAATATCGAAATATTTTTGCTCCTATTGAGAGAACAGGGGACTGTAAAATAAAATTATAGATTTACCCAACTAAAATTAAAGCTATTACATATATTTTTTTAATTGTCATTATAAGTACAAAAATTCAAGTTATGCTTTCGTGCAAAATATTTAGATTACAATCAAATCTGACAGTATGTTGATAGAGAAGTTGAAAACAAGGATCCGGTCTGTCTGTTTGTCCGATGTCATCAGTCAGTCTGGTTGCATCACATTCTAAAGCCTGAACGGCTGAACCGATTATCATCAGTTTTGGTATAAATATTTAAAGATGATTCTTTAGCATTTTATAATTCCGTCGGAAATTTTAATAGATCGTTTTTTAACCTTTTTTCACTTCAGGAACTTGATATTTGGAATTGGAATTTTGAAATAAGAATTCTTATGTTTTTAATAAAGTTAAGAAAACATCTATATATATATCCTCTGCTATTTTGGAAGGCAATTGAATGTTTATTTTATCTGAGACTGAGACTAGCTGTTTAGTGAGACACATCTATTGCATACCATATCGATATTTATCTCATTGCAAACGCTCGATCTTTTTATCTTTTCTAAAGCACAGTCTATAGTGAGTCGTGAGATAAAGATAAATATTTGCATTCCACCCATAGCCTCATAAGATACTGCCAAAAACTTCTCAAGAAGTTTTTCCATAAGCTTTTATCGTGTGCTTATTGTTGGGCGCCACTATCAACACTCATTTTGTGATTGGTTTAAACTCATCAATGTGGACGGCCGGCGTAGATATTGTTATTCTTGATTGTAAAAGAATTTTAAGGGAGTTTTATAATAAGACTAGCTGAAAACCCGTAGAAAACGACGGTGGAAATAAATTATTCTTGGTGAAGATTTCATTTGTTATTCCTGTTAAAAGAGAGGAATCGTGGACGGATTTGTTTTTTTTACGAACTTGAACATCTCAAAAGACACTTTTTAGCTTTTTGCTAAAATAGTTCACTTTAGAATAAAATAAACTTTCCGAAAAGTCCAAATGTATTTACTAACCAGAGTTAATTTGATTCGAACAAAGAATTATTTGTTAACACAGTCACAATTCCTTTTTTAACACTTTTTTTCTTATTAACAAACACTTTATTCACTAAAATAAAAACTTGTCGACTTTATTTTCACCAAAACATCGATTAAACTTTAGTTTTCACCAAAAATTCAATAAATATTTTTTTCCACAATTTACTTACTGTGTTCAATGTTAGAGAATAATAATTCAGTACGTAGTACATTTTAGCTCATTTCGATTCTTGCCTTTACTTATGCATTTTCAGAACACACCTCTCTTGAATCTCCAAAAAATGCTTAGCTTCCCGTTAAAACTTGAAATATTAAAAATCACCAAAAAGTGCTATAGACTATTCCATCGAACCGTTTAAGCTGTAGCTAGGTGAACAGCCAACCGCACAGACAGACCGACGGACGGCATGACGAAACCTACTTTTTTGGGTTTCTCTATCATCGTAAAGTCAGGTTTGATTAAAATGTCGATTTTTTTTTACATGAAACCAATACTTGTCCTATTGATCAAGTGATAAACAATTGTGTTAGCAAAAGTAGTAGATATCTCTATGGTATTTCTAGCCTCACTGTACGCACAATTCCTGCAAAACAAATAGAATAAAGAGAAGATGTTTTTCTTTCATTTTCCCAGAAGTAGCAACAGGCAATTGACTGCCTCTATATTTGTATAAATCCACACAGTGGCGTTATGTGATCAATTGATTTTATTTGTTGTTGTATTTTTCATCTTGTTTGGCAACATCACCCTTTATTGAGATGTACGAGCGGTGTCTAAAGCGGTGGCCACACATCACTCTGCTGCGTCTGCTCATATGTTAATTAATCACATCAATACTACGGTCGAACATTTATTCAGCAGAAGTAAAGAAAATGAATCTAAGATTGAAGGAGATTGCTGTATTTGCAGTGTGGAAATCATATACTTCGAGTTCGAGTATACGAGGATTGAATTTGTACACAAATTTAATTGAAAAACTTTATTCGGTAGTTCCGAAGTTGAAAGTTTGTCTTAAGTTGGTTCTCTGTGCACACCGTTTAGCTCAATACCAATATATGGGTGTATATATGGGTATATATATCGTTTTCCTTTTGAAAACGAATTAAAAGTTGTTAAGTTTGCGTCCACTAACCTTTCGTCTATAAATTGCATGAAATGCATACCTATACAACTAAACCATATGGATAGATCGATTGGATGACGACTAAACCAACCAACCAAACAAGGACGACCAACATCAGGAAGATTATGCTCTCCGTTTCCAGCAGCAGCAGCAGGTTGTCCGAAGTCAAACAAATATACTTTTCATCCTTTTCCCAAGTAAAAACAATAAAAAATGTTTTATTCTGCATCTGAAAACTGATCTTTAAATCTATGAATCACACTCTAATGATATTACCCGGAAACGGATACGCTTTTCAACCCAAGGCTTGCAATGTGGTTCACAAAAGCCGCATATACACAAGGTAGTTCGTCCGTCTGTCCTTCGGTTTTGTTTCGTTTTTTCCGCTCTATGTTCTCCATTACGGTTCCGCTGTACGTAGTATGTAGATGTTGAAGTTTATCTTCTTAGAGTGTAAACATGACCGGAAACTTTTGTCATGGTTGGAGAATTGAGATTGAGAGACTCGTTCGGTGGATATTTTTGGTTTTGAGTCTGATGTGTACATAAGAATATCTATCTATATATACATAGGTATGATGTAGATGTAAAGTAAGTATATTTTCGGTCGTCGACGTGGCTTCTAGCCTTTTGGAATGAACAAACTTGGGGAGTTTGCTTCGCCACCGCTGTATACTGGCTCCTGCCGCATGTCATATATTGACACAGTAATGTTACAGAGTGCATTTGGGAGATGCCCACAGTAAATTACATCGGATTTTGGTGAATATTTCAAATATTTTTGTATACTCGACATTAGGTATGTGGAGGGAGGCTATTCTTATGAAATTGAAACTTTTATTTGATTTTGTTATCATAACAATAAAGTATCTACTATGTAGAGGTTTGTGTGTGTGTACGTTATACGTTTAGAGTTTATGGGTTTACCTAGAGAAATCTGATATATCTGTGCAGAGTATGAGCTTAAGATTTGTATTCGATTTGTAAACCCAAAAGAGATAGATGCAAAAAGATTTTATAATAAAAAGGCTTAAAATGGATTTCTTTTTGTTTCCAAATTTAGTTTAGATAGGTACCTACCATTTTGTTTGCTTGGATAGTTTGAAAAATAGTTTTATAGATTCCAAAGAAAATTATTAAAGTCAACACAAAACTGCAGAATAACTTGAAAAGTAAAATATATCTGGTTGTAAGATACATGATACATCATAGATTTAGGTTTCGTTGATATGATGTATTACAATACTATAGATTTTGGTTTATTTTCATAAATAGGAGGTTGTGTAAGACTATCTTGACAAGGATTCTGAGAATACGGGAAATTCGACTTAACACCAAAAACGCGGAGAGCTTAACTCGTTAGAAAAAAAAAATCGTGAAGTTTTTTTTATAAAAAGTGCTTACTAAATTTATATAAAACCTTATTACTAAATTATAAATATAAATTAAATAATATTTAACGAAAAAAAGCAATAGTAACCAATGAAAACGAAAACAACAACAATAATGCATAGGAAATAATAGAAAACATCGACACCCACCCAATGGATATGCAGATGAGCAACACTGAGAACGAATAACCAAACCCACCAACGTCATCCAGTGATCTGGTTGCACTGAACAGCTAAGAAAAGCAAACCAAGAGAAACAAAAGGTAATAAAATCTAAAAAAAAAAGCAACGATACAGCTGAAAAAAAAATTACAGAAGAAACAACAGTGGTGGAAAAAAATAAAACACCACAACCAATTAAAATTTTTAACGAAGATAGTAAAACTATTTGCAAGATATTAATATATGAGGCGTTTAGAATATTAGTGGAATAAGTCCACTTTGACATATGAGACAAATTTGAAGTTTAATGGAAATATATCAACGATATTAAAAAGAAATGCTGTCATATAGACTGTCAACAGTATGTTTTTGTGGCTAATAACTTCTTTTCGACAAATACACATAATATCTATGTGTTTAAAGGTTAAATCTCATTTTTTCCAAAAAGCGCTTTTTTAAACGCCTCATATTTCTAATCTTTCTGTTTAAACTTTGAATTTTTAACATAAAACAAAAAAATCGTTTCTCTTAAAATATATTTTGCTACAAAAACAAATTTTGTTTTACTTTATAATTAAATATCAAATGTTTTCTAATTTGTCAAGGTTTATTCGAAAAATTTTGTTTTCTTTGATTTTGAAACAAGCATTTTTAATAGAAAATATTAAAACAATTCACTTAAAATCACTTCATTTACGATTTCACTATTACAACAGAATGCACTTCCATTTAATTGTTTCAAAAATAATTTATAATTTAGTTTTGCAAATCTCCTTGAAAATAAATCTGCGGAGAGAAAGAAAATCTAATATTCAAACAAACAAACTTGAAGGAGCAGAAATTATTTTCTCTTACAATGCAGATAATTAAAAAAAATATTCAAGATAGGTATTTTAGAAAGATGCAGTAGCTATTCAATTATATAAAAATGTAAAATTTTAAAGACTTCAAAATTAATGATGATTGATGATGATTTTTTGTTAGAAATTAAAAATTAAATTGTTACACTTTGTTTTGGAGTAAACTGAAGCTACTTTAAGAAGTGCATTTACACACCTCGTATATTCAAAATGTCACGAATTTTTTGTACCTAGCTAGTTAAATAATTTTGTTTGTACCTATCTACCCGTCAAATTATAATTGAGCCTTGTAAGTTTTATTATTTAAATTACCTACAACAGTTTCATGGAATTTTTCAAGTTTTGAATTTAACTTTTACAGAACAAATAATGATAAATAATATATGTACCTATGACCCATCACGATTGAACCTCATAATTATACTTGTCCTTTTTGAACATCATTTGCTCCTTTGTCACCAATTCATTTACCTACATATTTATAAAATTCCTTACCGTTTCAAATTATTTGTAGTTGTTGTTACAATGCAACCATGTTGCAAAGGAAGCATAACATTAACAAATATATATAAAATGTTTTTGTTATAATACAAATTCTATATACCTACATTGAAAAAATTAATAAATAAAAATAATTTCAACTAAGTAGAAGACTTAGCATTAAATTTAGTGGACTTGTTGAATTATTGATTAGATTTTTATGTCCTTTAGTCCACGAAAAAATGTCAATACGCAAATTTCCGCTTGTTTCAGCTCAACTTACATAACTTTTTTGACGAAAAGCTAAAGTGAACTATATCCAACAAGACTACGATTGCAATCATTAAGCTGGAAGTGTTTACCCATAGCCTGGTTAAAGTTATACATAAAATGTTTTTGTTATAATACAAATTCAAAATTGTTATAATACATTGAAAAAATTAATAAATAGAAAAGGTAGAAACTATTTCAAAAATACAAAAACCCAAAAGAAAAACGTTTTACAAGTTTTCTTCTTGTTGGCAATAAACAACGCCGCCGCCGCCCCATTGTGTTGTGGCTGGTGGTGGGGCTGTTTATTCATTCCACTCAAATAATGCATTTCCTTTGCCTAATGATTATGGTTCTTAAAGAGGTTGGCACTCTAGTCTAAAGCAACGTGTACTCCACTCATCCCACTTGTGGACATGCCAACTTAAGAGCCTCTACAGCCGTATAGCATTTTCCGGATATTCATATTAATGTGAATTGTGACATTTTTCAATCCAGCCAGACAGACAGACACAAACAGAGTTTATTTGCTGCACACGTCGCAGCTCGCCACGGTCGCTCAACCTGTGTGCAGAACTTCGTTTTATGACAACGATGAAGAGGCTAAGTGGCAAGTGCCTTATAGCAATGTGACAATGATGTGAATGTTATGGCAGTGAGTGCCACCAACCAAGTTGACATTTTTTTCAATGGGTCTGTGTCTCAAGCAACATAAACTTGTTTTTCTTTCCCACAACTCCTAAAAACATATCTCAAGTTTCCAGAGGAAAAAAAAAATATAAAAATCTATGTCCTAAATAAAGTTTTTAAAATAAAAAAAAAACTTACAGTATCATCGACTTGAATTTGTGTTTTTATCCATTTACACCAAAAAGATCTAAAATTTAATCCTTGAAGATAAAAGAAGAAGATTGGTGCAGTAAAATACATCTCGCTCAACTAAAATAAAGCTTTATAACCCGTATAACTCACAAATTATTTATTTTTTTTTTTTTATTAAATTTTTTTTGACGAAGACGACCGACGACGAGAATTTCCACTGTGGTGCCCGCACATGGTTAAAAGCTGTCAATAGCTCCCGAAAGTCAATAATAAACGTGGATAATATAAGATGAAATTATTTGAGAAAGGAAAATTTCGCGACACACAAACGCGAACAAGCCATTTTTTCGTTTAAATTTTCGATTTAAGTCACGTATTTATTGTAACGGCCTAAATGAGAAAAAAAGAGGTTAACGTAGGTTCTGGACTTCACAACAACTATCAATTCTATAAAAAGGTTGGGTTTATATTTTGTTTTGTATTGACCGTTTGAATAAATAATTTTATTTAATTCTTAAATTTTATCTTTTTCTATATGGGACTTGTATCCGTGAGATGAAAGTTAGCCCCTCTCTGCGTAAAAGTCACTTTAATACTGACGCACTTTATAGCTCCAACTTCGTGAGCCAATTCAAATGGATACACTGTCGGTGGAGACTAGCATCGATGCCTCGATGATATTTGCCCAACATTTATGACTCAAGTCTCAAAGAGATTTAAGTTATTGAAAGCACGCGGGTGGTAGAGAGTGTATTTTAAAAGAAATTCACCTCGGACACATTTTCCAACGGGAATATATTTAATTTTCCGACAGACACTATCGCTAGACTTGTCTCCGTACGAAGTCTCCGATGGAGAGTGAACTTGGATATTCCTCGGAAGTATCGTCGAGTCTTGTCGTCTTTATGACAAGTGCACCAACATTTTTGAGTTGAAAATCACTAAATCAGTGCGCAACTCAACCTTTTAATGCATTGGCAACATGTTGCTAAGAATCGTAAATTTCTGAATGAGTGCGACATTGTGCAACAACAGCTAGCAACAAACACTGAACTCACTCACAGTTTAGAATCATTTTGAGCAACATAAAAACATGCATTGAGTTCAATTGTAAACTTGATGAAAAATGAGGTCGTGAATGGAATGGGAATGGTTTATGAGGGTGGACATGGGATACATATATTTATGTAGGTATATTTTTGAAACTTTCGAAATTTTAACACAACACTGCAAAGAGGTTTCATAATTGATTATCAAGTAGAAAAAATACACTTTAATCTCTTTCCTCCCCTCAGCCCTAGCACACATTCAAAAGGAAAAGATTTAAGATTAAAGGTTTGTCATCGTCACTTTTTAAGTGTTGAGTATTTACTTATATCTATGATCACAGAAGCTTTTAGACCTTTTCATGTTCGGGGTCTCACATAACCATTTATAAGGAAGGTTATAATGCGATTAGAGATGCACTAAACGCAGGAGTGGTCAATTTGGTTATCGGGGTTATTTGGTTTGGTTGAGTGTACTATACATCAATTAGGTATGTCTGCTCTAGATTTTGGAAACTTTATGGGTGGTATTGATATTATGGTTTAGATTATTAAATGGAAAGGCATACAATTTGTTGCTTTTATAAAACAGATGAGATGGCATTAGGGCTTGGAGTGACAAATTTAATTTCAACTGTTATTAAAAAAAAAGAAGAAAGAAATAGGTATGTTAGTGGCAATTAGAAATAAGTGAGATAGATTAATATTAATTGTTTGCTTTCTGTAGTCCCTATCATAGCTGTCTAACTATGTATAAATATAAAAGATTCTTTTTCTATTTCTATTAAATATGTTTGTAAGTATTGAGGCCTATTCGGCGAAATCTGTTATTCTGTTATGAACTTTCTGTTATGAATCATAAAAGATAGTCACCACAAAAGATCTTTTATAATTGGTATTCAGGAGTTCGATCGTCTATAAAACTCTTTTATGGAACTTCGAAAATGAAATTCTTTTATAAACAAAACAAACAGAACTTTTATAAATAATCAGCTGTTAGTCTGTCAGCATTTCAGTGATTTTTGCAAAGAATTTTACTTATTTTGGAAACAAATCTGTAATTTATTAAAAAATAAAAGTAATAGTTATTACAATTCAGTAAAAGCTGAAATTTTCTTCGATTTTTTGTAATTATGAAATTATGTGATTATTATGTGATTGCAACGAGCACTTGATCTATGCATGGGAAAAGAGAAATATTTTGCGCAAAGAACACGGTCTTGGAACATCAGAAACCATATCACTGAATCCTCTGGTGTCTGGTCATAATAAATATATACGAACAATGGAATTGAATCCATACTCACGACGGCAAACATCTTCAAGAAGTTTATATGTGCTTTAATTAATAAGATTGTAAACAAAAAGGCAACAGAGGCGATGAACTCTTTCCAATTGTAGAAAGACGAAGTCTTTGAGGATACATATATCAATATGGAATGTTACAACTTAAGTGAAGCCTAGTACAAGTACAGTAAAAAGGTATTCAGTGAATTAAACTTCATTGGCTGGTTGTGACACTAAGCCAAGCAAATGCGAATCAGTTAAATATTGAGATTGTCCAAGAAGAGAGCCCTGCTTGTTTCGTAAGAATATATTGGCTACAGATGCTGAGGAAGCTGAACATATTGGCGTCGCTCATTTTGCTAGGATGTGCACAGTAGGAAAATCTATGGTAGCTGCGAACATCATGTGGCTCAGAAAAGTTGAACAGAAGCCTCTTCGGTTAGATGTAGCAAATAAGCTTCCTGTAATGCAATGACACAAATTCAAAGAAGATTTTTATTCTCAATGCAATGATGTAGGCCAGATCACATATTTTAATTTTTTGTTGATTCATACAATAAAAAAAAACTTTAAACTTTTAGACAAATTCGTTGCCATTTATTTTGTTCTAAAAAGTTCTACATCCCACTGTTGTTTAATTAACTACTCATGTTGGACTTGAATTAGTTAAATCGAATCCAGGCAGCATTCTTTCATTTGTGACATTTTAGAACTGGTGCAAAATGGAATGAGTTTGCTGTGATATATGCGTAGAAATCTTGTTCTTGCAAAGGTCCAACTCTAGCGGGTTCGATGCAATGTAGGCTTCCTGGCTTCGGAAGAAGACGAATGCAAACCATGATGACGAATGCAAATCATGATTCCAGAAAAAAATGTCTGTGCTCTCGCCATCTTTTAACAAGATTTCGTTGACGAAATAAAAAAAAATAAAAGACGAATATCCATTTCTCTGAATTCTTTTATGATAAAAATCAGAAAAACTTGTCTTTTATTCTTTTATAATAAATAGCAGATTTCATAAAGGATTTAGGCTTGCTGAATACCAAAAAATTTCTTATGAGTTCGAATTTTTGACAGATCATAACAGATATCTTATCAGATTTCATAACAGATTAAGATTGCCAAATACCAAATCTGTTATTCATAAAAGATTTTTTGACAACTTAAACTTTTGTATGGGATTTTATAAAAGAATAACAATATAAAAGAATAAAAGATCTCGCCGAATAGGGCCAATTGTTTTAAATTAAATGACAACTTAATACAGATATAGGTTATAGGTAAATAGCTTAACTCAAAATTTCCATTAAAATGTTCTCGAAAATTTATATTAAATTAAAATAACAAAGGGGGGAATAAGAAATAAATAAAAATCGTATAAAATGTTACTAAAAGTTCTAAATCTAGGTACCTATACCTTAAAAAGATTTATTCAACCCAAAATCAAAGTAACTACAATATGCAAACAAGTATATTTATTAAATATGAGTAACCTCCTTTTTTTTATTTTTTCTTCGCGATGCATGTAGCTCGGAAACGGTTCGGAAATGAAATGACGGTATGAGCAACAAATTTTACGTTCTTTAATAAACATAACTATGAAGATTTTTTTCTTTAACTTACCCTTTCCGAGATGTAAGCGTAAATACCAAGAATAAGGGAACTTCGTACCCCTGCCCCTTCGGCACATCTTCCAAATGCCAGGACTTCTAGTATGTTAACTATTTAAGCAGCTTGAACTGCTCACGCACTCTACAACCCATTTATTGACTGGACTACTATTGAACCACCAACAGAAGCAAGTGATCGACACATTAATGAATAGTCCAGGATTATAAAACATCGCTCCATACAAAGATCGAAATAATTTGCATAGATTTGATATTATACCTTATATTACGGCTTAACTTCTCAGAAAATTACTCGCTTGTAAGTGTTGAGCAAAAAAAACGCTACTTAAGTGTGATTTTTTTTTTGTATATTTTTGGTAATTAAAAATGGCTATATCTTTTGATATACGTGACCCAGAAACTAGTTTGGTACACCAAACTATTAGTAATTGTTTCTTCTTAAATAATAAAATGTATTTTACAATATTCGATGAGAATTAATTACAAAAAACTGCTCATAAAGTCAATTTTTTGTTAAAAAAAAATCATTATTATTGAGGTTCTTTCATTTAGGTTTTAACATACTTACATTTTCTTTTAATTGTGAACTATTAAAAAAATATTTCTTCACAAAACCCTGTTTATAGAATTTCCCAAAAAAAAATTATTTACTTGGTAAAGAATCATTTATAGCTATATAGACGTCGTATTCCGGAAACATAGGTCATACCATACCTATACCTTATACGTATATCCATGATTTTTATAAACGAAACAAAATTAATTCGTTGTCGCTTTGAAAATTAATTAAAAAAAAAATAAACTTGTGAAAATTTTTACCAAAATATTGATTTAGCAGATTTTGTGACTTTTAAATTGGCTCTAGTCGAAATATACTCCAACATAATGCACTTCAACACATAGTCAACAGTATTTAGGCTCCTTATCAGAGGCGTACCGAGAGGGGTGTGTGGGGGTATCTCACCCCCCCCCCCCAAGAATTTCCAGAGTCGGTCAAGTCGGCAATTTTGAAAATTTTAAAAATTATAAAACTGCAGTCTGCATTTTCAAGAGTTTCAAACTAAGCTCAACAAGTCAGAATTAATTAAAGGTTTTTAAGTTTAAAAAACAAGAAAGTCGGCATTTCCAGTTTTTATACTTATTCTAACAAGAAAGTCTGCATTTTCAATTTTTCGAATTAATCGTGTGAATTGCTGGCTTTTATATGTACATATTCTAGCAAGAAAGTAGGCATTTTCAATTTTTTCCAATTTTAATTGTGAAAGTCGGTGTTTTTGTTTAATTAATTAACTTTAAAATCAAAAACATTCATTAAAAATAATAAATATTCCCTTGTATTATTTATATGTATTATATAAATACAAATTCATGACACTATTTCATTATTATTTTCTTCTTATATAAAATACTGTTGCATTAATTATTTATTTATTTATTCCATTTATATTATTGAAAACTATTCATAAAAACAAATTCTTTAACTAGATACATATTTATTAATATTTTAAATAAATACATTGCTTTTAAAAGAATTCTCGTGTTATATTTTTTCAATATTACAGTTTATATTTTAACATAGTTTTATGGAAATTTATTGATTATTCAAAAAATCCAGTCAATTTTTTACTTTTTAGTATAGCGATGATTGCAGTCTGCAAATTCTCAAAATAAGTTGGCAAATTCCTAATAAAAGTCGGCATTTCAATAAAACTCATCCCCCACGGCTCAACCTCTCGGTACGCCCCTGCTCCTTATAGATAAATGATAATAATCTACACAGTATAAAAACCTTCCCATGGACATATCTTAATTATTGCAAGGAAACCATCATATACACTTTGTTATATGATGTCTTATGGCCAAATTTTGAAAAAAAGGTAACAAACATTTGTATGGGTATATTAAAAAATTTAATTTTTTTCTGTTTTTAGAAGTTTAAGTTACCTTATGCCTTTTTTCGTAATTTTAAACTCATAAAGCGGACATTCACACCATTTCCTATCTAACGACGCAGTTGGTAAGCCAAGACCTGTCGAAAGAACCATATCAGTGTTGATCAAGTATCTACACCCATTACATAAATGTGCATCACACTTGGCTTAATGTTTCTTCTTATTCATCTTAACTTAAAACAAAAATTAATGCCGTAATACTAGTTAGGCAGGCAGTATAAAGAAGATTAACTCACACAGAAGTATTCATGCGTTCCATATTACAACTTTTTCCCTATACACTTTGTCTACTTTTCACAACCTCTTAATAGCATTAGGCATTCACAGAGTGCTCCAAAACCTTAAATCTTTTTTTCTATTTCTATGCTCAGTTAAAAAAATCGAAAAATAGAATAAAAAAAAGTTTTACCCTTTAAACTTTCATTGTCTCGACTCGATGTCAGTCTGTTCTTCACTTAGTCCTTCTAGTTTCAATTTCCTGCGTTTGTCCCCTTTCTCGCACTCTTTCGCTGAATTTTCTCTGAGGTTTAGATTTTCGAACATTTTTCGTCCTCGAACAAACACCTTCATTCTCGAGGTAACATAATAAAGTGAAAACCCTTTTGTTTTTCTCTGTGAACTGGTTACTCCACTTGGTGCTACTGCTGGTGTGTATATATACACATGCACGCTCAATCCTTAGGAATATGGTTCAAGCTGTTAGAATAAATAAAATTCATACAAAAAGGAGCCCTCCACTGTTATGACAAGTCAAAGAAAGAAGACCCTTTTGAACTGCTATTTACACCTAAGCAAAAAGGTTGAACCGAATATAGTCCTCTTCTTTGTTGTCCTAAAAATAGGTTAAGATAGTTCCGATTGTTTTTATCTTATTATATCTCGAATTTGTATTGTTTTTATCCAGTGTATTTTTGGGTGTAAATTCTTTTACAAATAAGGTGGGATGGCGTGTCAAACAGTTATGATGATTAAAGGCCAGGTAAACCTACCATCTATCAACGGCAGAAGATGGAATGATAACTTGCCAACAACATAACTATCCAACCAATCCCGTTAGACTCGAGACTCACGATTTTATCTGCAAGTCGATTACATAAATTAAAATATCGTGTGCATATTGAGGATGGTACGGCTTGACCTTTTATCTTAAACACAAATTCTTCTCCTTCAACAATTTACGAGCCACTTAATGATGGGTTATTTGTGTTAATAGTCGACGAGTTGATTCCTCCTCTCGATTTTATAAGGCAATTTTCATTAATTTGTGTGCAATTAGGATAAGAGTGAACTGGCTGACAGAAACAATAAGGAGGGAAAATAACTTTTCCATGGGTTTGCAAAATTTTCCATGTAACGCATTGTTTGTGGCATCGCAGATGATTGTTCACACTAATGTTCAGCTCATCTCATATAGCTTTGCTGAATAGCAGCAAATAAGACAATAAATCAAATTGTAAGAGAGTAGGAACAATTTGGTTTATTTCGAACCGAGACGACCACTACCGACCAGTCATTCGGACAGCCAACCAAACCGACAACCAATAAGCCATCTGTCCAGGGTTTATGACCAAAAATCGAGCACAACAAAACTTTCAATATACAATTTGTAGGCTCTGAGCTCTGCCTGATGTGTTTCTGCCTGTCAGTTATTCTCCCTATACTGCTGCAGCGCTGCCATTAGTTTTCCTGTTTAAACTGCTGCCATCAGCCACACTCTTTAGAGCTGACTATTGAAAATTTATATTTTGATGTTTGCGCAGTGTTTTGGAATAAAAGAACCAAACAAATTCCATCCTCAGGTTCAGTTGATAACTATAGGGTAGTATATATATATATATATATATATATATATACTTTATCCAAGTGCCCATTCTTAAGAGAAGGTTTGATTTTCAATTAAGTAATGCCGAGGTGGTGATAGGATAGGAATATTAGACGTTGTTCGTCACATGATATACACAAAACGATTTGGTATAGAAGACTTAAAAAGATACTCTTTGGAATCATGATTTATGATTTATCATGATTTATGAAAACGAGGACAATCTGTATATCGATTGACTTAGTATTGACAACCAAAACAAAAGACAAAATATGCACAAAAAGGATTTATGCTTAATTATGGGTTTGTATATTCCTTTACCGCTGAATGAGCTTTATTAATATTTAATTAGTCAGATTCACTTTGTGTGCTGATGTTTTATTGCCTTAAGGAATTTACTACTTAAATGGATGTATATTGTATCTGCCTGGCCTCAATTTACAATAAATTGGTAGGGATGTAGTAATCTCCAATTAAAGTTCCTAAAAAATAGAATTATACTAAAAATAACTTCTTATTGTAATATTATACCAAGAAGCATTCATTAAAATACTTAGGGCCAGTCTTTTCAGCTCTGGTTAAGTTTAATCATTGATTATTTCAGCTGGTAACCATAAATTCTGTCTTTTCAACAAATTCTTAACCAGAAAATCTATGGTTACCATAGATTACGTTAACCAGCTAATTTTCCGTGGTTAGTGTCATTATTCCAGTAGGTTAACAGAGATTTGATCTTTTCAGCAAAATCTATGGTTAACAGAGATTTCGTTAACCAGTCAATTTTGCTCGGTTAACCACAGAAATTCTTTGGTAAGCGATTATTTTGTTCACATTTGTGTTAAATGACAAATAATTTATTAGATACTAATTGATTATTACTACTAATGGTAAGGAATAAAATAAAAAAAATGATGATCTACCATCTTAATAAATTCCACCCCTATATTTTATGTACATTGTTTTGTTTTTCTTGTTCGTAAATGAATCAATTCAGTTTATCCATGTGCATCGAAACGAGACAGGCTGTTATCAATTATTGTCAACATCTTTGATCTCTTTCTCTCGCATTCAAAAAAGTATAAACAAACTTAACCAGAGATTCTGTTTCACAACTGGACCACTGGAAAACTGGAACTATCTCTGGTTTGGTAACCAAAGTAGATAAAATGGTGAAAAGACAAACTGTGGTTAACCGAGTTTCGAAACAACTAGTTAAGAAAATTCTATGGTGAACAAACCAGAGACTTAACCAGAGCTGAAAAGCTTGGCACTTAAGGAGTCATGGTTAATGGGACTGCTGAAATTTGAGTGGTTATTGTATTAGATGTTCGTTGATAGAATTTCATTAAATATTAAGAATCTGGTGAAACGACTGATGGTTTAACTTGTTGTTCCCACCTCATTTAGATCAATGTAGATCTGTTGTATACCTTGGGCGTATAACACCGTAACTTGCACCTGGGGTCTGCGTCTGCGGAAGATTACAGTATGAAATCATAATCGTTCGTTAGGCTTATATCGATCGATGATCGTAACTAAAGGAGTATAATCGTCGATCGATTCCAATGGTTGGCACTTAGCTGTCTTGTAAAAAAGCTCATTTGATGAAAATATAAACGAAGTGTTATCTATTTTCTGGGGATTTTTAAGCCTGAACAATTAATTTGAATGAATATCACACTAGAAACATGTTTCGAACTATAGCACCTTTTATAAAGGGTGATTTTTTAAGAGGTTTAGAACTTTAAAAAAAAAAAAAAAAAAATTCGAAAAAATGAATGAAATATTTATTTGAATCGATAGTTTAAACCTTGCAATTTAATGTTTAAAGATAATTTCATGCAAATGTTGACCGCGGCTGCGTCTCAGGTAGCCCATCCGCTGAGTCCAATTTTGGCATACTCTTTCACACATATCGGCCGGTATCTCACGAATGAATGCATGGATGTTGGCTTCCAGTGCGTCAATCGAAGCGGGCTTGTCTCTATTGACATTAGCCTTGACAAACCCCTACACAAAATAGTCTAATGGTGTCAAATCGCACGATCTACGCGGCCAATTGACCGGCCCGAAACGTGAAATTAACTGTTCACCAAACTCGCCTCGCAATTGCGCCATTGTTTCGCGTGCTGTGTGGCATGTGGCACCGTCTTGTTGAAACCACATATCATGCAAGTCAAGAACTTCCATTTCGGGAAAAAAAAAAGTTTGTTATCATCGCTCGGTAGCGTTCACCATTGACAGTAACGCTGCGATTCGCATCATCTTTGAAGAAATATGGCCCAATAATGCCGCCGGCCCATAATTGGCAGTTGGCAGCTGTTGCAATGCTTCTGGCTGATCTTTACTCCAAATGCGGCAATTTTGCTTATTTACGTACCCATTCAACCAAAAATGAGCCTCATCGCTGAACACAATTTTTCGATAAAAAAGCATTTCGAACATTTCGAACCGAGCACGAATTTTGATAGTAAAATTCAATAATTTGCAAGCGTTGTTCATTTGTAAGACGATCATTTGTAAGACAAGGTACTAAACACACGTCAGCTATCAAAACCAGTGTTGCCAACACCAAACCAGCTAAAAAATCACCCGTTAGATGCCTTCATATGCGAGAAAAAGCCGCTGATAATGCATCATAGATAACAATATCATAACACTAAGTAACAAATTACTAATATATCATGACAACTTCCTACCAAAAACAGAACAATTGATTCTTTGTCGAGGAGACTATCGCCTTTTCCCTCTGTTTCACTTCCAGTCTGTATGAATGATCTACCTAGCAACCGTTATAACCTGGCAGAATTGAAATAGCTTACCTATATCAGCAGAACGCGAGCAACATGTCAACATAATATGCACTGATTCTGCAACTGACTTCAATGTAAAGAATTATAACGGCTTGGGAGACCTTTTCACTAAAAAGTTGTATGGTACAATAATTGCAATATAAGCCATTCGTCCTCCATAACAAAAAGGTGATACCTTTCCGGAAGTAAGGCGTCTTGTAAAAAGGTATAAATTACTTGAATCTGAATTTTTTCGCGAAGGTATTTTGTTTGAGTTAACATCGCTAAATAATTGATTTTTGCAAACTTCAATAGTGATGCCAAAACCTATGGTTGACAATAAATTTGGATAACCTGGAATATCCATATAATCAGAATATCCATCAACACAATATTAGTGTAATAATTTTACATTAGAAATTTCAGATATATCTCTTAGATTTCAGATTTTTGTTGCTAGATGGAACGCAAAAAGATTTTTTTAGGTGCAGGGCCAGAAGTCCACGGGCCAAAAGTCCACAAATACATTATGGACTTATGACTCACCCAGGTGGGTCAGAAGTGCACAAGAAAGTGGGCCACAAGTTCATAACTTTTAAGGAGAAGTGGGTCACAAGTCCACAATAAAACTAAAGCAATTATGAAATCATACTCATAGATACCTATTTATTTTTAAAGAAAATAACAAAATTAATTAACATAAATTATATGGCACCTTCAGCGTTCTTCCATCAGGCGAATGGAAGCAATTAGTGATTATTTGTGTAGCACATTCAGAGCACGTAAGTACCTACTTAGTATTTGTTGTTTAGAATTACTTTTCCAAATTGCAATGAGGTATTTTGAATTTGATTTTTTAATTGATTAGTGTAGTAATCAATTAATATAATCATTTAAAAAATCGCGCGATTTTCCTTCAAAAAAATTTCTTTGACTTCGGCAAAAGTCAGTGGGTCAAAAGTCCATAATCAATGGGCCAAAAGTTCACAGGAATTTCTTGTGTACTTGAGACCCACCTGGGTGAGTCACAAGTGTGTAATGTATTTGTGGACTTCTGACCCACCCTAGTGGGTCAGAAGTCCATTATGGACTTTTGGCCCGTGGACTTCTGGCCCTGCGCCATTTTTTTATAGTTGTGTGTAAGTTATAACAGAATATGTTGTCGACCTCAACAACACGCGCGACACATATTCTCACAGGCAGCATTTATCATTTTGCGATAAATAAGCTTACACCTACAAGTTCCTACAGGGGAATTCTGCGAACAACTGCACCAGTCAGAGTGACTGCAGTGAATTCCCCGATTCGAGTGAAGAGAACAACCGCACCAGCCAGTGACTGCAGCATATTTCCGGAATTGATCAAAACAACAACAGCAGGCATCAGCACAATTCAAATGTTTGGAATAGGTATTTAAGCTCGATGTTTTGTTTCATAAATAAAGGTGTTCGCACCCTAAAAAATAAAAAATGTTTTTGTTTAAAGAATTCGAATATTTTGTATCATTTTATGTTTGTTCATTTTGAAATTGGCAAGAAGAAGACAAATTGAGTTAGCACTAACTTTACAAATTGACAGTCTCACACATTGTTGTGTATGTGAAAGTAGATGAAGACAAGTGTTAACAATCCTGCTTGATTTTATGTTCTTATTCAAATTCAAGAGAATCTTAAAATGTTAGAAATATTGATTGAGTCCTATAACTAAAATTAATATAGCATTTAAGTATATGTTATTTTTGAACCATTGTATAATTTATAATTTAAAAATGATATAAGTAGATACGTTTTATTTGAAATCTACATACACTTGTATACTCTTAGTGTCTAGTCTAGATTATCTTTTTGATATTTCAGGACGTTAAAGTTTGAACATCAATTTGATCATTCTATTTGTATAGTAAATATTGTTACGAATGTCAGGAGGAGCAGAACATAAGGAAGAAAGAGAAGTGATGGCGAATTGGAATTAAATTTCGAGACTTTGGAAAGACATAAAAAGAAGTGCGTCCGACGAAAAAGCTCTCTTATATTTTTTTTTTTGACACGTAAGGTGGTACTCATACTTGCCACATTTCATTTGGTTGAAATTAATTTCTTTTTATTGAGAGATATTTTATTTAATAAAATAAAATTAAAACCTTTCGGGAACCAGAGCTCTCATTAAATAAAATTAACAAATTTTATAATTAAAACCAATTGCGTTTTATTTCTCGATTTCTTTTGGTTTCTTCCCAAGAATTCTTTTGTTTAGCAAAAAGCTGCGCCGGAATTTTGTAACAATTTAAACAAAAAAAGATGATCAACTGCAAAAGAATAAAGTCATTTGAAAATAAAAACATCTAAATAAATTAATATTGAACACCAAAATATTCGTTCAGGAAACGATTGTTATACTTACAAGTTAAAGCTAAAGTGACGAATGAAATAAAAAAAAACTTATTTCCTATTGACTATTTTAGTGTTTAGTGTATATTTATAACAATTTCAATTATATGTAATAAAATTATCTATACAAATAAAAAAAAAGTTTACTGTCAAAAATACCGCCCCCTGACCTTTTATTACTCAAAATCTCAACAAAAGGCAATATATTAATTATAAGCCAATTTAAGTTTATTCTTTTTTCCGAAGATAAATAATAATGATAGGCCCATTAATAACAGCCTATATCCTCAGTCATATTTTATTCGAAAACGAACAAAAAAAAACGTCTCAGCTTTCAACTCGATGAAAATTTCTCACATTTATAATTTTTTTTGACTTAACGTATATACAGTCCCATATACATATATATTCACATGTTTGTATATTTTAAAACCCTTGAAACAACCCTTTTGTTATGCCACAATTGCTAGTCAGAATGATTATACTAGTCATTGTATGTATTCTATGACCATGAAACAATCAATTAAAATGGATAATAAGTAGCTACTCCTAGACAAAAAAAAGTTCAGAGTGATTCCCTATAATTTATTGGATTTTCTATAGTCAAATCATGAGCTTTGTTTTTTTTTTAATAGGCGCTTTGTGGTTCTATGAATGGCTTCATTTGTTGATGATGGTAAGAAAGATAAATATTAGTTACCAAAAATTCACTTTTCAATTTACATAATGTAAGGACTCAAAACAGAAAGAAACCACAATTGGTAGATAACCTAATACAAAATTTTAATCTCGATTACCTTGGCGACATATTTAACTAATGCCACATTTTCATGGTGGTGTCACAAGGACTATGCAAACGGTTTGTTTGGATTACGGTATGATGGCAATGGCGGATCGTTTTCAAATCCGAAATTGAGTTGAAATTCTTACCTAATATCCAAGAAAATGTTAAATATTTAAGGAGTCGCGATGTGTGGCGGGGTGAGATGTTAAATTCTGCGGCAGCATGCTCACTTGGCACATGGTAGATTGGTACTGTCATTCGCATCAAAGTGAAAAAAGAAATGTTATACCCTCATGGCTGGGACTCATCGTGCATCGTAAAAGAAAATCATAATCATCTCGTAATATCTTACGACACAATGTAATTTCACATGCGGTGCCGTTGCTTTCTTATAAAAAGTTTAAACGTTAAAGAACCTCTTTCACTCCGCACTTTTTATAAGCATATAGGTATATAAATAAATAAATATATGATTTACCTTGTTCATATTGTTGGCAACCCTATAAGGATCTGCTCGTTATATTTAATTTCATTTTTATTTTTTGTGTCAAAGCAAGCGCAATCAATTAAAATCATTCGTATAGATACAATGTATGCTATAAACCTCTGATGATTATCGAGTTCATCATACATATGTATATATGTTGAGAACCCTTCAAAATGAAGAAGAGAAATAAAATGAAATTGCATATAAAAACGGGTCTGATTTTTATTTTGTTGTATTTTTTTCCTTTTGAAAAGGACATAGTGCATCAGCATATTAGTCATCATCTTGTTCATCCAAGAAAGATTTGGCAAATTTCCATTGACAGGCACAGCACATACTTTCTTTATATATGCATATATGTAGCTCTTACGACGATTTAAAGCTATCGAAAAATTGGCAAATATTTGAGGAAATTATTAAATTTTCTCCCTCAACTTCGTATAACAAATATATAAACCTTTTAAAAACGGATACACATTGCTTGCTGGATCTATAAAAGTTCTGCTAATGGTTTTTTTCTTGGTAAGCCAATGGCATGGTTTTTGTATTGTATGTGTAAAGCTAGAGCTATATACAAGTATACTTCTTATAAATAGTTGACCGACTATGAGATTGCAAATGCAACAACCATGGAGTTACGATGGTGATAAAAAGTTTAACGACTAGTCGGAAAATGGAAAATATTTTATGCATACTTAATTTGTCAGCAAATTTTTAATTGTAAGATCCTCTCTCTGTAAGAAACGAAGAGAACAACACCTCCACAGAAAATAACTTCATCTCAGGTTAGAAATTATTACAGTTTTTGACAAAACCTAAAGGTAAGAAATACTGTTTTTCGTGCCAAAATAACTTCACTTTGATGAGTGATGTAAGAGAAGTTATTTTTCGTTGAACACAAATTTTACATTTGAATTATTTCTTCTATAATGCTGATGAAGTAATGAGAATCTCACCTAAAAAAGTGAATTTATTTTATCTGTCCGATAAGTATTATTTTGCTGAAGGTAGGTATATAGGTACCTTAGATTTAGCCCATCATCGAAACAGGGAGCCAATTCCGATTCTTTGAAAATGTGAATAGAAAAAAGAGTTTTTAACGTTTGGTTTCACTTTTTCACAGAAAAATAAGGATGAAAGCGTGAATTTTTTTTTCTAATCTAAGTATTTTGTGACGAAAGCAGTTACTTAGTTGAAAATATTGTGCGACTTTAGTTTCCGATGGCCTACCCAACAGTTCCCACTCAAAGTGGGAAATAACTTCATCTCAAAAATTCAAGTTATTTCCCATATGAATTTATTTCCCAGTGAATTTATTTCTCTGCACCGCTGTCGGTAATCATCGACAATTATGCGGTTTGATGTAGATCGAGCTGGTGAGCCCATCATCAATCCATCATTTTTCCTAATTATTTTAACTGAGGAAATAACTTTACTTTTTGATATTTTTAAATTATGAATGGTAATAAACTTCATACAAAGTTAAGGAGTAATTATTTTTCAACTTATGTTGAAAATAACCGCATCTAAGAAAAGTGAAATTGTTTCTTCAGGTGAGGTTGTTTCTTATAAAAAAATAGTTTAACCGTTATGATTGAAGCTGCGTTTGCCCAAAATGAGGAAGTCATACGTCTTTTCATATTTAAAATTGCCTTCAAAATCGTAAGAGACCAAAGTAGTATTTTTTTACCAAAAATACTTTATAGAAAATTCTATCGTGTTTAATAATTTTTAAACACTAGTGTCAAATTTCCATACCAAAGTTTTTAGTTTGCCAGCGTTTTTGAATTCGTTTTACTAAAACGTGTGTGGCCACGGCACACACTGCTTCTTTGCCAATCACCGTGACATCGTCCACCATATTCGAAAGACAATGCCAAGGAAACGGCAACAGTTAGCAATTATTCATTTGTGGCAACATTGACAACCTGCAACCGGTTGTGAATTCAACTCATCCACTTTTATTTGACCTTAACCATACTGATGCCTCCTAGAAACATGTACATTTGCCGAAGTCTTTTATCGTTATATCGACGGAAATGAAAAACAATTTTTTTCTCTATAATCGTACCGCAATAAATATGGATGCCTCTTCATCCTTGATGCAGAATTGTAGAGTGCATTAATATCCGCACCGCACCAAAACCTCCGTGGGACTGAATGCACCACTACGGCAAATGCATGCATCGATACGGCTACAACACATTGCACTTGATCAAAGTTCGAGAGCTGTGCTTTTCTGATGTGTGTGCTGATTCCAGCTGAACTAAGCTATTTTTTTGCTCGCCACTTGCGCAATTAGTCAATTAGACAGCTTTAAACCTGCTGTTAGCTGCTTCTACCTCTCTTAAAGCATTAACCTAATACGGATGTGAGGATAAAAACCTTCTCGACCCTGCTTCACACTCTAACCCCGTTCCAAATATCTACTTGCCTTTAAAACAAAATGGATTGCACGAATAATCTCGATATTTCATAAAGGGATTGTTTTTTTTACGGAACCAAGTCCAGTACAGTAAGTTGCAGGAACTATATGGATACTCATAAACCTGTTAGATGGGCGAACGAATGGACAGGGGGTGATAGTAAAATGCGCTTATTCAGGACTCCACGCGGGACTATTGGTATTCCATAGGGGGCTTCCGTGCTTTTTTTTATAATCAACCAATAGTGAGTCGAAATGCAACTGCTGGTTTCGTTGCTCCTTTCACTACTCCACTGATGTATATTTGTCGGGAACATCCACGACATACTTGCTGCGAAACGATAAAAAACGAGGCCTTTTTTAGATGTGGGTGGTTGGGGCAGTTTACAGGAAAGTGAAAAGACGCGACGTAAAAGGAACGACATTTTGCCTTTGCTAGTCCCGTCTACAGACTCTGCGGCACATGCACACCGAAACGTAAAATTGATTGTTTTGCCACATATACATAGCTATTGTGTAAATTGAGATTTCTCTATAGCTTTCCTATTCGGTCGGAAACAGAGTGGTATGACGCAAATGGGTGGCCGCTCTATAGTTTCAGATCTGGCACCAACATTGTGGTGGCTTGTGTGACAGATGTATTATATAGGACACACTCGAAATATTAAAAAGCTTGACCTAGTTTTTGGTTGGAACATATAATCTTTGTCCTCTCTTCTCCTTTTTGTATTAGAAATTTCTTATTTTTCGTGGACTCGACTCTTGTTTTTATAGAATGGGTGGAAGGCTGGAGATGGAGCTGGAGCTGAAACTAGATGGTTTTACGTTACGTATATATATATTGTTCTTGTGAAGACTTGGAAAATGTTTGTTAGTTGGGTTTTTATTTTATTGCAGTTTCTTGTTTTGCTTTTGCAATGAAGGAAAACTACATGATGGCTCATCGATTTTCAAATGTTGCAGGGTATAGAAGAGAAATTAGTTTGTTTATTTGTATGCTCTTAGCACACAATTTGGCCTCAAAATCAATTGCAGATACCTGCCAACCAGGCAAGAGGAAAACATAAATGGTGAATTTTTAAAATAGTTCAAGAGCATATACCTATAGGCTATTTAAGAAAATTTAATAGCTACGATCATAAGGCGACGAAACTATAATGTTTAACAAAATATTTCAAGTATATGATGGAGCTTGACTCTTGGAATTGTTTATTTTTTTATTTTTAATGGTTTTGTGTGGCCCTAAACTCGCAAATTGTAGTTTCGCCCTGGTTGATGGTGAACTAATCAGCTAGATCCAGAACCAATATGACTTCAAACCATTTATAGTCCAAGAGTTAGCGTTGCAACAAAAAGTCACATCGATAGTTAATCTTATTTTGATTTGTTGAAAATGCTTTCAGCGTTCCTGTCAAACAGCAAGCACACAATCACAAAAAAAGATTAATTTATTTTATCACTAGCAATTTACTGTCGAGAAAAATTATTTGTAGAGAAAAAAATTTATTTTTTTCAGATATTTTTTTTTTTTTTTTTGTAAAATAAGTTTCCACTTTAATATACGTATTTGTTGATAGAAGTATCATCGATTGAGTTTAATTTAAACAAATAATGTATTTCAACAGCGAATAGCCTTTGCTATTTTTTTTTTCTTTTTTTTTTATTTCAAAGTATCAATTATACCGAATGATAACGTATTCCCTAATCATGGACTATACTGTATACATAAACGTTTGACGGAAATTTGATAATTGCAATCAGCACTAATATCTTCTCATTTGTTTTCTATTTTCACCAAAAATATGAACCCCCTTTAATTTCTATTGTCAATGGAGTGCACTTCGATAAACCTACTAATTTTAAGCACCACACTAATAAATACCTAAATAGATATACAAATAGTGTTGCTCATTTAGCACTTAATTTATCTGGTTACCATTAACATTCAAATGATTGTGCCAAAGCGTGCATAATAATATATATCCTATATGTCCCATCATAATTATAAAGACGCATTGTTTTTTCTCGTGAGTGCATTTCTCTATAATAGCCACCCTCACACTTTACATCCCCTCGCAGATTATACATTTAGTATGAAATAGCAGAATAAAATAAATACCAAAAGTTACAGAGGGCGCTGCCATATAGATTAGCACTGAGCCCATACACTTACGAATTATGTGTATACGATTTGTAAAAATGTGTCGGATTGCAGATCATATTGCTGCTGCAGCTAACGAGTTTGTTAATTCAATTCTAGAATTAATTCGAATATTAATAAAAAAAAAAATTTAAAAAAAACAACTGTTTTCAGAGGATTACCAATTTCCCACTGGAATATGGCCGTACGTTGCCGAATAGTACTACTAGTACAGTGCAGTAAATATACAAACAGAATAACAAAACAATTTCGGTTTAAGCGGCAGCGATGCGGTGATGATATTGGCCATTTCCCATGTTCTTTGAGTCAACATCCAACAATAATACGGCAGGAGCTAAAAATTTAATTTCATGCCTCTTTGGGTAAACAGATCCGTTTTGAACGTAAAGCCTTCTGAACTTTTCATGCACTCGTTCCTATATACAGGGTGAGTCATGAGCAATGCGACAAAATGCTAGGGCGTGTAGGTTGCGTTAAGACAAGAAAAAAATCGTATGGGAGGGGGGGTCTATTCCCCTCCGTTTAGCCAGGAGGGGCAATTTTCGAAAAAACTGACTTAAAATGGGAAAAAAATTATTTAAAATCAACGGCTTCATTCACAATGCTGTGCGATACGTTTTTGAAAAGCCAATAACTTTTTCTTTTATTCTGTGTTTAAATAAATCTATTCTAAGAAATAGTTTTTGAAATATTAATTTTCAAAGTCAAAATTTTGAAAAAAAAAATTGAAAAAAAAATTTCAAATTCATTTTTTTCAAAATTTTACGTAATTAAGTGCTAATTTTAATTTCAAAATTCAATGCTGTTATTAATTTTAAGTCTAAATAAGAAAACCGGATGCAAAAATTTTATGTCGTTCTCAACAAATTAAAAAAAACCAAAACCACCTTTTTCTAAGAAAAACATTTATTTTTATTGTAACGAAGCAATTTAAGAAGCATTAATCTTAGTTTTTTTAGTTTTTTTTATTCCTTTTATTTTTACTATGTTTTTTATTGGAAGTACTTATAAAAAATTCTCGATATGATCTCCATTGTTTAGAAGGCATAGATTATATCTCCTTGTAATGGCTTCACATAAGTTTATGCTTGACAAATTTTCCTGCAATTTGACTCCAGCGACTTCAATTCGTTCCTTCAGTTGTTCCAATGATACTATTTCCACTTCGTAAACATAATTCTTCATGAATCCCCATGCATAGAAATCTAGGGGAGTTAAATCCGTTAAAACCGTAGCAGAAATGCATGTCCGTTAATTCTTCTCGGGTGTATGAGCTTGACATCGTTACGTGTTAATGAGTTAATATTCAAATTTGAAATAATTACTAAGCAAAACTGCAATGCCTTTTATTTATCTTGCGTTGCAATTTTCTTTTTTTTCATTAAAAAAAATGCGGTTTTATTGTCCCTATTGTCCCCATAACAGGTAGAACCCATGGGCTGCGGGCAGGCCAAGGCAAAAATATTGACAGGTCAGTTTTCAGAAGTTATCAATGAAAATAATATTAATCCAGGGTTATTCCAATACTATTTAATTTTATTACGTTCTCATAAAACTCCAATTAAAAAAAAGTAAAAAAAACTAAGATTAATGCTAAATAAATAAATAAATTGCTTCGTTACAATAAAAATAAATGTTTTTCTTAGAAAAAGGTGGTTTTGGTTTTTTTTAATTCCTTGAGAACGACATAAAATTTTTGCATCCGGTTTTCTTATTTAGACTTAAAATTAATAACAGCATTGAATTTTGAAATTAAAATTAGCACTTAATTACGTAAAATTTTGAAAAAAATGAATTTGAAATTTTTTTTTCAATTTTTTTTTTCAAAATTTTGACTTTGAAAATTAATATTTCAAAAACTATTTATTAGAATAGATTTATTTAAACACAGAATAAAAGAAAAAGTTATTGGCTTTTCAAAAACGTATCGCACAGCATTGTGAATGAAGCCGTTGATTTTAAATAATTTTTTTCCCATTTTAAGTCAGTTTTTTCGAAAATTGCCCCTCCCGGCTAAACGGAGGGGAATAGACCCCCCTCCCATACGATTTTTTTCTTGTCTCAACGCAACCTATACGCCCTAGCATTTTGTCGCATTGCTCATGACTCACCTGTATATGGCTATAGATACATTTATCTAACCTAGGAACAGCCCAACTCGCATATTGTATCGGGTGCTGATGCAGAAAATGATTGCGGTGTTATTGTTTTACGCAATAAAGTAAGAGGATTTCATCCAACGAGTGTTGAGAGGTCAGAAAATGTGGGCATTTGTGTTGGGATTTTTCTACCAGGCAAACTATGTATTTTTTTGGTTGGTAAATTGAAAAGCATATTTAACTACATGTATTGTTTTACTTTAGAAAAGTGCGGCAATAAATATAGTTTTATTGGCTCAATAGCATCAAACTAAACATATTTATCATCATACTAGGTTAAGAAAAAACGATTGGTTTGTGACCTAGTATGGTGCTAAATATGTTCTAGTCTTATGCTAAATCGTTTACAACAATTTCTATAACGTTTTTCACTATGGTATGCGATTATATATACATACTTTAGTAGCTTAATGTATTAAACTAATACAAACTAATACAAGTGATTGTGAATAAAGCAAGTGATTATCAAGTGATTTATCTTCCGATAATACTTCATACTCCATCAGTTATGATGTTATCACCGCCGGCGCGCCGAGTGAAGTAGAAAGTAATAAATTAAGATTTGATCCTAAGCTCATCAATAAAAGAAGGGCGATTCCATTATCGCGGGTGCAACATTTAGACACTTTGAGGGTTTCTTTTTAATATAATTAAAAACATGTTTAATGAAGTTAGTAATTGAAGAGCTTCATTTTATGCAGTTCTTTTTTTATTTGTTTATAAAAGTTCAAATAATACGTACAAAAAGCAATGAGAAATGTTTAAAGTACTATCGCGGGTGCAACAAAAATATCCCATGTTTTTAGACCCTTGTACAAAAAGCACTAAATTTGTTAATTGCGTGACGAATAATCCACTTAGTAATGAAATATTTTAGAAAACAGCAATAAACAATAATTTATTCACTTCTAAATTCACTCGCTTAATCGCGGGTGCAACATCATATTATCGCGGGTGCAACGCGTCCAAATTAGTTAACTTTAAAAGTGAGTATGGGCACTAAAATGAACGATATATATGATAAAACTTTTCATACTAAGCTAGTGCATTTATTTTTCACTTAGTGTTCAAATTTTATTTTGGTACTAAATATGTTAATATATGACTAAATTAATAGTTTTAAAATTTATATTTTAAGCAAATTTTTTAAAACATTGATTTTCAGTTTTCATCAAATCATCGAATATTTGGAATATTTATTTTTCTAATCGCATAAGAAATATAAATTTGGCTGATGTTAAAAATGGCCATATTACTTTATTGAGTTAAGAAGTTTTTCTTTGTAGTGGCATAAGAATAAAGTAGGAAAAAAAAATATTTTGAAATTGATGTCGAAAATCGTCCCCAGCTGAATCGCCCAGAACGAATCTAATCGAATATTAAGTATAAAGCTGAAATATTTTATTATGGACCTCAAAGAAGCCTTATCGATAAAAAAAAGCTCGAAGAAAATACCAAACATGTACGAGACTTCCGGGCGATAAGAGAGTACTTAACCGATTAAGGGCTTGTTTCACAATCTCTTAACATGTTTCAGTTTAGCTACTTACTTAGCAAATAAATTCGACGTTTTCTTATTAATTTGTTTGTTGTTTCCTGTCAAATAAGGTTTTTATTAGCTCAATTGAAATCAAATTGGCGATTGTGAATAAAGCGACAAGCCCTTAGCCGAATGAATTAAAAAACAAAACAAATTTATGAATTCAAAAATGATTCACTGCATGAACGCAATAGCGACGGTGGTGGAACTGGAGCTGCAACCGGAATAGCTGTCAAAATATTGAATACACACAAATTTAATGTTACGAACACAACGCGACGCAACCGTACTCGGTGCTGCAAACGGTGCTGCACAAGTTCACCAACTTTTAACTTTCGACGTACAGCACTTTTGACGTTTTACAAAAAATTAAAAAAAAAAAAACAATTTACCTTGCCGCGACCGAGTGTTTTGTGAAGAAATATTTAATTTAATGTGTTAAAAAGCAAAGAAGTTAATTTAATTAAATTTAATTTAAGTGAATTTAATTGTGTTTCTTTCGATAATTTTGCAGTCAAATTTTAATCAGCTGATGCAAATGATCTAAAATGAAACCTGTGCAGCCCCATTGTGGGGAAGAAAAAAATGAGACGTACGACATATTTTGACATCTGTTCCAGCTCCAGGTCCAGTTACAGTTGCAGCAGTCTATTGTGTTCAGGCAGTCACTCTAGATTTGTTACAAGTTTGACGAGGATATGCTTCTACTGATGCAACAACGAAATCCGCCCATAAAATCACAAGACGGAAAATTTATTTCTGAACTCTTCACGGAGCATCACTTCAATTCTTTCAAACCTTTCTCAGATCGACTACTATTTGTTTGCCAGTTTTATGAACCCACGTGTTAAGCGACTAGTTAACAAACCGATTATTGCATGATTCAGTCATAGCAATCATCCTCAAAAACAATTCAAATATTTGTCATCAACTGACATAATTACTAAGCAATAAAAGTATGAAATATGATACTTTGCTCTTAATCTTTTATTACTTCCTTCGAGATCCAAACCATAAACATTTTTCATATTCGATCCCGATACGGTGGGATCTTTTCTCATTAAACTAATGTAAACAAATATCGGAATGTTCAATCCCGATACCATAGAACGCACATCGGATGATGTGCGACTTAGCTTTTGTATCTTTGGTAGATTGACCTATTCAAGTCAATGATAAAATTAATTCAATTTCGGACGCGATCGAGGAAAGTTGTCTTTCAAAGCTTAATTGTACATTTTGTCTTTATAAGTTAGTAATAAGATTTAAATTAAATAAATTTTTTTAGAATACGATAAATCGAGTATAAAATTTAATTCGACTTTTACAGGGTCAGTGAGAGGACGTTAGTCATCTTAACATATATCAAGCAAAATCAAAATTGTTTTGATTTTTCGTCGAACAAATGCACGCATACAGACTTATTTTTACAAATACTATATAAGCAATTGATGTCAAATGACTAACCATGTAAAGGTCGCTTTTAAAATTCCAAAAAGACAATTAAAAAATAAATTTAGCGTGTCATTGACAGCTCCGAAGAACCACGGCCTAGTGACTTACAATCTCAACCAATCCTTTTGTGTGCGTTGTTAGTTTCACAGGATTGGAAAAAAAACTACAACAGATAGAAGCACGAATCTAGTGGTTTAGTGCAATATACAGAAACTTTCCCAATAGACGTTTTTGTATACATCAATGAAACGTCGCAGTCAATAAAATTTCAACTCTCATAAGAGCACCGAACCCATAAAATAAGTGTCCATGAAGATAACTGATTTGATTTGAAACAAAATAGGTATACACTAGTTTTCATTTCATGTCAACTCAATAAAATACTCTAAATATTTTATTTGAAAAAAGTTGTTTCTTCAATTTGTAGGATAGTGAAATCTATGTGCGTTGTGGTGGGTGAAACGTATAGATATGCATCTTTTGCTTACCTAACTCGCTGCGTGTTTCACTGGACAGTTCACACTCAACAACAAAAAATCCTTCCTTCCAAGCAACAAAGCTGCAAATGGAGGTGTGAAACCTGTCATTTGATTAACTTCAACGATAAAATCATGAATAATAGAAAATAATAAAAAAAAAACAAAAGATAAACATACATATTAATAAAAGTATAGTCCTTGAACAGATTAGTTTAGTTTGACAGTAAAAATAGTGTCGATTGTTGTGGTTTTAACTATAACGGCTGTCATCACTCAACATGTAAAAACTGTTCAACCCCAATATTGATGATGATGATATAGATTGAAGTGTATGAATTTTGTCAAACATTCCTGTAGTCATCGCCACCTATATACATAGATATGTACATTTTCATGTCATGTGAACTCTTAATATATATAAAGAACAATTCTGACACTGATAAGGACATTCCCGTAAAAATTATTGCCAAACCATTTCATTTTCTAACTGCGTTTCTCCATGAATTTTCCCTTAATACCACCACTTATAGATTGAACAAACCCACTATTTTTTTTCAAACGGGAACAACACTAACATTCTTTGTGTGGCAATAGACAACATTTTAGTGACATCGCCAATATCATTGCTTGTAAATCCGCAAAATGTTTCAAATGGATTATGAAATAATTGGATCGGTTTCTTGGCTCTTCGTTTTGTTAAATAATATTATAGAAAGGATATTTAGCTCCTTTACGTTTGCTGCATCTTTGTTTAGAGATAAGGTTATTTGTTTGGAGAGAGGATGGATAAAATTATTTCGTTATTATATCCGAACAGAATAAAAAATTGGGAATCGAAGCAATAATTGTAAATATTGATGTTTGGAAATACGACTTTAGTTATATGTATGTATATATTGTGTATGTTTAACAACAAATAAAAAATAAACGCTTACGCTTCTCGAACCGTCTTCAAATGTTTTTAATTCGCTTCCAGCAGATAACCAGGAATTGGGCTTCAAAACAGTATTGTGTGAACAACAGTGTTCATAAATCTCCAACGGAAATCCCTCCGAATTTTTCTCTATGTTCGGACTTCTGTTTTTGGAGGTGTCTGTGATAGATAGATAGGTAATAAAATCCCATCGCATGTTAACGCGAGATTTTTTTTCAGGAGGGTTCCTAGACCTACACAGAACCGCACCGCGCACCATCGGGGCATAACATTTCCAAACATTTCTCTAACAAGTATTTGTAATTTATCAGGATTTCATATAGAGGATTTGTGTCTTGTTTTTTTATATATATATTTTTTTTTGTTAATCCTGTATTTAATCGGGGGAAAGGGAGACAGTAAAGGCTAGGCTATGTTTCTTTTGTGGATTTAGATCGGTACGTTGGTTAGATGATGTCTTGTTTTATGGCTTCTGCTTTTAACACGCAATCCATGTGAGAGATACTTTCCTTAAAAAAAATCTTAAACAACATAAAAGAATCTCAACAGTTTTCTGAATTACAATTTTAGAGAATTGTTCTGACGTATAGTCGGATAAATTGTATCTATCTAATGAAAAAAAGAATTGCCGACTCGGTGGCATTTTCAAGAGGCTATCAAAATTTGTTCAGATGATCATGTAAAAAGGAGGTCGACCTTTATAAGAAGGGGTTCTTTATAAAAATTGATGAATTGATACATAAAGACCGCATTGAATTCATATCTCCATAAACTATAGAAAAAAAAAGGTGGTAGTTTTAAATTAACAACCATGCATAAATGTAAAACCTAGAAAAGATCGTTGGGTGTATCTAAGTATCATTAATCTGAGAAACAGACTTGTTGATTTCAGGTATTCGATTTCATTCAAATGTGATAGTAGCATTGGACTGGTTGATAATGATAGTATTCATTACTTTGGAAATTAACGCGTCTTAAACACAGATACACCATATTAAAATAAAATGTCGAAAGTGTGTCTCTGATCGTCTGGTGGTATATATCTGCTTGGAAACTATATATTGAGTGGGTTTGTTTTGATTTCAAGAACTACATATAAAATGTCAGAATTCCGGAATTTTGTTATTTAATAAATGCTGTCTAACAAGGTATTTTATTGTTATAAGCGACATTTCATTAGAAGAATAAACATTTTAAAATCAATCAATGTCAGAAAGCACCTATTTGCATATTTCGGCTCTCCGGCGGAGTTATGTGCAAACCATTTAGAAGATGGTATTTTATTTTATGTAAAACAGGATTTTTGGAATACATTCCTGGGCTATAAATAGGTTTGAATTACATTATACTTTAGAGTTGAAATATAGTAGGTAGAGGTCATAAAATATTTTTTAAGAATAGGAGCGCTACTGATGTAATAAAATATTTTAAATAAAATAAAATTTGAAGTTTATCAAAAACGAAAACAATTAATTAAGTAGAAGGAACAAATTAATGCTCATTATTGGTAAAAATAAAGCAAGTTATGTTTTACTTTAAAAGCTTTGATTTTTTAAGTTTTTAGGTAAGAACTTGGGTGAAAGGCAAACAAATCAATCTCAATTTAATTTGTTTCGAAATAAACGACACTGGGCACAACCAATTCAATATCAGTATACCTATACTTTACTACTGTTTGTTTGACCAAAACGAACGACCGAAATTAAAACCAATTATTTAAAACTCCCACTAGTGAGATGGCTCCATATTTGTAAAGCAGGTGCCATATAAACGTTACCTCACATTGTTTCGATTCCATCATGTTTCAATTTTCGAAGGTATCTTTATCTTTCGATTCAATGAGTGCGTCCAATGCAACTTATAGGGTTTTCTTTTGCTTAAACAATAATAATTATAAGTATTTATTTTTGATATATAGATGTGTTAAAACCCTTATTTTGACATAACCATCCATTGGCAAACAAAACTGATATTTTTGTCAAAGTTAAAAGAAGGTGAATAAAAAAAAAATGGGGGATGGGTAGCGAAATATCCTAATCCGCCAATTGGGTGCAGTTAAATCTTCAAAAAACTAAGATTCCAACCAATTTTGTCTGAGGCTTTTTTTTTGTTTTTATTATTTCTCAAAAACTAAGACACATTCTGTAACCGGGTTTTTTTCACGATTACATATAGACAATTATTAAGAATATTGAATACTGGCCAAAAATTGCATTTTATAATGCAACATTTTGTATTTATTAAAAACTTAAAACAAACGTTAAATTAAAAAATGGTAGTTAAGCTTTTATAGAGCTATGTCACATTACCGTATGTGCTTTCGTTAATTTATGGTAGATGGTTTAGAATTTTAAATCAATTTTGCCCCTGCCGCCTGAATGGGGGAAGATAGACCCCCTTCATACTTATTTTTTCATACGATTGTTTTCTTCTCTTGACATAATGCTGTATCTTTTCACCAAGGAAATTTAATCCTCTATAACTTTTAGGTTCCCAACTTTGTGCTAAAAAATGTGGAAAAAGTCCCAACAAGAAGTTTGCCGAAAACCAATATTTTTGGAATTTTGCATCTTTTTCCAGAGAGGATATCTGAAAGACGGTTCTATTTTGCAAAATAATGTGTGATACCAAATTGTAGGAAACTTTATCAGCTATATTATTCATCCTTATTTATTTTTTTACGACGCAGAGTCTTCGAGATATGCTGATGTAACCGTGAGAAGATCCCTTTTAACCACGCCTCAGACCCCACGGCACTCCGATCACCGGAGATTTCTTATTGCGAGTACATGAGGCTCCCCGCTACAGATTCCCGAAAAAATTGGAACTACACGAATTTTTTGGTGTACTTTTATTAGTTTGGCTGGACTAGCTATAGGTAGGTATAAGGTATATGGCTGTATTCTGATGAACAAGCATCTTCTCTGAAGAACACGAACAAAAAAAAACTTAAGATTCATATGACACCGGTTACAATGTATGCGTTTTGTTTCTCATATTTAAGTACTGCATGCTGATAAATAATAGACAGTAAATCACTACAAAGCTTGCATTAAAATCACCCACTCGTGACGCACTTTTTTGACGTTCTGAACATTTAAATTGTTTGACATTTGTTCGCATACAATACTTCTGTGTAAAGTGACTTGATATATGAGAAATTGCGAACTGTGAATGGTCGCGGATTTTGACATTTTATTCACGTGAGAGCCGGCAGCCGCGAATCGTATATACGCAAACAGATAAATTTGAGGTTCAAGTCGTGCGAATTTTTCATTCGCCGATATGTGGAACACGTCCTCATGTTGTGGTTGTGAATTCTCAGTTCGCTCAATGATGTTGTTGGTCGCGGAGAAAATACTAAAATAAGCAATTATCTAAAAAAAAAACTAATTTATGTGGTGTTTTGTGTTAATATTTATATATATTGGATCGTTTAATAACTTAATCGTTAAGTGAAAATTAAAATAAATCGATATTTGTTCCTGAAATTGCCTTAAACTATTTATTCGCATTCGCTGGTCGCAGCTCATGTGCAAAGCACTTAATACAAACAAATTATCTGATAATCGTCTCCGAAAAGCAAGATATTCCAATATATTCCAATATAGTTGTAAAGCCGCTTTTAGGAATCTCCATTAGGGTTGTGGTCTCACATTATTGCAGGTTATAACCTCGCCCGCAAATCCAACAGAAACCTATTAAGCGATCGCGCAACTAATAAAACTCTCGCAACTTTTTTTCTTTCTAATGAAACCAACACTAATCTACCTACTACGGATCTAAAAATAAAAGTCCCCAAACCAAATAAATGTATGACTATTAATGTCTCAAAAGTTCATCCATTGTAACCAAAATCAAACCAGACGCAAAATGCAACGCACTGATAAAAGTCGTTATTCAACTTCTGTCTATAACTACCACCAACCACATGTTTGGATCTGATTTAGCTGTGTATATTAATATCGTTTTCAGTCATCCAGTAAATCTTTTTGTATGCTTCCTAGTTACCAAGCACCCGGAGGATGATACTAAAAACGGCTTCACATCTCATAAGCTTCCAAGAATAAAAAGACACATACTTTAGGAAAGAAAAAATACTTTTAAGCTATATGGATAGATATTGGCCTAACCACCCACTTACCTCCTTTTCAAACCAGTTCTAGACGACGTGACTTGAATTCAAGACACACAAGGCGAAGATAATTTCAATAATGTGAACACATTTCCGTTGTGTTTCTGGAATAAGGGATAAAGTCACGCTTCTCATTTTTGTTTTTGCTACCGAAGCAGCCTTTACGAGTACAATGAACGATCTGACAAATTGATAGACCTTAATGATTATGGCCTTCTGGCGGAAGAAAACAAATAATCCAAAGGTCTTTAAACTTCTTAATTAAGTGACAAACTTTAACTTCCTTAAGAGGCTGTTGATTATAGTCCACCGTTACTTGATATCAAGACCACCTGTAAATGGAAGAAAATCATTATGATAATCACGAAAGGAAGTACTTTTTTACGAAAATAAATAAACGACAATGATGATACCCGCATAAAGCATCCGTTATGATGTCCTGGTCCTGGAATGGAGTTCATTCATCCATGAATTCTATCAATCGTTGGCGAGCATGCCATTTTACTAACCAACCCTATTAGCATAATTAGTTGAATTTATCTCGTGAAAACTATTAAACTGAAACCAGAATGTAATTCCAAAGATACACAGATGTTTTATTATTGCTTTAGCACTGTTCGATTCAAATACGAATACAAGCCCGACAGACTGCTGGCTGATGATTCTATTGACATAGACACCGAAAATCACCCTCAATCATGTATAAAAATTTTGAATACGAATGATGATGACCGAGGTGCTCCTGGTGGTGGTTGCATGTGCAATGTGCACCCACAGGGAATCCTCGTTTGGATTATGTTGAAATTGACCCCCCCCCCCGACATTTCAAACTTTCACATAGATACATAATAAAGGCCACCGCATGTAGAAAAAGAGTAGTGTATAGCTGAAAATATGTAATAATCTAGCACAAACCATGGTCAAACTGAAATATTGTTGACCTATTACCGTTTTGTCGCAGATTGGACTCATCGGGGCATGGTAATCGTTTTATACGCTCTTATGGAGGTTACAAAATGATCCAACTTTTCTATACCTATACCTATACACATATATATGACTTCTGCCTGGAGAAAAAGCTTTTTCCTACGATATCCAAAACCCTGACATCCAGTATCCTCTTCCTACAAACTGAAAGGTTATGTCTAGAAGTGTTCGGTGGGATATGCGTTTCAAGTGAAGACTCAAATGGTAATCACTTTTCAAGCCAATGATGCGTCAGTGCCTTTTAATGTCACTGTATAAGCTAGGCACTTGCTTATCTCTCCTACCACGCAGTCCTGAGTTCTGCTATACTTGAAGGGTTTTGAGTTTCTGAATTTACATTTTCATAGAATAAAACCGCACAACGGAGGACTTTCTTCCTGTCTATTTTTTTCATTTTTTTAATTTTGAGCAAAATTCAATAAAAATCGTATTTAACGGCGAATTGAACCACTAAAATGGCGGATAACCAATTTATAGCGCTATACACTTACCTATTATTTTTGCGGAAAAAATACTGAATTACTTGAAAATACTTTTAACCAATGTTTCTAAAGTAGGAGAAGCCAAACATCCAAAATTGGTCTCGTGGGTTAAATGGATAATGTGCTGTTTGATAAAGAATTAATAAGTGATACTTGATGAGGATGACGTTTGAGTTTAGTGTAAGTGTTCTATAAGGAGGGTTGATAAGTGCAGCAAGTAAAAACTGATGGACAGAGGAGGAGTCAAAATTTATATAAATCCAGAGGAAATATCAAGTATTTTCAATATCCTTAATTCATTTTGTTTGTGACTTAAGTTATCAGACAGAGAATATATAATCTCAAAGGAAGAACTTTCCGACTCATTTAATATCCAACGTTAGTATGAGTTAAATAAAGTACATTTTAAAGACCGTTTGATTTTCGAAGCTACCCCTGTTGACGGTGGCGTGACCAAGTTGAAGATAAACTGGAATATGCTAAGTCAAGTAAGGACCCACCATAGACACAATGTTTGTTAGAGGCATTGGTCTCCCCCAGATTGTAGCCAACAGAAAAAAAAGAAAACTATACAAAATGAACTAGACTAGACATACGTAAGCGTCTATTACGCAATTTAAACTTTAGTTAAAATACGTACCTATACATGGTGCCCATTTCTTGAAACTAAAGTCAAGATTGACTTAAATACGTTATTTATAATCCAAATGTTTTAAATAATTTTTTGAAAAAATAAGTAAGTTTTTAGAACTAAATCTTATCCTACTAATATTATAAATGTGAATGTTTGGATGTAATAGTCTGGAATAGCACATAGGCTATTTTTTATCCCGAAAAAATAACGGTCCCCGTGGGAAAGATTTTTACTGTTTTCCACAAACAAAGGATTAGCATGATTTTATGCATAGTGGTAGTTTTTGGGTCAGAAAATGAAATAGACTAATTTTTAAAAATAAAAAATGCGTGGTTCCTATATGGGATTGCAATAACAATTGTACCCTATACAGGAACAGTGTTTGTAACTCAATGTGTGAAATTCGACACAGAGATAGATTATAGTCTAATAATAACACATAAGTTATGTACTTTTTACCCCGAAAATGTACGGTTTTTATGGATAGATTTTTTTTCTGTTTTTTACAGAGAAAATTATTTATTCATTTATTTTTCGTGGAACAGAGTTTTAGCGTTCGATAAATACGGACTTGGTTTTGTCTGAATGTCAGATAACAGATGTTTTTACACTTTAACCGTGTAAACTCTACTAACTAATGTGAAAATTTTTATAATGCTTCTATTATTAAAGTGTTTAATAATTGGGAATATGTTATTTCGGTTTTCAAACTGCAGCCAAAGAACGGATGTCAATGAATGAAAAGTATATGAATGAGAGACTGGACCAAAAGATATTTTTATCAATGTAAACAATGTAATGTGAAAAATTAAATATAAATGTAAATGTGAAAAATTAAATATACTTGGGTGATTGTTCCCAGCCTCAACCATTGAACAGATTTGGATAAAATCCAACAAGTAGATGGATGAGACATTGGATTAAAAGAGATGTTTGTCCCAACGGACAAAAATCCGGAAGTTAGAATTCCTTGAAAAATATTATTAAACCCCCGAAACGGGCCATAGTTGCTGTTTAATAAGAAAATTGTCAAAAAGGAGCCTGCCAGACCAGATACGGTATGTCCAGAAGCTGTAGGGAACTATTTTGCGTACGCGAAATTAGGTGCCTTTAGACAGACTCATTATTTATCCCGGAAAAATGCACGGTTCATTAAGGAGAGGTTTAAATGTGAAATGTTTATTGGCTGAGAGATTTGTTTGTTAGGCTTTAACACTCCAACGACAAATGTGAATGGATGGTAGGTAGATGCATTGCGGGCACTGGGTTAAAACAAAGGGTATTTTTATCCCGGAAAAGTTACGGTTCCTGTAGAAAAGACTTAAATGTGAAAAACACGACTTATTTGAGTGTATTCCGTCGCCCCATAGCAACGCACGGGTACCTGCTAGTTTACTATACAGATGTCCAGTCAATAAAAGCCTAAAAGGGCCTTCAAATGGAAATTAATCGGACAGTTTTGATACTTGGTACAGTTACTCAGGGATGTCTGGAGATGATTGAAAAAAATTCAATGCATACGTCTACCAAATTTAAGGCAAAACGGCCTTACCGTTTGGGATCTAGCTTGATGTTTAGTGGATGACAAAAAGGAATATTTGATGCAGTTATCATATTTTTTATTAAAAAACGCATATTTGTTTTTAGTTGAAAAAAATAGACATTATAATCGCAATGCTTGGGGTAGCTCTTATTATGTTAAGATTGTATGGATCAATAATGTAAAACATTATTACATTAATAATAATTTAAAACATTTAAGAACTTGTGTTAACTGGGGTATCACACGAAAATCTGCAAAAATTGAGGACTTTTCAATTTTAAAATTTTAGTTTTTGTACTAGATTTTGTTTTGATATACGACAAACAGTTTCTAAGATAAATGGGAAAAACCGAGAAAACTGCATGTTTATCCTAACTGCCGCTAGGGTTATTTCAAAATCTATTACAGATACGGAAAACATATAATTTTTTTCTTAGAGAATTGTTTAAGCTTAATTTTTGTAAAAGATAAATTTTTGATTTGAGTAATAGATATGGGCGAAAAACTGAAAAATAACATGTTTCTCCTCATTGCCGCAAGCGCTCCAGTTGGATTTTCGGGGATTTTGTTGGGTTACCTCCAAAAAACCTTGAGTAAGTGTGCCAAATTTCAAAAATATATTTCCAATTGGAAACCTTTATTGACTTGACGCATTACCTATTTTAAAACTAAATGCCATAAAAATTGATCAACACGTTTTTTTATGTTTAACATATTTATTGTTTACAAGCCCAGCGGTCGATCCGACTCCTTTAAGCAAGGATTAAATTCATCTACTTGGAATGACAGACAACGTTTGACGAAAATCGCCTGACAGCAAAATCATTGTGCCACCGGAACGTCCTTTATCATTCCGATAATCTTTCGGCGTGGCATTTAGAGTTTTCAATGTGCGTTTGTAAGCCATTATGCACTCCTCCAAGATGCGAATCGTAGTCAAAATCAGTGAAATCATATGAATTTTTTTTTCAGTTCTACCGTGCGTATCTAGGAAGAAAATGCAGGCCTTGCGTTATCAACTGCTTGCATCAATTTACAGTAAGAAAAACATTATGCCTTACTAATAATCAAATTATTTAACAGTTAAAATATAAATCTTTATACTAAAGTGTGAAGGTTTTAATTTAAGCCCTTGCTTAATTTGATTATTAGTATACCGAAAGGCCCATTGAAAATAAACCATTCGAAACATCAGTTGGTTTCGTTTAAGTCAGGAAAATAAGTAAATTTTCCACTGATTCACTTTTCAAAATGCAATTTTTCTTCAAACGAAATTCCCGGAAATCACAAAAAAAAAAAAAAAACAAAATAAGTTGTGACCCTCGACAGAAGTTACACTTAACTGGATATTTTTTTTATTTTTAAAAACCACATCGAGTAGTATGTTTTCTGGGCCCTTAGTTGTTTATTTTTGTCTAAAACGAAACACCTTCCAGGTAAGTAAAAAAAAACCGAGTTTATGTGAAAAATATTTCTTTCTTTTCTCTAGAAATTATGAAAGGATTATAACCTTTTTTGGTATTAAAATATTTCTGATTTTGTCAGTCGGAAGTTTATCATTCGCGATTTTGGTAATCGAGATTTCGTCAATCGGGATTTCGGTAGTCAAGATTTAGTACTCATCACGATTTTGGAGTTGAGATTTTGGTTTTTGGAATTTTCTCAGTCGAAATTTGGTACCTACTCGAAGTTAAGATTCGGGACATTGGTTGTTGAGATTTTGTCAGTCGTTAAAAGCATAAATCATTAATCAAAATCCCCTATTGCAAGTTATTAATGCAATGATGTGTTTCGTGCTTGCTTCATCGTAGTGTGCAGCTCTCCTCAAAGAAGTTGACTTCGGGAACGGGATAGAAGAAAATCAACCAATCAAAAATAGCAGAGTAGCTTACGTATGTAAGTATGTATATACTATGCGATTAACAACGCGCCAAAAATGTTACTTCTTGAAAAAATTATTTTTTCAAATCTGTCCAATCTGTGTAATTGTCGTAGATATAATTTAGTTAGCGTACATGTGCAATTGTAAATAAATGTACCTAGTACTAACAACACGTAGCGCAAACTGTTGAAATTTTAAGTGCGCTGCCGTCAATTTGTATATTTTCCGCCGAAAATCTTAATTTGAGTATTGTATAGTGCATTGGATTATTGTCACATTGCCCTGATTTCTTGTTTTTTTGGCTATACAGTTTGACGTAAAGCAGACTTGAAAAACCAATAGCATTTTTGTCATCTATGAGTCAAACCTTTAAATTCTCTTTCATTCTATGTGCTTGTTTTTGTTTGTGCCTTTTGTGCGTGTTTTTGACAAAAATGTTATGTCATGTTATTTAAAGTATGTACAAAAATGTCAGCATTGAATTTTGTTCAAGTCGCTTCGAACTGTTATCGAGATAGTCAAAAAAATCAAAAAATACAGTTACATGGCAGGAGTAGGAGTCACTATATCTAACTTACACTTTATAATACATATGTGAAATTTTGTTTAAATCTTTGGAGTCGTTTCCGAGAAAAATAAAGTTTTCGATAACAGTGTCATCCCGGCGTATTACCCTGAAAATCCTTCACACCAAATTGGCCGACCCGTTTAGGCTCTAGGTGATGAGACAGAAAGACAGAATTCCCGGGCCCAATCTCGAATAGAAAATGAATAGGTAGCGCAAGTTGCCGAAAGTTTTCTGATACGTGTACTTGAAAAAAACCTTGGCTTATTGTCTTGATTAAATATACTTTAAATTTCGCCCTTAGTAAAAATTGTTTGAATAGATTTTTGGTATCATAAGTTATCTATTGTTAAAATGGTCGTATGGAAGGTATCGTTAGTTTATAACCTAAAATGGAAATTCCAATCTCGTCTTAAAAAAATCTTCATATACTAATAGAAGAAAACTGACTAAATGACAAAATTATTTGTACCACTTTGGCTTTTCTTCACATCGTATCGCTAATATAATTTTTGTCTTTTATCTTACCCTTTTTTTGCCCGAATTAAAAATTATTGTCGTACCAAAAATGAAACTTATTACAGTTAAGACTTAGACTTTGTTTCATAATATTTACAAATTGAGCCAAATACAATCTTTTTAATTCACCAAATTTAAATAATTATGATGATTATATTTCCGAGTCCTCATTTGTACTTTATTTCTCTACATAACTTTGACCTTCCGCAAAATAAAATATTCAAATCTTTGTATTAATATTTTTGAGTGGTACCTAACCTATAGGTCTATTATAGGACTATACAAAAAAATATTTCGCAGGTCATGTCAAAAAGTTTTGCTTAGTCTGCAAGAAATTTCAAGTTAAGTATATATGTCTCCATATCTAGCTATGATGAGAACAAGTATCTTAAAAGATTCTTCGATAAGTCTCTCTGTTATCTGCCATCAGTCCCCCTCTGACAAAAAAAATCCATAAATTGCCATTGGATGTGTTTGTATATATGTACGTTATCAACTATAATGTCAATATTATGCCGCCTATTCCTGTATGTGTTTGGTTCCACTTTTTTTATATTTCGTTTGCCTTATGGATAAGTGCCTACATTTTTGTTGTCGTTATAATATAAATATTACATAGATTTTATGTAATTTTATTTGGTTTTTGGAAATAAAAAAAAAACTACAAGTGATGCTTTCTATAAGAGAATAATTTCCGCCTTCACCTCCCTTAGCATTTTATATCATACACAATATTTGTATGTCCTTTGTGCTTTGTGAAAAAGCCACTATAAGGAATAAGTAAAAGTATAGTAGATAATAGAAAGCAAAATAGAAAAAATACAACTTAAAACACAAGCAGAAAATCCGAAGGGGAAATCAATAAAAGGATATTTGCTTGACGCCACTGTTAAAATGCGGTTGTTTCGGTGTTGCCAAAATGTCTGGGACCAGTGATGGAGAAGAAGGCTCCCTTAGTTACACAATATACTCACATCATTATAGCAAGGACGAAAAATGACTACGACAACGGCGACGACGATAAACCTTGGAGCTCCTCGCCTCGCATCATTTGCCTTAAGGTCAATCGCGGTCGACATGATACAGATATATGTATAAGTATATAGATACCGCAACGGCCTCAAGCTGGCGCCTACATACAAAATAACATTTTATGCGCAGCCATAAAATATTCAAGAAGGCATCTTTGGATAATTATTACTCTACCATTCGTATATTGCATGGTTGCCATATACGAGGAGTGGGTAAGACAATCAATATCTAACTTTAAGATCCTTGTAAACATCGCTATAAACGATTATGTTTTAATTTATTTTTATTTGCCTTTTGTCAACGATGTTAATTAAATCACATTCTAATGTGGTCGACATCGAATGTAAAACTCATTCACAATTAACCGGTGGAAATAACGAAGGTGGGTGGGTAAGTTTTTGCGGGCAAACTATTAATTATTGTCATAATAAATAGCCCTTTCCTTAATTCTGTTAAATAAATTCTTTAAATTAAGTTAAAGGTGGTTTCTTTGTTTGTAAGTTTCTGAAACAGATTGACAAAAAGCACCCCACTTCACCCCATCAATCAATACTAACTTTTTTTTTTCTAAAATTGGGAGAACATTATAGCTTAAGTGTGCGCCAGCAAAGGAACTAAAATTCGAAAAAAAACAAACACTTTTACAAAAATTACTAAACCAGGAAGTTTTTATTGATTTGCCTCCATTTTGGTCCTTTTTTTTTTTTTGTTCTGTTATTTTTGTCGACTGCAAAACTTTTTCAAGAATTGATTTCTCTCTTTGCTTATGGAAGTGGAACTATAGCATGCCATAATCTGAGGGGTGGTGCTGGTGATTAATATTTATCCCCCATCTATCTATCTGTATATATGCCTACTTATAAAAGAATATTTACTTTGATAATAGTTTCTAATTGGAGATGGAACGGCATCAAGGATTCAATAAAGTGAGTGAAGAGGACATTTCTTTGAAAAATAAGGAAGGGTATAATCCCACTCAAATGTCATGGACCATGATGGCATAATATCATCATTGAAATGATATTGTGCGGGTTGACTTATTTTTGTCGACACATACACAGAAAAAAGAAAACAAAATTGGTAAAATTTAAAATTAAAGTCAAGATGAACCCTCCGGCCGATTATACACTTTTCCTTTCAAATGTCATTTATTTTTGAAAATACATTTTACAGTCGCTATTTAACTATTTTTTTTTTAATTAATTTAATTAACACGATGCAAGACTTATAAATGTCAAATAAAATAAATCCAAAGTCCAATTTAAAATTTGATGTCTGACTACTCTACTAATACTACTATAAAATACATTGCTATTAAAATAAGTTTTAAAAATACTCATATTCATGGTGTGTATCTTTTTGTGAGAAAGAAATGTAGGGTACTAGTTGATGATGATTTTTATTGAAATAGCAGGTATGGCAGTGTGTGGCCACTCTTGTTCCCCTGGGCTGTTTATTTATTTTTATGCATCTTCCTAGAAAGGTCTAACTAATTAGAGTTGTTAAGGGCAATGATGAGTGTGATTTAGTTTGAGGGATGACAACAATTTTTATTGAGCGTAACGCATTACGACGAAGACAATTTATGAGAATTGCCGCGTAGTTGAACAAGAAATAAAAGGGTGCTTGGTGAAGTGTTTATGGAATGGTTGGGAATTTTAATTTTTCCAAATTTTCTCGAAAAACAGTTTTTACGATGTTGATAAAACTTAAACGTTGCATATGTAGTGCTGTCAATATAAAAACTTTTCAGGATTTTGACTTAAAATGAACATTACCTACAATGATTTGTTGTTAAAAGTTTTTTTTTGCAAATTTGGCCATAACGATAACGATAGATAACGGGATAAACAATTTCACATATATTCGTTATAGCATTTAAGTTGCTATCTATAGTAAATAATAGGTAGGAGATTTTTTTGTGATTTTTTTTTAAACATTTTTGTGTGTAGGTACTGACCACAGTTTATCTTCTTGTTATCCTTCGTCTCCTCCCGTAGAAAAAAATTTGTACACGCGCTTTTCTATACATGAATACGTGTGAACAGCAAAATGCAAAATTGTAAGAATGCCAAATTTGACAGTCCCATTTGAAATGCACCGGCACGCATACAGAGTTAAATTTCTGCAGTTTTGAAAGTTTGTAGGCAAAAGTGGGTGGAGCCTCCTGAGTAGATGTTCTATTTATTTATTATTCTATGGTACTGATTAAGAAAATCTTCTTTCTCTCTCTCTCTTTGCACATTGCGAATAAACAACATAAAAACTAAAATACGATTATATGGGTGCCGTGAACGAAACCCATACGCCATAATGGGGTTAATTCACTTTCAAATGCGAATTAAAGCCACAACCCAAATATGGCTTAAATTCACTTTTAAATTTGAAGTAAAGCCATCACTGAAAAGTGAACCAACGCCATATGGTGGTAATTCACATTCGATTGTGAACTTATGCTATTCCATTTCTATATTACAGGTTTCTTGAAATAATGGAACAGTTTTATATGGTGCCGTCAAATAACGAGAAGAAATTTTCAACGGTTGGATATAAATCTTGAATGCAAAACTACTATTGAACTAAAATAAGTATAGTTTCAGTTTATGGCGTGTAAACAGAGGGGTAGGTATGGGGGGCATGCTGTCCCCCCTGCAACCCCCCTGCCTGGCCCTGTTATAGGATTTGGGGTGGGTGCGAATTTGGGTGTATGCCAAATATCTTTTGAATGTATTATTTATATGGTTTTGAACTGAAATTCTTGATTTTGTAAATCAAGATTTTGCACCTTTCCCCAACCTCGTTTATGCGTCGTGAGTTAATACCTACATTATTTAACGAACTAAAAACTTTGTAGTTTTGTGGTTTTCTACAAGAGTTAATTCCTAATATGGAGTCCAAAAAAAAAGTCGAATACTACTGAAAAAGTGAAGTGTAGTGAAAAACTGATTTTTTAACAAATTTACACGTTTTTATTGCAATCTTAAATAATGGTACGAAAAAAAAGATTTTTTTGTAAAAAAACTGTTAACTACAATTTGTTCATTTATTTTTTTCCAAATTGTTTTAAGTTTCCAAGTAATCGTTTTTTTCTATTCGTTTTTTTACTGTAGATGCTTTCTTTGGTTTATATTTTGTTTTTAATATAAGTCATAACATCGCACCTTAGGCAAACTCTTACCTTCACTATTTTCGTTTTAATATATTACTAACATTAGCATTAAAAAATCAAAATGGATATTGCTGTTCAATAACTTGAAGATTACGTTATATCAACGATTTAAATTTATTATAAAGAAATTAGTATTGCCTTGAAAACTGCAATAAACTAAAATCAATTTAAGTGCCTACATCCAGATTAAAACTCGATTTTATATTATTCACATCATTGTGAAGTTAGAAATTGAAGTGTAAAGTTGTGATTGAAGTGTCAAAATGGTGACAAGTTCTCAGACTCCCAAAAGTATAAATTATTATTGAAGAAACTACGAAACAAAAAAAACTACGAAATAGAGACAAAACGAATATAATCAAATGGATTATTTTATTGCTGAAATAGACGAAATAGTTATTACTTCTTTGTCTGATGACGGATTCTTGAACGAAATTTTGGAACAGGAGACGAGAAATCATCAACAGAATGTTCAATCGAGCCAGTGTCAACGATGACATAGATTTTCGAAAATATTTTCGTTTGAAAAAGGAGGAATTTCGGCGACTGCATTCGATGATTGAGCGAGAATTAGTTTACAGTCGAACATAAGCTATTAGCTGTTTTGCGTTTGATTTCTTGCGGCAATATGGAGCAGACTGCCGCCGATTACATTGGGATTTCACAACCTACTGTCGCCAACATTTTGCCATCAGTGTGCGATGCAATATTGGCTTTGCGTAGCAAACATCTGTGATATGCTGAATGGCAAAGACAAAACTGGAGTTGGCAAAACCTCTATATTCGTCGAAGCTCTTGCCGCCATGTCCACAGTTTGGAAAGGGATCGACTCCATTTGAGGTTCCATGTCATTACCTCTTGACGTTGAAGGTACCTCCTCAACTCAAGTTGCAATCCTATCACCATCAAATGGGGCGAGTCCTGCAAGTTTCACTTGCAGAGAAATTGCATATTTTTTGTCAATATCTGATAAATTAAAGGATATTATTGGAGGCTTGCAAGGTGGAAGGTGGCCTCCTCCAGTTGCAAGGACCGAATCCTTCTGGCGAGCTTATACAAGTCCTTGCGGATATTACCTGCCCATTCTCGTAGCTCTTTCGTTGTTCGTGGCTGTTTTCAAAACATAAAATTTAAAAATTAAGGAGACTATACATAGCGAAATTGCGGAATACTTACCTGAACACCAGGCGAAGCATTAAAAGAAGATGTTATTGACTCCCATCCAATAGAGTGCCCTTTGCTCGTCATTTTATTAGCCACCATGCTGTTAATATTGAAGGACATAACCAAATTCAAAAGCAGGTCGGTTTGGCTTCGAGAAAAGCGCTTGGCTCTTTTCGGTTTGGCTTTTGCCAGAACATTATCTGCATCGGTAAAAGAGTTTTCTTCATTGGACATGTTTTAGACTAAATTTTGAAAACAGAACATAAAATGCATAACATTTTCGATATTTTATTATCGAACTTTCTTAACACATTTTGTTCACCTTTTTTTAAGAAATTGATTCAGAATAATTTAAAAGAAGGTATAGGTAAATAAAATATTGTTTTGCGATTTAATTTCAAATTTACATTTAAGAATTATCGAAAGTGTCAAGATGACAAGAATTGTCATATTTGGTTTTAAATATTTTACACTTGGATTAAACGAGTTTTCAATCCATCGGTTTTAATGCTTGTTTTTGAGTGAATAATATGGTCATAGATTTAAACTATCGTACTTAATACACACAGATTTAATGGTTAGATTTAATATTCACTTAAATCCGGTTTAAATCCATAGTGAATAATATGGTCGTTAGGAAAATTTTGTCGTTGCAAACTAATAATAAAGCGAAATACAAGCAGATTTTCTATGGGAAGGGAGGTCTATCTCCCCCCGTTTAGCCAGAAGTTTCAATTTTCTTAAAGAATTTTTTTAAAGAAAGAACAATTAAGTTTTAAAGAAATCAAAATGAATTTCAGAAATTTTTTTTTATTATTATACCCATCAGTCTAGTCGATGCCTATGTATTTCATAGCCATAGCCCATAAAGTAATTAAAATTTTATTAAAATACAATAACATTTATTTTACATCCTGCTTATCCAACAATTCACAAAATAAATTAGCTCAATTAGATAGAATATAATCCTTTTAAATTCCCCCAATCAAATTCACTTAACTTTACAACTTTAAATTATTTCATTGCATTTTGTGACAACCAACCTCTGGCGAAGGCCGATTGACAGCATATTTTCATATTTTCATATTTTCAAAGAATATTCTTCTTCTGCATCGTAATTGAATTTGAAAAGTTTTTATACATAAATGTTTAAAGAAGTACCTCCGTCTTTCAATGGATTTATGTAAATTATAAAACTACTTCAATCCTATGACAATATTATATGGATTACCATAGGGATAGAGATGAGTTTGGTATGAATTTAAGGGGTTCGATATTATTTATGTGAATGAAGAAGAAGACTTCCTTTCAATAGCAACTTCAACATAATTCAGCATCAATAACACATCTCAACAAGTTTATTAGGAACTTCCGTCATTATAATTGGGATATATGTACGTATGCCAATATTTAAAAGTCCAAATATTCATAGCATTGCGTCGTTCGATGGTCAGTTGGACTTGGATAAGATGAGGGAGTTGAGTCTTGTATTGTATTTTTTTGGTTGAACCACGGATATCTTCTTGATTGTTTGTCGTCAATTGTTGTCTTTTGGTTATTTGATTAATTTTGTTCATTTGTCATCGTCGGTTTCTAAAAGTAACCTCCATCATTTATAATTCGAATCCTTTACTCCTTGGTTCTCTTTTCTCTCTAAGCGTCAAGCACTTCGATTTACTAGAAACAGACAAATTGCAGTTTTTTCATATATATATTTTTTTTTAGTTCAAATTTTTAAGCTCTGGCATAGTCCCAAGCCACCCACTGTAATATTTATCATTACCAGATCACAAGTCACAATTGCACTTCTCTAGAAACGGCACAGCGACGGCGGGCGGCTTGGCTGGGTGAATGAAACACCATGTAGATGGTGCAGTAGTATCAGAAAAAGGAATTCAAGTCGGGCCAGCAAATGAAGAAACCCAAGCATATGCGAAGTAAAAACAAGGACAAATCAGTTCCCCATCCACATACATTCTTGGCATATTAACAAACTCGTATACCTTCACTCATAGAGGCTAGCATTGCACATTCTTGTCCTGCTGGGTGCTTTTATAAAAATGATATGTACTTGTATTGCACACATTGTAGTGGTGCATAGTGTATCTTCTGTGCAATATATGGCGACGACAATGCAACTATGGTCTATACCACATTCACAAGGAATCTCCGCGCCGCCAAAACTTAATGCGGACTCGTCTTGTCGTCAGAAAAGAAATTTCTTGGCGCCACTATGTCTATGGGTATTACAGATATATATACCTATACGTTTTTTTACATTTTAAATTATTGCGGATGGGTTCATTTCACTTTAATGGACGCCTTAAGATTTACAATAAGAAAATTGAATGAGATCGACATTGTTGGTCAACTTCAGAACAAAAATTAAAAGCAGTTGATTGAACAAAACTCATGAGAAAAATAGAACTAGGTCTTTTTGTTGTAATTGTAATTCAACAATCAATATAATACCAACAATAGGACAAATAAAACAGAGAATGCAATCATGTCTTTTGAGAAGCAATACAAAATGCAAGAATGAGGATAGACTTGTGTGCTCAACCAGGATTGCAATTATCTTTGAGAATATTAAAGCATAAGGACGATTTGTCTGTGAGTTTAAAATTGAAAATGTCTCAAACACTTGTGAAGGGACAGAGTTTATCGTACAGTAGTATTTTTAACAAAAACTAAATAAACTGTTTGGTCATTAAAACATAAATTGAAGTTTTTTTATGATTGGTGACTGAAATTTTTAAAAAATACCCGACTTGGTCGCATGCACTTGTTCTTGTTACAAATTACCACAAAAATAAAATTAATTTTAATTAAAATAAATTAAAATAAATGCGATTATAAAGGTACTATTATAGCTCTGCCGCTAACTTCGTAAAGGATGTATATTCAAAAAATTTAATTTTGAGCTTATGACCTATTTATAGTAAACATATTATAATTTTATATTACAGACTATATAAAAAATAATTTATCTCCGAAAATAAAAATGTAATTAGGGCATTTACAAAGTTTGCGGCAGAGTCAATGTCATTGATGCACCAATTACTTGAATTTAAGTTTTTAGTAAGCTTTTATTACATGCAAAGTACGTAATTTTTATTGGTATTTGGCCCAAGTTTTAAAAAGATTGGGCATCCTTGCCCTAGAGAATCAAAATAATATAATGGTTCGATCTAATTCCCAATAAACCTATATCAGTTTATTAGTTATTATAAATCCTATTGAATATTAGCAAGTGGATTTTGAATTACCTGTATGTGTGTAAGTCAAATATCACAAAGGCACGTCCCAAAACAAAAACACTGTTCAATATTTCCATAGTTGCATTAAAGACTTTTTCAACTCCTATTGAATTTGACATGATTTAAGCTGAATTTAAAAATACGCCACATAGCACCACGGAGCAATAATTCCTCCACTTTCTTTAAATGTATACCCACCGGAACCGGAAGTGAAGGGATGGAGTTAAAGACAAATTCTTAAATAACGATATTCCTTATGGTAATAAAACAAACTCAAACTAAAAAAAAACAAATTGCCAACGTTTGAGATCTCGTGGTCCACATTATCCTTACGAAATATAGTACTGTGCTCAACGTGTAACATGAAGAACAAATGATTTTAAACTCGAACTCACATCAGGACACAAACATCACCATCCCCATTATTTACACTTAATTCGCTAATATTATCACAAACACACATTTGTGGAGCGAACAAAAAGATCAGTCACCCTGTACCACCATCAACAATAAATAACTGAATCCTCCTACTATCTGAAATATGAACAAATTTAAATCATCTGAAGGATTGTCAGGGATATCCATAGTGCCACGCGTTAGAAATAGAAGCATCCTCCTTTGTTCTGAGCTTTCACTTCTTTTTTTACTTGCGATTATATAGGTACTATTTTTTATCGTTTTTATTTTATTCCCCATTTGTCTTCCTTTTTGACTTATTACCAAGCAAATATGTGTATGGATGTCATACCGTTTTTATTTATTCAAAGTTGACTTTGTCATATATTCATACCTCTATGACGATGACGACGATGACAGAAACGAAAAAGGTCATGTCTAGAGATACACACGAGTAGCAAAACGAAAAATCTAAAAAAGTGTTTTAGTCCCGACTCCTGAACTGTCTAAAATCACCGAATTCCAATCGATTTCCAACCACTCTCGCCCTTCGAAGAGGTTGATTTTTTATGAAACATATTTTTGGAAACCCTTAAATAGCCTCCCATCTATCTATTCTTATAGCCTTCTTAACTCTCTACAGCATAGGAAAATAAAACAACGATTGATAGAGGTCATAATGCAGATAAACGGGCAAAAATGCCATATAAATGTTGGCGACATCCCCGTGTGTGTGAACGGTTTAGGATGATATTTTAGCCATTATACAGAAACGTGTAGTGCACATAGCAAAACGTGTCATTGCAGATACTATAGCTTCCCGACCGATTTATTGGGGTAGAAGGTATTGTTTGACGAAATTTGAAATTTTGATTTTCCTTAAAATTTAATACATTGGGTCGAGAGGTGGAAGTGACATTAAAAAAAATCTGTTTAGCTTGACAATAAATAATTAAATTTACCCCACTCATTTATTTAAAAAAAAATATTTACTGAAAACGTCAAAAATATAATGTTTTTTTTGTATACATATTAAACAAACTTTTTGAATGTTTTAGCTTAAGCTTTTATTGTTCGATATTTTTAATTTTGAATTTGTGAAGTCGATCTTTTATTCAGAAACACTCAAAAAACGGTGGTCGTTTATTTACTTGAGTTCCCAGGTAATACAGCCTATATACCTACTCAGGTTTAATTTCGTTTATCAAAATTTAAGATTTGATTTTCGTTTGTAAGTTCATTTGTCTTCTATATTATCGAATAAGGAAACATTTTTACAAACCAAAAGAATTGAGAAAAACATTTGTTACAAAAAAAAAAGTTTATAATCTTATTTTGTGACAACAAGAAAAGTATATATTATTGTTTTATTGTACTATTCGTACTAGAATGTAAGTTTTATTAATTGACTATTTTTTATTTCGTCAATTTTGATTGAATTTTTAAACAACAACAACAAAAAATCATGTGTTTAAGAATTGAAGGTATTTTTCGTCTTAGTGATGTACCTACCCATTTTATTTATTTAAAAAAAAAATATATTTACTAAAAACGAAATAATATAATGTGTTCAAACATAAACAAACAAACCTTGAAAATATTTAACTAAAATATCTCTTCTTTAATAAATTATAAGAAATCAAAAACAAATGTATTTTCAATTGAGTTCCCAGGTAATACTACCCATATACCTACTGAATTGAAATTTGTATATTGCAATGTTGTGTGCATTGACTTGTCTTGAAGAGCCTTATAGCAGCTATTTTCTTTTAAATTACCGGTAAACAACTTCGGAAGGTCTTATACAGGCTATTTTGAACCTTTGTCTACAAGCCTTGTATTGAGCTTGTCAAACTTACTTTTAAAAGCATAATAGCTGCCAAATTCTGAAGTTCGGACCTTATACAAGCTAAATTGTTATTTGGGCTGTTCTGTAACTTATTGACTGTCAAATTATCTCATGAAAACTTTGTTTTATTCGTACGAAACGTAGAAAACCTATTTTAAATATTTTCGAAAATCAATTCGTTTACGAATTTAATTCCGAACAAAGATCAGAACAGGCGTATATTATCTCGAATTAATTAATCTCAATTAACTAATCGAATTAATTAATCTCAAAAAAAAATTTATATTGTAAGATTTGCGGAGCAATGCAGGCGCTTTGGTGTAATAAAGGCATCTCGCGGAAAATTATCGTATTTATGACAAAACGTTAAGAAGCTGCACTTAACATCGAATATGAAAGTTGCGGAACTATCCTACAACCGAATATTTCACAAAACTACTGTTGGAAATTGGAAATTAATGCATACCGGTTAATGCTGCAACTGGCATGATTTCGTCCTTTTAGTAAATATATTCACATCAAAGAAGGAAGAACTGATCAGCAAAGTATCTGCGAACAACTAGCTTCGAAAAATAAAGACGTTAATATTTTGAATTTCATAATTCAAAATGAAATCGCAGCATAATGACATTCGTTCCAATCTGATGATAATGCCGTAAAGAATGATGCCAAATCAGCAAACTATCCCACATTTTTTTTTTAATTCGTTGGATATACTCGGTGTGCAACGTATGTTTGCGTGTATAAAAACTATCTGCATTCTTTGTTTAAAAACAAGACAATAAAGAAAACAACATGGTTTATGACACAGCGTTACACTGAACATACATTTACAAAATACATTTTTCATGTAATTTCAATCAATATCATTCAATAATATTTCCACTCCTTCAATTTAGACGCTAGATTTTCGAAAGCGTCATTCAATTAATTTTAGGTGGAACGAAGTTTGCAGAGTCAGCTAGTAACGTAATAATTATGTTGATGTTTTGTTAAATTTTTAATGTTTTATCTAATTTCAATTTTTTAATACATATTTGTTTCTACTTTTTATAGCTTATCACTGTTTTAAAAGATAGTTTCAAAATTCAAAATTTAAAAAAAATAAATAAAAACAAATAAAAAAATTTTTAAACTAATTTTTCTCAAAATTTTATGTAATTAACTAATTATTTTCAAAATTCAATGCTCTTATTATTTTTTTTATAAGTTGGCTTATGGACTGTAGGTCTTATTAATTTTTAGTCAAAAATAGAAAACCGGATGCCAAAATGTATCTTAGTTTTTGAGAAATTAAGAAAATACCAAAAGCACTTTTTAAAAAAAAGGTGAAATCTAGTTAATATAGTTAATTGTTTTTAACCAGATAGTAACTCACTATTCATTCAAATTTGTATTGTTTTTAAATCCGAAATACTCTGAGGCTAACCCATATAATAACTGATGATTTTTTTTTTGTTCTTGTTCCAGCACATACAAATTCTTTTATTTTGAATAGCCGTCAATCCACACTGTCCGGCTAAAAACTTCAAAGCTGGCCCAACCCTTCCATCTGCTTTCAACAAGTATAATTAATTTAGCTATTTTTTCTTTATTGAATAACTCCTTTCCGGCTTTCCCAAAAACTTCAAAGAACTACACAAAGTAGTTCGTACGGCATCCTCCTTCCTTTCTTTATCTCTTCTCATAAACGTTCTTCGGGGTTTAGTCATTTTTGGAAAAAAAATACCTTAGAAGTCTCTTCTAAAGACCAATGTTCAAGAAAACTCCTTTGCAACTCTTAAACTACAATATGTAGTATTCTTTGGATAGTTTGATACATAATATATTTATGCACAAAAAAACATATAAACATAATATATGGTTGACGTTGTGTACATTCAATTGCTAAAATTTATCCTTATTTCTATACAGTTTTTTTTTCTATTTGAAATTTCTTTCAATCGCTATTAAATTTCTGTCGGACCGAATCTCAAAAACGAATCTAGATGTCTAGGGATTTTACAAGCGTAAACTTTGTCCGCCCCACTTATAGCTTTTGTTCTAAAATAACCACGCAGACGGTAAACGATGTGTGGTGTCCTGGAAGTTTATTATAAGCTCGGTTGAATAATTTGATTGTCATACGAGTGGCTCGCAAAGTTTTCTTATAGCCTGCACAAAATTCTACATCCAAACAAATACAACTTTTACTTATTATTTGTAGTAAACAAGTTTTCAATTATTTTTCATTTCAATATGATTTAAAGTTTAATGGAAATAAATTCTATACAGTGCAATTCTAACGTCAGTAAAGCTAGAGATGGAGATGAAATTGGATTTGGAGTATGATTTGTCTAAAACCAACAATTTTACTTGCCTTTAGGATCCCGTTGGCGTTAGAGTATATTTCACAAATTCAGGTGTGACCTGTATATGGCGACTATAGGGTAGGGTATAGGGTAATGTTTTCTGAAGAATCGGAGTAGTTCAGAGATCAACTATGGCAGGCCTTTATATAACATAACAGCATAGAGGACATGTGTATATTTAAATTGTAGGTATTAAGTTGATGGTCTATTCGTTATTTGCCATTTCAGACACTGCCATTGCAATACACATAAAGTTCGAGAGAAAGTAATGTGGGTAATAAAACGTTATTCACCTTTTTTCGCTATGCTGTGATATGGCAGGTGGGGGCCTGGCGGGTCAGCAGAAGGGTTATAGTTATTAGGTATCCCTAGGCGCCTGGCAGTTGTAACCATTCCCTTTCTATTTTTGTATTGTTTTTTTGCTTTCAGTTTTCATCCTCTCATGTTCCTGATAATGCTGGAGCCATGTTTATAGTTAACTTGTTCAAACAGTGGATGTCAAAAATAAGCGACAGTTCGATAGATTACAAATTTCTGAAGCAATGCCTAATACTTTGAGGAATGTTTCAAGTAGTGCTTTTGCCACCCTTTTTAATGTAAGCTACGTTTTGTGGAAGTTTCATCCTGAACCAAATTGCGTAATGGATCCAATGAAGAGCGATGTCTTTGTTTCATATAAATCAGAAACAAGAAATAAGAAAGGTTTTAAAAAAATCTGTTGTTTTCTACAGTACTATCAAAATAAATTTGGTACATTTATCGGCGAATAAAATAGCCAAAGTTGATTTTATTGGAGAAAAGACAAACCATCCAAAAGAAAAAAAAAATATGCATGCTACTCAACTAGTTTTCAATACCTATCAATGCTAGAAAAAATTTGTACAGCAACTATTAAAAAAAGCATTTGTATCACACGCTCTAATGAAACTTTTGACTTAAAACATTGCATTGCAGTGGTATCAATTTTCCAGTATTTGATTTGAAGCGTAAGCTATTTTATTGGACAAACTCGAGTTTCTTATTTATGTAAGCGAAAAAAAAAATGATTGTACACAAACTACAACGGGCTGCCAGGTATAGGTATCCCTTTAATATATTTGTACCCATGTTATAATTTGTTTAAATGTATAAGTATCTTTGCTTTATTTTACTATGTATGTATTCGCTGAGATACCCAGTAGGAAATTTCGTCCTCAATGAATTTTTTTGGTGAAAAGAACAATGAATTCATCGAATACTTTTTCGAGGAAATTGCATGTTATGATTTCATTATAGAAAAGCATTGATTTTTTCATCAGTTCAGTATTTTTAAGGCATTTACACTTTGTTTTACTTGGAACAAAAGTTCAACTGAGTTCAGTGCTCACATTTCATTAATCAATTCAATACATAAAGTCATTAGATGATTCCATTGATGACAAGTCATGCACAGATTCACTAGTTCGTGAAATAAGTTGGGCCATCTGTGCTGTTCAGTGTTCTTCGCGAGAAAGAGGAACAAAATAATCCATAAAAATTGCCTTGTGTCTTACTGACCCAAGGAACACAAGGATTTCCAGGGTGACGAGTAATGCACAGATTCATGATCTGCACGCAGTTCAAAACAGAGAAGAAGTAAAAAACTATAAAAATTTCCTTTCTTCTACCTGACCCAAAAACACAAGGATTTCCAGGGTGACAAGTAATGCATCGATTCATAAGCCGCACGCAGTTCAAAACAGAAAAGAAATAAAAAACTATAAACTTGGCCTTCTGTCTACCTGAACCAAGGAACACAAGGATTTCCAGGGTGACAAGTAATGCAAAGATTCATTCGCTTTTTTTTTTATTTATTTTTCGTTGTCGCCTGTCTCTGGCGCCTGCTTGATTTTTCGCGTTTTTTGTTGCTTTTTGATCGTTTTTTAATGACGCGTGCTCCTTTTTGGCGAAAGAGAAACTGTATTTTCTGGTTTTTCCTTGTTATTACAATCAATCATTTCATTTCTTTATTCAATGTTTGCATCTGAAAGAACAAAGAAGTTAAACGCGAACGCGAGTGCCAGTAAAAAAAACATTAAAAATATTACTAAATTAATACCTACCTACCAAACATTATTTTGTTGTAAATAATAAATAGCGATTGAAAAAAGTTGGTGAGTTGTAATTTATTTAATTTAAAAATGAGTGGTTTTAGTAAAAGAAATTTAAAACGCTTGACAAAGCAAGAGAGGGATAATTTAGAAAAAAACAAAATAATTTTGCAAAATATTATCAATCATAGTGATATAACATCTGAAAGGGATAATATTGTAGACAGTGAAAGTGAAATAAGTAACAATATACAAGATGAAGATGAAAAGAAGACCTCAACAAACTGGAAATTAAGGCAGGAGAAGAAAAAGAAAAATACGTAAGTTTTCGCATTTTAATAACATTTCTACAAATTTCAGCAAATCATTTTCATGTTCACTTTGATTACTCAATTATTTATCCTTACATTTGGTTTTCCATATAAAATCTTGCTGACCATCTACACAGTTATCTACTTTCCAACCTACGGATTTTTCATATCTCTTTTTCATTTTTATTTCAGAATGATATCTTCAAAAAAATAGTTGCATCGTCTGGCGGCAGCATAGAAAAAGCTCTGCGAAATATAATTTCTGCAGAAGTCGATTTAAAATCCTTTTAAAGCGTTAAAAAACATTAACACATGTTTGTTCAGTAAGTTATTATTTTTTCACAATTTATAAGAACTTCATCATAATAAGTAATATTTTAATCAAGTCATCACTTTCTCATTCATGCATCAATATTTTTTTTTTTTTTTGCAGATGCTGTTAAGACCAATATTTCTTCACCCCAGCTCTATAGAAAAGCTGTTCAGCAATGGTTCAAGAGAATCAAGAACCTGCACTACAGGAAAGCAGCGATGACAAAAAACAACATGCAAATTAAAATAAAGCATATGTAATACCAATATAAAATGAGAACTGTCTTTTTTTATTATTTTCTTCAAACTCATCAAAAGTAATTCACTAATGATTAAGCGAGTTACATTTTTCATGTGATTTCATTACTGAATATTCATGATATCTTTCAGTGAGGGATAGTGGGCTGATGATTTCACTGCTGCACTTTCACTTCATTTTTCACTAATAAATTTCACTAGGAAATTTCCTACTGGGTTCTTTCGTGTTATTCGATGAACACAGCTAGTACCCAGTAGGAAATTTCAAAAAATTCCTAGAGGAATAACCAACTTTTTCCTCGAGTAACTGGAACTTCACCGAGGAATTTTCAGAGGATTCCTTAGGTGAATTTAACATGGGGCTGTCATTGGTGTTCACCAGGTGACTTTCTGGGTGAATATTCAATAGTGAAATCACCAAGTAGGTGGAGTTTGCTTATTCATAAATGAATTATATTTGATGAAATACATCATGAAAGTTCGTCAGTGATATCATTAGGTAAATAGGACTTGCTTATTCAGCAACACACAGTCTTGGTGAAAAATGAAGTGAAAGTGCAGCAGTGAAATCATCAGTCTACTATCCCTCACTGAAAGATATCATGAATATTCAGTAATGAAATCACATGAAAAATGTAACTCGCTTAATCATTAATGAACTACGTTTGATGAATTTGAAGAAAATAATAAAAAAAGACAGTTCTCATTTTATATTGGTATTACATATGCTTTATTTTAATTTGCATGTTGTTCTTTGTCATCGCTGCTTTCCTGTAGTGCAGGTTCCTGATTCTCTTGAACCATTGCTGAACAGCTTTTCTATATATATGAAAAATCCGTAGGTAGGAAAGTAGATAACTGTGTAGATGGTCACCAAAATTTTATATGAAAAACCAAAAGTTTGGATAAATAATTGAGTAATCAAAGTGAACATAAAAATGATTTGCTGAAATTTGTGGAAATGTTATTAAAATGCGATAACTTACGTATTTTTCTTTTTCTTCTCCTGCCTTAATTTCCAGTTTGTTGAGGTCTTCTTTTCATCTTCATCTTGTATATTGTTACTTATTTCACTTTCACTGTCTACAATATTATCCCTTTCAGATGTTATATCACTATGATTGATAATATTTTGCAAAATTATTTTGTTTTTTTTCTAAATTATCCCTCTCTTGCTTTGCCAAGCGTTTTAAATTTCTTTTACTAAAACCACTCATTTTTAAATAAAATAAATTACAACTGACCAACTTTTTTCAATCACTATTTATTATTTACAACAAAATAATATGTTTGGTAGGTAGGTATTTAATTAGTAATATTATTAATGTTTTTTTACTGGCACTCGCGTTCGCGTTTAACTTCTTTGTTCTTTCAGATGCAAACATTGAATGAAGAAATGCAAATGATTGATATTCGTCATTCGAGAACAAAAAGATTTTGTAACAACAAGGAAAAAACAGAAAATACAGTTTCTCTTTCGCCAAAAAGCACGCGTCATTAAAGAACGATCAAAAAGCAACAAAAAACGCGAAAAATCAAGCAGGCGCCAGAGACAGGCGAAAACGAAAAATAAAAAAAAAAAAAAGCGAATGAATCTTTGCATTACTTGTCACCCTGGAAATCCTTGTGTTCCTTGGGTCAGGTAGAAAAAAAGGCAATGTTTATAGTTTTTGATTGCTCTTCTCTGTTTCGAGCTGCGCGCAGTTAATGAATCTGTGCATTACTCTTCACCCGGGAAATCCTTGTGTTCCTTGGGTCAGGTAGAAACAAGGCAATTTTTATGGATAATTTTTTTCCTCTTTCTCGCGAAGAACACTGAACAGCACAGATGGCCCAACTTATTTCACGAACTAGTGAATCTGTGCATGACTTGTCATCAATGGAATCATCTAATGACTTTATGTATTGAATTGATTAATGAAATGTGAGCACTGAACTCAGTTGAACTTTTGTTCCAAGTAAAACAAAGTGTAAATGCCTTAAAAATACTGAACTGATGAAAAAATCAATGCTTTTCTATAATGAAAATCATAACATGCAATTTCCTCGAAAAAGTATTCGATGAATTCATTGTTATTTTCACCAAAAAAATTCATTGAGGACGAAATTTCCTACTGGGAAGAGTAGTCTTTCATCTACGTATTCATGTATTCGCTGAGACACTTTGTGTTCATAGAATAACACGAAAGAAGAGTTCCGCTGTTGTTATAAATAAAGATATACCTAATTAATAAATATTTAAATCGAGTGTTCAATTATTTTGAATCCAAAAAATAAGACTCCGCCATCTTAAATTTATTTCTTTGAATTTTTTTTATTTGCTGGAAAAACCCGTACAATGTTCAATTGAATTTCCAAGCGAATGGAAAACAGCATTTGTCTGGTCATTTCCTAAAAAGTACTATTTCCCCTCAAATATCGAACGAATCGTCCTTAAATCCCATACTTTAGAAGTCATTTGGAAATGCTAACTCTGACGGAAAAACATTTCAAGTTCTGTTTATGATACCAAGTTAATTGAGAGCTAACTCTGCTGAATTGGTGAGTTAAGACTTAGTTAACTCGGGATCTTAAATTGAATGAAACACGTCAAATACCACCAGAGTTAACTTGAGGTTAATCCAACCCTGGAATCTTGCACTGAAAAATTGAGCTAAACTAAATGTTAAATCGTTTCTTCGGATTGACACCGTCCGATAAATATTTCACAATGATTCCCGACTAATCGGGGACCCACCTTATATTCCGTTGGGTAGTTAGAGTCTTGAGCTTGGATTTTATTCATTGCAACAGCAACAGCAGACAAATCTTTTATTTAATAGATGTTTAGAATTTCAAAGTGTCTAGAAAATTGGGAATCGGGAATTTTGATATGTTCATTTTCTGAAAGTTTGATGAAGGAGGAAGTACAAGACCTAAGAGCAATAGGATGAGTCAGGTTATGGCAGTACGCTTGAAATATTCATCGGCTCTCAGATTGGCCAAAGTTCTGAGTTCATTCAAAATGCAATCTATTATATGCATTGCATATGTAGTGTGGCAGCAGTATTGAGTTCCTTGTTTTTTGTTAATGATTCAATGGGAAAGGCAAACACAGGACACACAAAAGGAAAGGACGATTACGATTACCTTGCCTGTGACGATGCTATTGCTCTTGCTAACAGTGTACAAATAAGTGATGATGACGACGTACAACTGTGCATAGGTACAGGAGGAGGAAGCAAGTAGCCAGCAGCAAGCAAAAAGAGGCAAGCATATGAAATATAAATAGACTGAAAAATAACTCTATACTTCGGCATCCTAAGCAACGACCGGCCGACATGGATGTGGAAAAAAGGTGAATCTACTTCTACCTTATTTTCACGAATTCATGTCGAACGGAGCTGTAACGAAATCTCTGAGACCAAAAACCAGCTGCCCAAATTTCGGGAGGACAATATTTTCGCGAATATTTTTTACAGGATATGGTTTGTGTCGTAGAAAAGAAAATATCAAAAAAAAAAAAAAAACACGGACCCACTCCCGATCGATTAAATATTTCTAGTCCATGAACCTTGAACAATTTTTGTATTTTGTAGTAAAGTTTGTATAGCCATTAACAAGATGCCAGTTGCGGAACGAATAATAAATCAAGTGGCACTTGTTCTGTAAAATATCGAAAAAGTTCGAATGTACTAATTTATTACAGTGTAATTAATACTGTCACTCTTTTATAATTTTCTTTGACCTTAGAGGACCCTAAGTGTGGTAGCACATTCATTTAGGACCAAAAGAAACTTTGTTGCCCCAATGCCCCCAATATACATTATTCTCCCTCATCAGCAATCTTCAGGTGAAGTAATTTCATTTTTTCATTCTTTTATCGAAATCTCTAATGAAATTTCTTTATTATGTCGCCTTTTGCCTGGGTACCTATATAAGTATTTTGCTTCTCAGAACATACAACACTACATTATATCAACGCGCGTACACAAAAGCACTTTGAAACGAACTCAATCAATGTGTATGACTAGTTATTGTAAGAAAGAAAGTAAATCACTTTCCGATAATGTTGAAAAAACTCAATAACATTAATGAAATGTTCGAAATTCATTAGCTCTAATTAAAAATGTATACGAGAGATGAAGAAGTATAATATCGGTGGGGGATGTAATTCTGGGAGTCGGTATAGGAGCGAAATGCCGAACTGAAGCGAACTGACGAGAACGATTCTATATAGTATGAATCTTAATGAAAATAGTTCATTAAACTTCTCTTCTAATGGATATTTTAGAGCACTCATTTATTTCACATTAAATTTTATGTTTTTGGTAAAGTAGGAAGGTATATAGGGAAGGGAAAAGTTTAAAGTGATGTTGCTTTGTAAGGGGTTAGCCCAACAACGGCGCGTATGAAAAGAAATGCACTTACAAAAACTTTAACACTTTGTCGCTGTTTTATGCTTTGAGTAATAGTTTAAGTTATTAAATTACTAAGTATTTATATGAACTATTATGGATAATTGAATGAAGTGGCATTGAATATCAAATGAGAAACTTCTTTTAAAAAGGCATATTTTTTGTTTACTCAGGCAGATGAACATTTTAATGAAATATATGTATTTACTTTGGCCCATAATTCACAAAAATCAGTTTTGGAATAATCATGTTTATTTCAATATCATCTTAATTTCAACAGCACTTTCATTTACTTTTTATACTTACTTATACTTACTTAAGGTGGCGCTACAGTCCAGGGTGGACCAGGGCCTCAACCAACAAGCTTCTTCCATCTGGCTCGGTTTCTGCCTCCAGTTCCGCATGCCAAGTTGGTTGAGATCCTCTTCCACTTGCGTGCGCTACCTGCTACGCTGTCCTGCTATATTGCGTCATCTCACGGGGTTGGATTCAAAGATCTTTCCGGCCAGAGCATTGCGTCCATTCGCTCTATGTGACCCAGACACCTTAAGTCGTTTTCACTTTTGAGACATAGTCAGTGTCACTGATCGTACAGTTCGTTATTATATCTTCTTCTCCATTTCCCATTTATGCAGAAATAAAAATATCACACGGAGAATTTTTCTTTCAGAGTAGCCTAAAGCGTTCTCTCTTAGTAATGTCAAATGCCCACGCTTCTGCACCATAAACAAGTACCGGGATGATAAGTGTCTTATAAAGGTATACTTTAGAGGATCGAGAGCCTTGCTCTTCAATTGCCTTGGACGGACTTTTGAAAGATTGTGCCTCTGGTGTAAACGTGATCTTGCATTAAAGATGATTATGTTAAAGAAGTCGCATGACAGCGCATCGCCTTGTCTAAATCCTTTTTTGACATCAAAGGTATCGGTGAGGCCTTACCAACCTTGATGGGGCAGAATTAATTCTCCATAGTCATCCTGCACAAATGTAAATTTTGGTAGGGATGCCAAAACTAATGTCTAGTTTTGGCATCCCTACAATATAATCCGTCTTTATTGATGCTTCATACGCGGCCTTGAAGTCGATGAAAAGTTGATGGGTATGGATTTGAAATCCCTGGGTTTTTTCTGGTCGATGCTGGACTTTCCTGGCCTAAGGCCACACTGATTTTAGGTTCAAATAAGTGTGGCATTTTTGCTTCGTCGCAATGTTTCCAATGGTTTTCGAAACTTGAAGGTGTTGGAAAATGACTAGTTAAGATGTAGCGAGTGATTCCATCAGAAAAGGATTCTTGCAATTGTAGCCGCCCGACATCAAATTTCTTCATAGTATTTCGACGTTTTGATCTTGTTTTGGATATCCGTATAGCATTAACTTGGCTACAACGAGGTAGTGGTCTGAGGCAACGTTGGCTCATCGAAACGTTCAGACATCACAATATGGATCGCAATATGGTCAATCTAGCTGACGGTTAATTGATCAGGATGTTGCCAAGTCCCTTGTGAATATCGAGATGCGGGAACTGATTATCAGCTGCCACAACCGTTTTGCCCTATTGAGCAAGTTAAAAAACAGTATGGAGCAATTTAGAAAAATTTTGGTTCTGGAAGGGGGGGCAATTGCCCTTTGGTTCCCCCGTAGTTACGCCACTTGTTTCTGCAGTTCTAAAATAGTGCCATACTAACTGGACACAACTATATTAGAAATATCCAAATAAACTTACAAATATAAACAAAAAATTAAATCAAAATAACCAAATTGGTTTGAGAAGGAGAATAAATTTACGAGCACTAAAATCTATTTACTTAAATTTATATCAAAATGAAAATGAAGTGTTTTTACAAGATGAATATACAAGAGTAGGGTATACTTACAAAAATTGTATTGTATAACAAAAATTAAATTTTGAAAATATTTGTATATCTGTCTGGTTGTCGGTCTGTTTGTTCCGGTGCGGCTGATCTCAGAAACGGCTGCACCAATTCAATTTCAATTTTATCAATAATCTATTTCTTTACAAAATAAGATAATATCTTATCAGATAGTGAAAAGCTAAGTAGTTTAAATATTTTGAATGGAAAATACAAAAAATAAAATTTATAGCATGAGGAGCTTCCTTCATAACATGACTTTCAGTATTCACTGGCATCTACTACTTCTTACTGGAACACTTTAAACCAGATGCCTGTTCTTCTATTTTTTGAGAAAATCAAAAAAATTACGCAAGCTCCTTTTTTTAATAAATTTTGTTCTCACATTAACGTGGTTTAATTTTGAGGTTAATGAACGAGTTTCTAAAATTCCATTACAAACAAATACATTTTTAAGATAAAGTATAAGTATACAATATACGTTTATATCTTTTTTCTTCTTTTTTAATCTGAAGCATTCAATATTATGTTTGCATCTGCAAAATAAATTCCAATCGAGTCTTTAAGTGGCCGCAAACCACTTATTCATTTTATTACTCAATTGCATTTAACATCAAAACTACACAAGTTCATACAGGTCACCGATAAGATCGTAAAAAGAATCAGCTGAATGTGGGCTTTGGAAAATCAAATATCTTCCATAAGAGCGCAAGTACATAGCGTTATACCATAAAACTACAGACATGGCACCTCAAAATGCTCCTCATCAAAGACACTTGTTCGCCTTTAATTTATTTAACATCATGTATTAAAACCCGTATTTTAATAAGTAACATCACTTCAAGTGGCTCCCCTTTTAATTTGTTTGTTTCATTATTCCTGTCAGAGCGATGAAATGTTATTTTAACAAAACACACAGATGTTATTGTAATGATTGCCTCCCCTGGCTTTTCATCACTGGATAAGTGTTTCATGTGTGCATTTAAATAAACAATAAAAAAAAAGACTGTCCAACTTTCCCTTTCCTCATCATCATCGCCACTGATTATAATATTGTATGGTTCGTTTTAAAGGATGCACAATCGTGCAGACAGCCGATTTAGTATGTCTGCATACAAGTGCTAAATATCCATGCCCATGTCAGTAAAGAAACCCCTCATTTATCTTCTTCCAGATTCTTAGAGTGAAAGAAGCGCGCCCTTGGGTCATGAGAAAATACGAGATGGGTGAAGGCGGTAAGTCCACAAAATGACCACACAAAATTATCGGTTTGTTTCACTCGTTCTTTATTTTCAGCCTTTCGGACACACAGACCGACAAGATGGTATGGTCAATAATTTATGTCATCGAAAGTCAAAGAAACAAGATTCAATCGGAGGATAAATCGTTATTCTCGTTTTTTTTTTTTTTGCCTTTGTGTCGGTCGACTTGACTAGCAATCAAGTGGGACATTCTTTTTGGTTCTTTTATTAGTTTACACCCATTAAGGTTGTCTGGCATCAAGTGATGAAACAATTATCGAAGAATAAGGTTCAAAAGAAGTTTTTTTTTCGTATGTCGATCCTATCCACACCTACCTTGTAGACAAATAACAAAAATAGCCATAGAAACAATCTTCACAGTGGTCCAGTAAAATTAGGTTCAAAACTTACAAAAAATACTGTAGAGATTTTATTTTTATTTGAAAGACTACCATTTGGAGAGTCTAAATAGACAAAGTTCACACAAAAAAAGTTCCTGCGTTATCCGCCATCTTCAAAAAAGCGTTTGTGTGATTTTTTCAAGTACTATAGGTCCAAGAATGAATTTTTTTTGCATATTGTAAGGAAAGATATTTTCTACAACCTTGTCTTTATCTATAAAGATTTTTGACAGCTCTTTTCCATAAAAAGTTATTGACGAAAAACTGTAAAAAATTTTATAGATGGAATTGGTTTTTGCCGATTATTATCGATTTCTGTTGATTAAATCGAAACAAAGTAATTGGTAGAACTTTTAATTGAAACTTAACTTTTAATTCAAACTTACTATACATCAAATGCTAGCCAAGATATGTAATGACAAATTTGTCATTATGCAAATAAAAATTTTTCATGAGTAGTTTTAAATACTTCAGTCGGATACGTACTTTTCTACCTTGAAAAAATTGAGAACTTAATGAAACTTGCACAAATTGTTCGGGGGTATACTAGTAAGGCCCTTACCAATTTATTGACCTCGAGAACCTTGTGCTAACTTGGGGAGGGGTGAAAAACCCCTATTTTTTTCAGTTTTTCGCTAAGCACATTTTGTGTACTATATTGCATAACAAAGTGGTGAACCAGATCTGTAGGCTCAATATTGACGGAGATACAGCTGATTTATTTTTGAGGTGTTTTGAACCCTACAATAAAAGTAAGTGGTGTATGTACAATTGTACAGTAATTCTATATATAAGGTTTTTAACATAATTTATGAAAAACAAAGTAAAACTAGTAGGTTGGGTCAAGATAAAACAAAATTGAAATGGGCAGGGGTTCATTCCTCCCGCTTAACCTGGGGGGTGGGGGGCAATTTAAACAAAAAAACTGAAAAAAAGAAAATAATGATTTCAAAAAGACCGACCAGAAATCTTTATTTTTCTCTTCTTTTTTAATACTATTGTTGTAGCAAACGGCTATAGACCGGCTAAAGAAAAACAAAGCCCCGGGAGCTGGGTATACCAGCCGAATTATTTCAACACGGTGGGCCAGCTCTACGTCAGGCAATTCATGATATTATAGTGCACGTGTGGGAGCATGAAGAAATGCCAGAAGACTGGCGAAAAGGTATAATATGCCCCATACATAAGAAAGGAGATGTCACAACGTGCAGCAACTATAGAGGTATCACGTTGTTGAGTACCGCCTATAAGATACTCTCCTCTATCCTACAAGACCGGATAACCCCATACGCTAAAACCATCATCGGACAATATCAGTGTGGTTTCATTCCAGGCAAATCAACAACTGATCAGATCTTTACCCTTAGGCAGGCGATGGAAAAATGTCTAGAATTTAACATCCCAACATACCACCTGTTTATAGACTTTAAGGCCGCCTATGATAGCATAGCCAGGGTAGAACTTTACAAAGCCATGAGAGAATTCGGCATCCCAAATAAATTGACACGACTATGTAGGTTGACCATGACCAACGTAACAAGCCAAGTAAAAATAGCCGGATTGCTATCCAGACCAATCAACATCTTTAATGGACTCCGACAAGGGGATGGTTTGGCCTGCCTCCTCTTCAACCTGGCATTGGAGAAAGCAATCCGTGACTCTGGCACGGCAACAAGAGGGACCATCGTCAACAGGTCCAGCCAGATACTGGCTTACGCAGACGACATCGACATCATCGGAAGAACCGAGCAAGCTGTACACGATTCCTTCATCCAGATTGAGCAGGCGGCACAAAATCTGGGGCTGCACATTAGTGAAGGTAAAACAAAGTACATGGTGGCGTCGAATGCGAGAGGAACAGTTGGTCAAACAATCAAGGTAGCGGAGCACGAATTTGAATCTTTGTTTTGCAATATATAGTACACAAAATGTGCTTAGTTTAAGAAATATATGCAAGCGAAGAACTGAAAAAAGTCGGAAAATAAGGGGGTTTTCTCCCCTCCCCAAGTTAGCACAGGGTCCTCGAGGTCAATAAATTAGGAGGGTCTTCCTAGTATACCCCCGAACAATTTGTGCAAGTTTCATTAAGTTCTCAATTTTTCAAGGTAAAAGTACATATCCGACTGAACTATTTAAAACTACTTATAAAAAAATGTTGGTTGCATAATGTCAAATTTGTCATTACATATCTTGGCTAACTTTTAATATATAGCTAGTAAGTTTGAATTTACCAAAATATAGAAAATTAAAAGTTCTACCAATGATATGTTAATTTTTTTTTATTTAATCAACGGAAATCGATATAATCGGCAAAAACCAATTCCATCTCCAAAATTTTGACAGTTTTTCGTCAATTACTTTTTATGAAAAAGAGCTGTCAAAAATGTTTATAAAAAAGTTGACATACCTTCTTAACACATTTATGGCTATTTAATTCTTTATATATGTAAGGTTTTCAAGTGGTGCGAAATAAGCAGTGACATTTCAGTTACTCAAAAAGATCCGAATGTATAGTTTAATAGTTCCTCATATCAAAATCAAATTTTTGACCTGCGAAATAACGACTACCGTAATCCCGACTGCGAAAATCCCGAATCCCAAAGATCCGACTGACAAAATACCGACTCCCAAAATCCCGACTGACACAATCTCTACTTCTTTTTTTAGGACCGACAATTTAAAATTGATTGTTTTAATACAAAACAAATTAATTCATATTTTCGAGTAAAAAGAATGTGTTATTTTACAGAAATCAAAATTAAATCTCTTCAATTAGGTTTTTTAATGCGATGATCTGGTCAAGAGGTCTACCAGGAGGCACCGATTTAAATATACTTTTCGTATTTAACTCTATACAGGGTGAGTCATGAGCAATGCGACAAAATACTAGGGCGTGTAGGTTGCGTTGAGACAAGAAAAAAATCGTATGGGAGGGGGGGGTCTATTCCCCTCCGTTTAGCCGGGAGGGGCAATTTTCGAAAAAACTGACTTAAAATGGGAAAAAAATTATTTAAAATCAACGGCTTCATTCACAATGCTGTGCGATACGTTTTTGAAAAGCCAATAACTTTTTCTTTCATTTTGTGTTTAAATAAATCTTTTCTAAGAAATAGTTTTTGAAATATTAATTTTCAAAGTCAAAATTTTGAAAAAAAAAATTGAAAAAAAAATTTCAAATTCATTTTTTTCAAAATTTTACGTAATTAAGTGCTAATTTTAATTTCAAAATTCAATGCTGTTATTAATTTTAAGTCTAAATAAGAAAACCGGATGCAAAAATTTTATGTCGTTCGCAAGAAATTAAAAAAAAACCAAAACCACCTTTTTCTAAGAAAAACATTTATTTTTATTGTAACGAAGCAATTTAAGAAGTTTTTTTACTTTTTTTTTAATTGGAGTTTTATGAGAACGTAATAAAATTAAATAGTATTGGAATAACCCTGGATTAATATTATTTTCATTGATAACTTCTGAAAACTGACCTGTCAATATTTTTGCCTTGGCCTGCCCGCAGCCCATGGGTTCTACCTGTTATGGGGACAATAGGGACAATAAAACCGCATTTTTTTTAATGAAAAAAAAGAAAATTGCAACGCAAGATAAATAAAAGTCATTGCAGTCCATTGGTTATAGCAGATACTTTAATCTACCAACAAGATGGTGCTCCAGCACACTACAGCTTACAGGTGAGAAACTGGCTGGATGATCATTTCTTAATAGTTTAATAGTTCCTCATATCAAAATCAAATTTTTGACCTGCGAAATAACGACTACCGTAATCCCGACTGCGAAAATCCCGAATCCCAAAGATCCGACTGACAAAATACCGACTCCCAAAATCCCGACTGACACAATCTCTACTTCTTTTTTTAGGACCGACAATTTAAAATTGATTGTTTTAATACAAAACAAATTAATTCATATTTTCGAGTAAAAAGAATGTGTTATTTTACAGAAATCAAAATTAAATCTCTTCAATTAGGTTTTTTAATGCGATGATCTGGTCAAGAGGTCTACCAGGAGGCACCGATTTAAATATACTTTTCGTATTTAACTCTATACAGGGTGAGTCATGAGCAATGCGACAAAATACTAGGGCGTGTAGGTTGCGTTGAGACAAGAAAAAAATCGTATGGGAGGGGGGGTCTATTCCCCTCCGTTTAGCCGGGAGGGGCAATTTTCGAAAAAACTGACTTAAAATGGGAAAAAAATTATTTAAAATCAACGGCTTCATTCACAATGCTGTGCGATACGTTTTTGAAAAGCCAATAACTTTTTCTTTCATTTTGTGTTTAAATAAATCTTTTCTAAGAAATAGTTTTTGAAATATTAATTTTCAAAGTCAAAATTTTGAAAAAAAAAATTGAAAAAAAAATTTCAAATTCATTTTTTTCAAAATTTTACGTAATTAAGTGCTAATTTTAATTTCAAAATTCAATGCTGTTATTAATTTTAAGTCTAAATAAGAAAACCGGATGCAAAAATTTTATGTCGTTCGCAAGAAATTAAAAAAAAACCAAAACCACCTTTTTCTAAGAAAAACATTTATTTTTATTGTAACGAAGCAATTTAAGAAGTTTTTTTACTTTTTTTTTAATTGGAGTTTTATGAGAACGTAATAAAATTAAATAGTATTGGAATAACCCTGGATTAATATTATTTTCATTGATAACTTCTGAAAACTGACCTGTCAATATTTTTGCCTTGGCCTGCCCGCAGCCCATGGGTTCTACCTGTTATGGGGACAATAGGGACAATAAAACCGCATTTTTTTTAATGAAAAAAAAGAAAATTGCAACGCAAGATAAATAAAAGGCATTGCAGTCCATTGGTTATAGCAGATACTTTAATCTACCAACAAGATGGTGCTCCAGCACACTACAGCTTACAGGTGAGAAACTGGCTGGATGATCATTTTAGTGACCGTTGGATCGGAAGAAGGGGCCCCACGGAATGGCCGCCTAGGTCACCAGATTTAACTCCCCTAGATTTCTATGCATGGGGATTTATGAAGAATTATGTTTACGAAGTGGAAATAGTATCATTGGAACAACTGAAGGAACGAATTGAAGTCGCTGGAGTCAAATTGCAGGAAAATTTGTCAAGCATAAACTTATGTGAAGCCATTACAAGGAGATATAATCTATGCCTTCTAAACAATGGAGATCATATCGAGAATTTTTTATAAGTACTTCCAATAAAAAACATAGTAAAAATAAAAGGAATAAAAAAAACTAAAAAAACTAAGATTAATGCTTCTTAAATTGCTTCGTTACAATAAAAATAAATGTTTTTCTTAGAAAAAGGTGGTTTTGGTTTTTTTTTTAATTTCTTGAGAACGACATAAAATTTTTGCATCCGGTTTTCTTATTTAGACTTAAAATTAATAACAGCATTGAATTTTGAAATTAAAATTAGCACTTAATTACGTAAAATTTTGAAAAAAATGAATTTGAAATTTTTTTTTCAATTTTTTTTTTTCAAAATTTTGACTTTGAAAATTAATATTTCAAAAACTATTTCTTAGAATAGATTTATTTAAGCACAGAATGAAATAAAAAGTTATTGGCTTTTCAAAAACGTATCGCACAGCATTGTGAATGAAGCCGTTGATTTTAAATAATTTTTTTCCCATTTTAAGTCAGTTTTTTCGAAAATTGCCCCTCCCGGCTAAACGGAGGGGAATAGACCTTGTCTCAACGCAACCTACACGCCCTAGCATTTTGTCGCATTGCTCATGACTCACCCTGTATAGGTATATATGTAGGTACCTAATTAGTAGCCCAATTCCTGCTTTGAAGTTCTTTGATCTGCTCAAGTCCAATGCAGTCCAGTCGTCTGGCAGGCGCCTATGTCAACAGGAATTTTTTCTGCCCAAAATGCAAAGAAAATTAATTCGTCTGAATCGTTGTTTGTTTGTGAAAAAATATACCTACTTCCTAACTTTTTTCAAATATGTATGTAGTAAAAGAAAAAAGAAAGTACGAATATGTGCTAAAAGTCAATATTTTTTTTACCTGCACTTTACTGAAAGTCTTGATTTTAAATTCGTACTATTCGGGATTTTTCGGATATCGGTAGTCGGGATTTTTTCAGTTGGGATTTTGGCAAAATGATTCTGGCAGTCAGGATTTTTCAATTTCTGTCGCGGGCAGCAGTTTGGATTTTGGCAATCGGGATTTTATCCCTATCCCAATACATCACCGTCGTGTCATTTTATCATAATAGCATATTTTTGAAAAAAAAAAAACAAAATTATCTATCTGTTTTACCAAAAAAAAAAATAAATATTACTTCTATAATTTTTTTTTGCAATATTATTCAACTTTTGCAATAGTTTTTTTAATATTAAATTTTGTCAAAATCAGTGCAACCGTTCAAAAGATAATCGGTGTGATAAAAAACCGTTCACAGGCACCTTTAATAAGCTGATTCGGAAAAAAATTATGATAAGAGAATCAACATTGGCAATAAAATTTGGCAATAAAATGTGTGATGTCTAAACTGTGAAATCGCTTAATCGATTTTGATGACATATTCTTAAGAAACTCTAGCACAGTTTAGAATAGGCGTGTCACAATTAATTTACTGCAAAGATCACTCATTTTAGTGCAAAAACATTTGTGGAACTTTTAATTCATTGTTAGAAAACCTTAATAAGTTAATGCCAAGAAGAATGCTGGCTACTGTTAGAGCAAAATGGTGCATCGACGAATTATTTAATTAATCATTAAGTAATTATTTTACATTTTTGATAAATAATTTAACATTGTAACGAAAAACAAGTGATATGGCAACACTAAAGAAAAGAGACGATAGATTACAAGAAAAGTTCGGTCAGTTATATTTGAGTCGAGCTCGTTAATGGTGTTTTATTTTATATGAGAACAGAGTTAATTTGTATTTTTAATTAGTTTGCTGATGTTATTAAATTAACAGTACGTTAAAATATTATTTTTAATTTCAAAGTTGTGGTGTTTTAATGTGAATTTCCCAATTGGTTTTGCTAAAATTTTGTTTTTTGTTTATAACTTTTATTATATTTTGTTGAAAACTAATTTATCAAGTTTTTTCATAGTATCGAAAGCTTTTTTATGTTCCTCAATACAAAAAAATTAATAAAATTGAATGAAATATTGTTTAAAAAAATATGTGTGATTTCCTCCAATGTATGTCTCTATTTCATTGCTTTCACTTTTCACGCCATGTTACCATCGCATCAACAGAAGAGAAAATAAAATAAATTGATGATGATGTGATAGAAATAGAAAACAATGATTTTTTTGATAATAATGCCAAGGAGAAGTGTACAACATCTCTCACTTTCATAACAATAGCAGCAATATTTGTTCAGGAAAGCACATCAAGCAATGGGTCAAGCGATTCACATGCGTCTTCTTCCGCAACCCCATATTAGAAAGCAGAAAAATACTTCCGTTTGCCATAATTCGTCTATATAACACTGGGAGAAAGGTTGGGGGTTGGGGGTATGTTGGGTGCAATTTCAGAAGCAATCGTTGGTCGTAGTACCCACGAAAACACGAACACTCTGCGAGTTTTTAAGGTAATTTCTGGATTTGAAGTGCTCGCCAAACTATCCCGAGTGCAATTCACTTTTAATTAAGAGATGGAGTTTCAATGTGTGTCAGTGTGTGGCCATTTAGGGAGGAATGGCATACTGGACCGCAAAGTACCGCAAAGTCAATAAACAAAATTCGAAAGTATGTATGTCCTAGGTAAATAAAATTCACTTCCACATGCACATATAGCACATGTCTAAGACAAATGTCTCGTTGCTTTGTGTTTATATTTCGTTTTACTTAAATATTTGTGTGAAGGTGGATGTAGATCTCTTGCGGTGAATGAAAGGCAGTAAATCTACGTACTGATGCATCATTGATGTAAATTTGAAAGCTTTGTAAGTTTGTTGTGCAATAAAACCGGTTTATGACTCTGCATTAAAATATGCAAAATGCTATTTTCCAAGTTTGGGATTTACGATTTTTCAAAAGGAGGCATCTTCGCATCTTAGATTAAAAGGATGGTTTTTCTTTTTATGTGATATGCTTGGGTAGGTTTTGCAGTTCTTGCCACTACCGCTCATTTGTTTGGGGGCGCGGCAGATACATTTTATGCTTAAAGAACTTACTTAAAACTATTTTGTTGTTTTAACATCCTCGGTGTCGGTTGCAGTTGCTCTTTTTGGAAAATCTAAATTTCTTTTTTTAATTGCTTGTTTATTGTTTGTTGGTTTCGAATTTCCGATTATGTTTTAAAAGATATTTAAATTTTTCTTAAACTGATATTTTGGAATTCATAGAAAAAATTAAAAACTAAAACTTATTTATGAAATGAAATGGCAGTTCACCCAAATACAGTGAAGATATTAATTTATTTATTTTTTTATTTATGGAAATTGGCAATAAATGCAATGTCATGTCTCTGGTAACTGTAAAGTCTGATCATCTAAGGATCTCCATGTGAAAGTATGAAAATATCTCTTCTTTTCGTCAACAATACGGTATAGTATCATTTTCTCTTTTGAACCAGGTTCTCAATTTTTTTTGACTTTTTCGAATGTGTATTACGTTTTTGGTATTTTCTCGAAACTAGGTATATAAGTGTTATTGCGCAATTGGAAACAATTGCTTGGGGAACTGTTTCTTGAAAAGATTCTTACATTATTTTTTAGTTTAACAGTAAAATGTACTTACAAATTTCATAAGAAATATTTTTTTTTTGAGCGTTGCTAAATTTTTACTTGCTCAATAGAGCAAGTATTGGTTTCGTGTAAAAAAAATAAAAATTTAATAAAACCTGATATTACGATGATAGAGAAGACGAAAAAAGAAGGTTACGTCACGCAGTCCGTCGGTCTGTCTGTGCTGATATGCGGATGTGCGCCTAAATGGTTGAACGGATTTTCTTCAAACTTCGTGTGGTGATTCCCTAGAGGACAAATTTGAATTTTCGTTTATGCCCGGCTATAATGGGTACCTCCCATATAACGGTTTTAGTTTTTCCAAATTTTCTCGAAAAAGGTTTTAAGGATTTAGATAAAACTTTGTAAACGTTATATTTGGAATGCTCTTAAAATAAGTGCATTTCAGGTTTTTGGCTAAAAATGCACATAACGGAGATTTGTGTGTTAACGGTTTTTAACAAACTAGGCCTTAAATTGACAACGGCTAACCCGATTTCATTTAAATTTGGTATATTATATAATCTAAGCAATAAACACAAGATGCCATTTAAAGTTATTTGCTAAGCACCCTTTTAATGATAGCTACCATACAACTTTACCTCACATATAGGCCACTTTTCTCTTTTCAACATAATTCAGAAATAAAATTTTTTCAATCCAATAGTTTGCTGCAAAAGCAAGTTCGTGCGACCCAGTCGTGCATTTTATTTACTTTGAGAGGATACAATTTCTAAATATCTTCGCACAGATCAGCAGCCTGTGCATATATAACTTCCTCCCCTCTCTCTGGGCACACTCTACTGCTTCTTAACTTTTTTCCAACAACATCGGTAAACCACTACAACCTTAAAACAACGATCAAAGGATTCAAAGATTGGTGTAAGTACATGTACACTGGTACTACTGATGGGGCCATTATAGATGGAATGAAAGCTATACTCAAAACTCTTTTTTTTTTTTGTTCAAGAATCAGTAGAAAATAGCTTTGATCGGTTAAGTCAAACTGGTATTTGAATACATAAGGATCCCTTACTGACGCTGTTAGAATCATATTCAATTGAACAGAAATTCATTGTCTGGCTTCCATTACAGCGTTACTACCGAACACGGCAGAGGATGTCGCAATAAAAAGAGTTGCACAAAGACACTCTAAGCATCCGCAGTCACCTGCTCCCAGCTCTCTGTCACTTAAGAAATGAATATATGGAAAGAAACTTCTTTCAGAACCTAGAAGAATTTCCACTATTTATTAAGACAATATAACTCAATTCTTCTGGATGACTCAATTATTCACAGGTTTTTCATTACATGTCGACTGTATGTGGGTTTAAAATCTTAGCGTATTGATCTTCGTGTTGAAGGAAGAAGATCAATCACCAGCAAAATTGACGAGTCTTAGGGAATTGCTTTCAGTGCTAAACATCAATAAGTCACTTTTAGTTGAACCCACTATGTTGGATCTGTTAGCAGTCTTCTTCAGTAGGTATACCTACGATAATTTTGTACGGGCATGAGCATTCGTATATGTACTGTAAGTGCATTTTCCCCTGGCATGTTTACGTTTGACTTATCGGATTCAAACATACGCCTGTATAGAACGTTTTTAAGAAAGTTAAACGAAAGAGCAATTGATGAAATTTCCTCTAAAATTTACTATTTTTGTTTCCCAAATTTTATTAAGCTCTGGCAACACTTTTTTAACGAAGCATGCTGCCACGCCGTTGTTTCTCATCCTAATTTTAGACGATATGCTTAAGTTTCCTAAGTCATTAGAAGAAAATCGTTAAGACAAAACACACATATAAAAGATAGAGGTTTCTGCAAAAAGTGAACAAAAACCTTCGTGCTAATTGAGTTTTAAAATTCCGCCTATTTAAGGACATAAAAACAAGAGCACATAAGCATTATCCTGAAGGTAGGTAGATCCCCTATTTATATATATCTTTGATGTGCACTCTGTCTTAGTACCTCTGTGCAATACATTTTATAGTTTGGGCAAAATAGATGGTCATGAAGCTGCAATTTCACGGGGTATAGAAAAAGGTACACACACGTGAATAATTAATTCACCCCCAGAGTCTGTTTAAACTTAATTTTATGTCCTTAAGCAGCGCTTTCATCTTCATCTCCACAGAGACACACTATGAAAGTACATATACTTTCTACTTGCCACACATGGTTCTCAGACTTTGTTAGGTGCTTTGTCTGGCTGAATGTGCCTGCTCTCTGGCTTTGGGCTTTGTGTGCCCGTGTATCTTCCATGGTTGTACACTACTTGCTGTTGCTGTTGTTCTAGTTTTGTGCATTATGGTCTATATGAAGCTATTCTTGTGTTTTATTTATTCCATTACATGTTATAATTTCTGCGCTATTAGTTAAAACAAACAGAGCAGGTTTTATCTCGAAATCGCAATTAGCAACATTACTATGATTTCACCACTTCTTCGTGCAATTACTTAACAGGATGTCCACTGAAAAGACAATGGCTTGTATCTAATAACAAAAACACACTCTATATATACCTATATAACAAAAGAAGAGGGTTTCAAATTGAATTATATTGGCAAACTTATGCTGTGTATTACATAGTGTCAAAACACCAATTAACGCCCAAATTGCATGTACAAACTGTATAACGGGTGCTCATTTACATGATGCAACTTTCGCTCTGATGTTTGTTTGGTATGGGGAAACTTGTCTTGCTTCGTAATCGGTAATCGATTAAAATTTAAACCAATTTCGAACTGTGGTTAGCCGACATTTTCGTATCCATCAAACTGACCATCAAGCTGCTTTTGCCCCCCTTTTTTTTGACAACCCGTTTTACACATTCTTTGTCCAGCCAACATAACTAGGCTATAAACGAACAATTATCGCGCGAACTTTAACAAGCAGAAGCAGTATATATTGTTACGCATAGAGAATTCGAATATAATTATGTGGAGCCATTGCTGACCAACGAACTAACCAGTAAGCCATTTATTACTTAAGCGTATTAAAAACTGCTGACTATGGGGATGATGGTAAGTACACATTCATTCTCGGCTTGCTTATCAGGAACATTTTATTCACCAAACATTTAACAATGAATGAATTGACAGTCGAATTTATCGAGAACTGACCACCGTCTGTCGAAATATCATTAGCATCCGAGCGGAGGGGTGAACCCTAAACAATATAGTTCGACAACAGTTAGACTCAACACTACCATCAGAGCCACCAATGCTGAAACCGCGTTCGGTGGTCATTGCAATGCTTAGCAAAACACGTTGCTCTGTTAACAAGAGACTTTAGCTTCAATATGCACATATTGATGTAATCGATGAAAATATTTAGTTCGAACCACCAGTTTCTATGGCACTGAACGGTTATTGGATAGAGCAGAGTTGATAGAGTACCGTCATTGTCTGCATTTGGTTAGTGCAGGATATATGGAATATGTTTTTGGGGTGGAAATAGTTGATACGTGACTTTAGATTGGGTATACAAATATTTGGTAGAATCCGGATATCCCAGTTTCGCTTGCCATCACGCACCTCTTATCCCCTTTAGATCTAATTCAATTCAGTTATAGATTTTTGTTTGCGTTTACAAACTTCTACTAGGCGGCATGGTTTCTAGTCAGTGCTGCTGTACAGCCCGTACAGTTCGTTGTTATATCTTCTTCTTCATTCCCCATTTACGCAGATAGGACCATAAATAACACGGAAATTTTTTTTTCAAAGCAGCCTAGAGCGTTTTCCTTCATCTTTTGTAATGTCCATGCTTCTGCACCATAAATAAAGACCGGGATGATAAGTGAAATATAAAGGGACACTATGCTCCTCAGTTGCCTTTTTAACCCAAATAAACAGCGATTGGCAAGAGTAATTCTTCGTTGAATCTCAACCTGATGTTATTCACTGAGTTCAAAGCGGATTCTAAATACAGAAAGTCTTTTACGACCTCAAAGTTATAGATGTCTATGCTGACATTTTGTCCTAGACGTTGGTGTTGGATGTCTTTTCTTGTTGACAGCATATATTTGGTCTTGTCTTGATTCACCGTTAAACCCATTTTCTTGGCTTCCTTCTCAGTACTCACGAAAACACCACTGACATCATGGCTTTGTTCTTCCCATAATGTCAATTTCGTCAGCGTTCGCGAGTAATTGGACGGACTTTTGAAAGATTGTGCCTCTGAAGTTTGCGCGAGATTTTTGCACTATTCTTTTAAGGAAGTTAAAGAAGTCACATGACAGTGCATCGCCTTGTCTAAATCCATTCTTGACATCAAATGAATATTTGGTCGATGCTAGACTTTCCTGACCTAAAATTGCACTGATATGGACCTATCAGGCTTTGTGACGTAAGCATCTTGCACTCTTTTTCTCATTGGTTTGGCCGAAGTCATACGAAGATTCAACCATTTATTTGTTTTTCTGTTTGTGGTTACGTCACAGGTGAAAAAAACACAACAACAAAAAGCTGAAAAAAAACAAGTGTCGTAATCTTGTATTCTTTCATTCATGCATATGACGGATAGAATAAGGCTTTTTAGTTAACAACGATATATATTTATCTCGTTCCACAACAGTGTCAAAATCAAAAGCTCACGGATCACAGCTGTTTTTTTTATCATTTTTGACAAATGAACTGAAAAAATTAATGATTTGTACACGAAAATTGTGAATAGTGTTTTATTAAACTTTTAAATCACGAAAATCTCAAATTTCGCAGAAAATAAAGAGCGAGACTTTAAAAATTATTTGCAAATTACTTTTGCAAGATGTTGAGTTTGACAATCTGAAAAAAGCGCAATCCATATTTCAATCTGTGTGAGAAGTAATTTTTTTTCTTTTGACAACATGCTAAAATTCATTATTGAACACTTTGTAAACGTCAAAATTAGTTTTCTTCTAATCTGTCAAACTGCAAAGTATCAAATTTTGTGCTTGCTAATGTAAATTTGCCTTGAATTTTTGCAGACAGTTCGTCACGTGAATACTTAGTTGTACTACAGACCATTTTGACTAAAAATGAGTTATGAATGCCATCTTATATTTTCAGCAATGTTCTTTCGATTGCTGAATTGTCCTATCTCTTTTAGTTTTCCAGATAAGAAATGTGATTTTGTCCTACAGACCACTTTTTTTCGATTAATTTTATGCTAATTTATCCCATATGCAAAATATGTATACAGTAGGACAATTTTATTCGAAAATTTAGAGATTTGCCCGTTTGCGCTTGTTTTTCTCAAAATTTTCAATTATAAAAATGTAGCAAACACAGAACTTAAAGACCGACGAAGTTAAGATAAAAAATCAAATCTAAAAAAAAAAAAATAATGCGAATGGTCAAACATTCGAAACAACTGAAAGGCGAAACGATCTATCAGCGAAATGATACATCGGCAAAACAATCTGTCAGCAAAATGAGTGAACGGCGTAGTGCTGTTTTGCGGAACAACCAAACGGCAAAACATTATTTGTCGAAAAAAACACAAATTTCAAACAATGTAATAAAAAAAAGCAAAACAACAAATTGCTTAATGAATTTTGCGAAATGATTGAAAAGGATTTTGAAAAAAAGAAAAATGTTAAACCGCCAAATGATAATTGCGAAATGATCAAAAAGCGTAATGAATTAAAAACAAAACGTTAGTTGCCAATTAAAAATGGCGAATTAAAAGATATTTTTAACGACTTAAGCGAAACAAAAAATTGCCAAATGAATTTTGCCAAACAATGGTGACCCGTTTGAGATCTTCGTTTTCAGGGTTTTGATCCTCAGCCCGACTTTGTACTCTTTTTTTTCAGGTTGCTCATCACCTGGTGAAGATTTTTGACTAGCAAGTAAGTAGTTATAAGAAAATTGAATTATAAATACTGAATATACAAAAAAAAAATCCATAAATGATGTGTGAAAGCAAACAAATATCGCATATGTAGGCAAGATATTGTAAAAAGAACCATCGGATTCCTCGTACTTGTTCAGTTAGGCCCTTATTGGGACATCTCAAATACGCACCAAAAACAACAATGGTGACAGTAAACAACCCTGCCGAACTCCACTTTGTTTTTCTTCTTCTTTTTTGACGATGTAATGATCTCGAATTGGATCACATTTTTCAAACTTCACCATTTCACTACAGAACTGGTTGTGGAGTTTGACCTCCGAAAACATCGGCGATCTTCCAAGTTGTAGATTGTCATGTCCTAGACCGAATTTATGCAGTTTTGCATTTGTTTTTTCGATGACTTCTTAGATCTGCATATCACTGCACTATTTGAATTAAACGCGAAATGTCTATATGTTTGTGTTATTAAGAGATGTTATATTTTTTCGAATGTTTCTATGGAGCTCATTGTTAAGCTTATTGGGAATACCTTCTAAACCTAATACTTTGTTGTTTCTTTTTGGGGACTTGATATCTGATGCTTTTTCCACTAAAAATGAAGATCTTCTGTGACTTTGATGAATGTTTGCCTTGAAAAGTCAACGAACTGCCCTCCATTATCACTCCATTCTCCATGACATGGTTGCCCGAACGCACAGTGTGACATTTTCCATATTTAGCGGGATTTAATTGCAAAACCGACTTGCACAAATGTAAACAAAAACCGGTTTTTCTTGCAGCTAACACCTCCACCATAATGACTGTGACCAATTTTGTATGTTGAAAGCATGTGCAATAAAAAAAAAATGAGCTCAAAGTTCAAGTTTTGTTCAATTATTAGTAAGAAGGTTAGGTTGAGAGCAAGTGTTTCAGATTTGTTTAGCAAGTGCTTCGCGTGATTTAAATTGAAAGTTTTATATTTTGTTAATAAATATAATCCTAATAAATAGAAAGGTAAGTCAATTTTGGATATTGGGTACTTTTTATTAAATTCAGGGGGGGGGGGACACAATTTGTTTTATAATTTTATGTGATTTTACGCATTTAGTAGAGTAAAATTATAATTGTTCAGTGTTGTTCAAGTTGAAGACCCTATTTGTTGTAAAGCTATGTATGTTCGTAACCAAAAAGTGTTTTGAATTTTTGCGCACAGATGCGACACCCATGCTAAATTTTTCATTTTTTAGGATGGCTTAAGAAATTACGAAGAAAGAAATTTTTGATGTTTGGATTTCTAAGATAAAAATTAAGCGCTTGGAAGCCGTATTTTCTTTTTTATGAACTGCTTTAGCAATATTACGTTTTCTGACAACTCAAATAAGTCAATAAAAGCAACCTTAAATGAATGCTTGAGGTTTGACAAAAAGATGGCCAAAAGTGGTCGCCATCGAGACCGTTTTGACACTAATAATTCATGGTTGAATGAGACCTTAAAACTCCCAAAAACAGTTTTAGATGAAATTCCTTCTTCATCTCGTGTAAGCAAAGCAGGAGGACCAAGAAAAAGCTTTGATGAATGTTGCGAAAAAAGCAAGAAGAGAAAAGTACAAAACCTTTTAGAGTCTTTTAGCGCTCAAGAAATTACAACTGCGAATGAACTAACACTTAGGAGAGCAGGAAACAGGTTGTTAATACCTTCGGATCCATTTTTGGCAAGCATAAGATGCACCAAAAAAAAAAGTTTAATTGAACATGAAGTGCTTCAATTGATACACTTACCAAACGAATAAGAACGTGTAATTTAATATAGTATTTAATGTTGTTTCTTGGCAAAACTATATTGTAAATATGTTTATATAATTTGTTACATTCTCTTCTATACACAATTATAATTAATAACAATAAGCAAAAAAAATTAACAAAAATATTCATTTCTGAGCGTTATTAATTTAATCCCGCTAAATGACCGAAATGTTACACTGTGGAACGTGCTAAAGTGCAGTGATTTCTGTGTGCTAACATAAAGCGAACTTTACACGGTCAGTCATTTGACATTAATCTGTTATTATAGTGTTTGTAAAAATAAGTCTGCATGCGTGCATTTGTTTGACGAAAAATCAAAACTTTTTTGACTTTGCCTAATGACTGATCATAAGTGTATAGATAGATTTTTGGTTTTGATAGTGATTTTTTTTTTAAGAATAATGATTATTTTCATCAACATTTCAACAGAATGTTCCGTCACTACACCTTAACACTTTCAGATGCTTCTTAGATTAGAACATTTTTGTCAATTGGTATCTAATACAAAATGTTAAATGCCATTTTTATTTATTTTTTTTGTAAACATACATAAAACGGGTTAAACATATTTGAAAAACCCTAAAATTCCCCCAGAAAAGAAAACATTGTTCATAAACTTTTTCCCTGCGGATGAGCCTATTAAATCAGTGAACCACACACATGAATAAGAAATATACCCTTTCCTTGAATCCCATAACAATCATGAAAAAATAAACCTATACTATACAATATTATTAAGAGGCAAATTGGATAAAGGAATTCTTTAGAATTCATATATTTGCCCGAGGTGTCCGTATTTTCTTTCGCACTAAATCCTTTTACGAACGAAAATAAAAAAAGTTCTTTTTTGTTCATCTTACTTTACAACGATGTGGCCTCCTCTGCGTTTAAAACACGACGAACGACATTACATACGAAGGAAGAAAGGCCTTTTCCGTCTTCAACTTTGTTCTGACCCTAAATTTCTTTGGTCAAGTATACTCATATTTTTATAGAACAACTTTGGTAGTGCTATTCAGATGGTACACGGAATTGCTTTAGCTTCCCATTTATGATGGAACTTTTGAAAATCTGAGGGCATTATTATAGCAGCAGGCATATCAGTTATTTTAGGAGGTTGACATTTGTTAGCTTTGGCTATTCCCGTTTTCATCCCACATATCCTATCTTTTATACTCTTGCTGTGCGGGAAAAAAAAAACTTTTATAATAGTATGCAAATCAAATATCACATCGGGGAAAATGATTTTTATTTGATGACCCTGCCGGTGTTCATACAGCTAACACTAACCCCTGAAATACAAAAGAAAACAAGAAATCGTAATCGTCGCCTCTTGGCAAGGTCAAGACTCGAGAGTCAAGGGTAGTAAAATGAGACAATTTTCGAGTTCGCCCGAGTTTTTTTTCTCAATTTTACAAATTAGACAAAATTTGAAAACAAACTCAAGTGTTCAAAGAAGAGGGCATTATCAGGCTGCAGTTAGAAGCGTCAAAATGGTAGGGAGTGGATGGTGGTTGAAGCAAAGGCCGTGCAAGTGCAACATTAACATTAGTCGTGTTTTGTTGGTAATTTCTAGTTAGTCAGCACTAGAAATAACCAATAAAACGCTATATTCACTTTTGTATAAACTTTTTTATTTTATTTCAAAGTTGGTATTCTCGACTATATGCGAAGCCGAAGTTTCAAATAATTTTATTGATGTGTCTGCAAAGTATGGCTATTTGAATATGCCGAGTTGGTCAACTTGTACCCCGCCTTCCACTACAAACAAATAAAAACCGGTTAAATAATCATTATTTTGCTTGAATATTACCAAATTTAATTCCAACTTATATAATTTTATTTAAAAAACTTACTTTAACCATTTTTTTTTTGTTTTTAAGCGAAAAGTTCAAAATCATAAAATTTTTTTTTCAACTTTCGTAGGTTGAAAGCTTCTTACTTCTTCCGCAAAACGCGGCCCTAAAGGAAAACACAATGAACACAACCATTTATAATCATTGTATATGAAGTCCACGTCTTAAGCTGTCATAGGTGCCACCAACCTTTAAGCACAAAATGTATAGGCCTTTTTAGGTAACAACAATATATCTCTTTCTCGTTCGCAGAGCAGTGTCAAAATCAGCAGTACGCGGATGACAACTGAAGTTTTTTTTTATCATTGGTGACAAATTGATTGAAAACAAGAGCGGACATTTTATAGTTGTGCGCGAAAATTGTGAATAGTATATTATTTAACTTTTAAGTCACGGAAATCTCAAATTTCACAGGAAAAAAAGAGATATATTGATAAATACTTTTACAAGATTTTGAGTTTGACAGTTTGAAAAAAGCGCGATATATATTTCCAATCTGTCATCCGCGTAGTGTTAGCTGTCATTTTTTCTTTTGGTAAAATTCCCTATTGACATTGGCGCAAAATTGTAGTCAAAATAACACGATCCTAAAAAGTATTTAACACTTTGTTAACGTTTTTTCAACTTATAGACCGATAGACCTAACTCTTTGATAAAAACATACTTTAAAACCAGGAAATCTCCATTTTATCTTTTTAGATCCGACTCTAATTTTTGGACAGATAAACTACCCACCCTCTCAAAAGAGAATTAAACTACACAAAAACACTGTTTAAATCCAACAACAAAATCTCTCACTGGAAGTTATTACTGGAAATTCCATAAATTGTTTATAATATGATACAAACTTATTACCTGGTGATAATGTTAAGTTAATGTTTGTTAGGATTAACTTAAATGATTTAAAAGGCGGCGACTATAATTTTGCGCCATTATATTTCGCGCTAAAAATTTCCAGGCATTCCAAGATTTTATCTTCACTTTTATGTTGACTTTAATTACTGACCAATTTATCGCCACTTTTCGTATCCCATACAAAATTTTGCTAAAGTGACTAAACACTTATCAATAAAACAAGCCTATTAACATGTCGAAAAATCAAAGTCACTTCCATGCTTGCAAATTAATTTGAAATGAATTTGTTTGTATGTGTGTTTAGTTATAATGGCTGGGTATCAACATCCGCACAGCGCACACATGTTGTATGCAAACGACATTCAACACAAAAAATGTATTGGCTAACTGCACCCAAGTAGCGCTTGACCCAATTTTGTCTTGCTTCTTGGAAAAGTTAGCAGCAGTATAGTTGTTGCAATATAGATAAAGCACCAGCAGCAGCTTTGTCAGCCAACAAGTAGAATGGCACAGCAAAATGAGCATCAATGCATATAAATCCTTATAAGGATTACACAGGATTTTGATACATTTACGTTCGAAGCTTAATGCTGTCATGGCTACCACAGATGCCAATGCAACTCTGTTGAATTATGATCCAGAAGTGTGAGGAGTTACTATGTAAAAGTGATATACTACATACGACTTGAATCGGTCCCTTATTTGTATCTAAAGATTTACTTGTTATCGGAATATGGCTAATGACAATAATCATCCAACAAGAACATAACCATACTTACAAATTAAGTTGTTTTGTGGGAATGCGGATAGAATAGCCTTGACTTCAATTGGATGTGTCAATGCGGTGAATTGTGATGGGTTTTGAAGTTATTAAGTTTGAATTTTGCAATGGACAAATCTTATGACGTCAATGCGATGGGTTTATGAATAACATTTTAGATTGAAAGTTTAAATGATATTTGGTAAGTTTGTTGCGTAAATTTAATTGAATGTATTGTTGATATGAAAAAATATTTTTATTCAATTGCAAATAAAATGAACATCGGTGTCGAAGGGAATATTGTTCATATAAACAAGGGTTCAACAATTTTAATGTTGTTATAATGTATATTATATAAGAATATGAAAGTTGGAAAAGAATGTTCTGGACGTGATGTTTCAAAAAACATAGGTATAGTGCGGAGAAATCACAACTACGAGAGATTACAATCCCAAAACATTTGGGTTAGTATCCAGTATCCTAAACCTTTATAGGAACACTGATGGCAATGTGTACAAGATGTATAAATGGTAGTTATGTGCATTTAAGAGGACAAAACGTCCACAGGTTTTATCAAAACCAACTTCTGACTACCAACTCCTAATCTCACCTCCCCGTATGTTGAACTTTTGGGGTACCTTTGCCGTTGCCCAACCTGAGATGTTGGTAACCCTTTGGATTGTTTTGGGGGCAGCTAACGAGAGAGGGGGAGGTTTTTTTTCCTCTTAGGCACTTCGCCTTTCATCCAGGCGGAATAAATGGAATCAACGGTGGTTTCTACAGTTGAAGTCAACAGTCAACAACATAATTCGGAGCTTATGCCTATAAGGAGCGGTTGATCTGGCTCCTTGTCCTTGGAATTATACTTAGGGTCCCCGGTGATGTATATTTAAAACACAGACCATTCTTATGTTAAGTATCTTTATTAGTACATAGTTCAAGAGAGACAAACTAAACTAAATGTAATAGAGATCAGCAAGCCCTTTACTAATGCTTGTATGATGCTATGTTTAATGTATTATGTGCATGCTCATACATCAGACGGTCCTTCAGGTGGAAGTTCACCGTTTTACGAGCTGCTGGAAAAGACATTATGACACTAAAATTGTCGGAGGTGATTTAAACGCCAAACTAGAAAGACAAGACGTCTTTTTGGTGGCGTAATCGGAAAAAAACATCCTGCACAACATCACCTCCAAAAACAGACTCATCAGGCTAATCAATTTTGGTGCGGAGCGAAACGTTATGGTAACTCTTACGCAGTTCCCGCATCTCGATATTCACAAAGGGACTTGGCGACATCCTGATGAATTGACCTTCAACCAGATTTACTACATTGCAATCTTCCAGTATCACAGATGTCCGAAGGACCAACGTTGACTTAGAGTAGCCAAGGTAATGCTACGGATATCCAGAAGAAAGCCAAAACAAAGGAAATTGGATGTCGGCCGGCTACAATCGCAAGAGATCGCCTATAGTTCTTTTCTGATAAAGTCACTCGCAAACATATTGGTTAGAATTATGCACCAGATGATCTGCAAAATATAGTCATAGAAAAGAATGCCCGGTGAATGGAACCTCAGCATTGTTTACCCGATCCTAAGGAAAGGCAGTCCTCTAGACAGCTCCAACTACAGGGGTATAAGTCTTCTTAACATCGCATACAAGATCCTCGCTGCCATACTATGTGAACTCTTGAACATTCGCAAAAAACCTTATGGGATCATATCAGTGCGCCTTTAGGCCGCAGGAAAGACTACCATCGACCAAATATTTGCATTACGGCAGATATTGGAAAAAACTGAGTAAAATTTAAAACGATATCCACCAGATTTTCATCGATTTCAAAGATACGTATGATAGCATCTATAGAGACGAATTATATAGAGCAATGTCTAGTTTGGGCATCCATATCAAACCCATCCGTTTGTACAGGATGACGATGGAGAAATCACTCTGATCCATATAAATCGGTAAAGACTTCACCGAAAACATTGATGTAAAAAAAGGATTAATACAAGGCATCATCCTTAAAAGAGAATAGTGCAAAACTTCCACGTTAACACCAGAGGTACAATCTTTTAAAAGTCTAACTGGCTAACGCCGACAATATTGACATAATGGGAAGAACAAAGCGTGATATCATCAGTGGTGCTTTTGTGAGTATTGTGAAGGAAGCCAAGAAGATGCGTTTAACGGTGAACCAAGACAAGACCAAATATATGTTGTCAACAATGAGGGATACTCAACACCGATATCTTGGACAAAACGTTACCATAGACAGATTTAACTTTGAGGTGGTCTGAGATCTTGTGTACCTAGGCTCCGCTATCGACTCAGTGATTAACACCAATGCTGGGATTCAAGAATTACTCTTGCAATCGCTGTTTCGTTGATCTAAGAATGCAACTGAAAAGCGAAGACCTCTCGAGTAACTAAGGTGTCCCTTTATAAGGCACTTATTATCCCGGTCCTTATTTATGTTTCAGAGGCATGGACATTACTAAAGGTGGATGAGAACGCTTTAGGCCGCTTTGAAAGAAAAATTGTCAATGCTCCGGCACAGATGGTCTTTGCATCTAACCCCATGGGATGGCACAGTACAGTCTTTGAGACTAACCAGTCAAGCAAATACCTGGCGTGAGATACAGAGAAAATAAGAGGAAGTATATAAGATAGTCAAGAGTCTTTGACTAGAAACTGGTCCGTATAGCTTTTATAGAAGTGCAACATTTTAAAATTTGAATACCATCAGAATTTCTATTTGAAAAAGACTTTAAAAATTATTTCAAATAAAATGACGTTAGTTCGACAGACTTTTTACGTCTGAAAGTGGTTGCGATGCAAAAGGAAAATGCAATTTTAAAATTTAACAATCGAATAAAATATAGTTGGAGCTGAGCATCAGCAAGTTCAAAATGTGAAAACAACAGAATTTTAAATAACATACCCAAATCAAACAACAATATATTTATTTAAACTTTTTTCAATAGCAATTGAAGTTGCAGTCTTAAATAGCACTTTTTTAAGTTACCTACATACTATGTATTTTTGAAGTGATTTGAACATCCATGTGAAATAAGTTTTATAACTAGAATGAGAGCCTGATAGACTTTAATTTAAATAGAAATAATTTAAAAACTCTCTTTAGAACCAGTGCTCCACGATCATAATTGTTTCTGTGTTGTATAGTAATATTTGTATTTATGTTGTATTTATGTGCATGTGTTTTTGTTTTTGTACAATTGTGCTTACTAACAACTAACACCTGCACTAAGTGATGAGCCAGTGGGCCACATTATATGTGTGGCAAATCCATCTTTCATATGTTGATGCTTGCTTTAAGCTCCATTTGAAAATAGATGATCTGATAGTGTAAGAAAAAAAAAAAAAATTAAAAAGTTCCTAATTTATTGGTATCAAATATTAATTTAATCCCATAAACATTTGGTTATCATTCATTTGAACTCCAAATGAACTGTCATAAAGCAAAATATTGAAACAAGAAAACATCCCAAGCCCAACGATTTACAACTTGCCTTGCAGAAAACATATGTGGTGCTTAATCGTTTACACCAGCAAACAGATGTTATTTAATTAAAAGCAGAGAACCAAATAAATAAAAACACAAAGCAATTCTATAAACTCAATTGTTGTTTTTTTAATAACTTAGACAAAAATACAAAATAATATCAAAGAATGAATAATATAACTTTTTCTTGTGGACGGAACGAATTAAAGCTGTGAATAGCGTCGCAGAAAAAACCAGAAGAAGATTTTGTATTTCTCAACGTTCGGAATGAATCGGTTGAAAGTTGGTATTCCGATTTTAAGTCCGTCATGAGCAGACAGAGGTGCCACCATCGCTACAGTGTCGCCACAGTCACTCCCCCCTGAGTGTCTTTTCAGCTGGAGGATGAAATGTCACGATTCTTTTCTGTTGGTAAGTACGTTGTGGTGTATCCATGGTGGAACCCCAAAGATGTGGCTGGATTCGTTGGGTTGGAGATACTTGATTTGTTTCGTCATCATCCGATTTACTCATATAGCAAGGTTTAAGTCTATCAATGGACACACTTTTTTCCTCATTATTAACGTTTAATTTGTAGACTCTGTCTGATAAACGCTCGATGATTTTGTAAGGACCTTGGTATGGTGGTTCCAGAGGAGCTTTTACCTTATCACAGCGTAACCAAACGTGCGAGCAAGTGTTGAGGTCTTTGAATATGAATATTCTTGCTTTGTTGTGATGAGCAGTTGGTGTTGGACGGATTCCACGCATGAACTCGCGATGTTTTTCGATGAACACAGAAGCATCTGATGGAAGATCTGTTGAGACAAAAAATTCTCCAGGGATTCTTAAACGCGTTCCATAAAGCATTTCTGCCGGTGTGGCTTGTAGATCTTCTTTGAATGATGTTCTAAGTCCAAGCAACACGGTTGGCAGTATTTCGATCCAGGGCTTAGGAGAACACATCAGTGCTGCTTTCAGGGTTCTGTGCAAGCGTTCGACCATGCCGTTGGACTGAGGATGGTAGGGTGTAGTCCTTGTCTTTTTGGTTCCAATGAGATTGGTGACAGCTTGGAATAGAGCTGACTCAAACTGGCTACCTTGGTCTGATGTGATGGTGACGGGAGATCCATAATGTGAGATCCAATGGTCGAATAGTGATGTTGCGACTGTGTCAGCGGTCATGTCTTGAATTGGAACTGCAACTGGCCATCTTGAGAACCGGTCTATCATGGTTAGGCAGTATTGGTAACCATTAACCATCGGTAAAAAGATGATATCAATGTGAACATGGCTGAATCTTGCATCTGGAACTGTGATGTGGTCAGGTTGAAGTATATTGTGACGATTAACTTTGGCTTTTTGACATGCCATGCACTCTCGAGACCATTTAATCGCATCTTTTCGTATTCCAGGCCACGTATATTTTTCTCGTAGGAGACGTGAAGTTGTCCTACCACTAGGATGTGCGGAGCTGTGTATGGTTTCGAACGCTGTTCTTCGTAGCGATGACGGTATGTATGGTCTGACGATGCCTTGTGAAATGTCGCAGTATAAGTTAATGCCAGGTTCAGCTTGCAGTTCATGCAGATGGAGTGATGATGCATTTTGGATAAGATGTTGAAGATGTTCATCTTTTAGTTGTTCGTCCCTGATTATGCTTGGTTCCAAGATGGTCGGCATGTTTATCGTGTTGATGCGTGATAAGGCGTCTGCTACTATGTTGTCATCACCTTTAAGATAGACTATGTCTATGCAAAACTGGGATATGTAGTCGAGCTGCCGGAGTCTTCGTTCAGGTGCCTTGTCATGTTTTTGCTTGAACGCATAGATCAAGGGTTTATGGTCTGTCTTGATAGTAAAACTACGACATTCCAGCATGTGGTGGAAGAATTGGATTGACGCAAAAATGGCAAGTAATTCTCGGTCGTAGGTGCAATAGCCTTGCTCTCCTGAACTGAGTTTGCGAGAGAAGAAACCTAATGGCTGCCAGTTGTTGTCTACAAGTTGCTCAAGTTTAGCTCCAATTGCAGTTGATGATGCATCAGTGGTGAGGGTCATTGGTACATCTGGTGACGGATATGCAAGTAGAGTTATGTTTGCGATTTTTTCTTTGCATACCTCAAATGCTTGTGTTGATTCTTCAGTCCACTGTATTTTGGTTTTGTCGTTTTTAATAGAGCGTTGCAAGTATCCGTTGAGCGGAAGCTGAGAAACAGCTGCATTGGGAATACATCGTCGATAGTAGTTTGTTACTCCGAGGAAACGTCTGAGTTCTTCGATTGTTTCGGGTTTCTTAAAGGTGAGTATTGTGTCAACTCGTTCACTCATTGGCGAGTATCCTTGAGAGCTTATTTTGTAACCAAGATAGTTGACTTCTGTTTGACCAAAAACGCATTTTTTTAAATTGATGCTCAAGGAAAACTCTTGCAGGCGTTGGAAAACTGTTTTAAGATGGGATTTATGTTGATCTTTGTCCTTTGACATGATGAGTATGTCATCTATGTAAATGAAGACAAAATCAAGATCTCTGAATATTGAATCCATGAATCGTTGAAATGTTTGTGTCGCGTTCCTGAGGCCAAACGGCATGACTAAATATTCGAACAGGCCAAAAGGTGTAATGATGGCTGTTTTGTATATATCGTCCGGATGCATTGGAACTTGATGGTAAGCTCTGTCCAAGTCGAGTTTGGTGAAGATGCAACTTCCATGAAGACGAAGAAAGAGGTCTTGGATAAGTGGAGGCGCATACTTGTCAGCTTCAGTTATGGCATTCAGTTGTCTATAATCTCCGCAGAGTCTCCAGTCATTATTTTTCTTTTTTACCAGGTGTATTGGACTGGCAAACGGACTTCTTGAAGGTCTGATTATGCCATTTTCCAGCATCTCGGATATATGGGTTTTGGCAGCAGTTGCTTTTTCTCCAGCTAGTTTCCGGGAGCGTGCTGAGACTGGTGGACCTTTAGTATTTATTCGATGTGCATATTGCCTATTGTTGAAATTTGGACTGTAGTTGGGTTTAGTGACTTGGATGAATTCTCTAAGCAGCCCCGCATACGGTTCTGGAAGAGATGAGTTCACTGTCGAGATGTTGTAGGTTTTGGTGGCTAAAGATTCTCCTTTTGATGACAGCGAAGTGAGAGGGTCAATGAGTCTTTGATGTTTTAAATCCACCAGGAGGTTGTAGTGTGCTAAAAAGTCTGCACCAAGTATTGCTGTTTCTATGTCAGCAATCACGAACGTCCAAAGAAAACTTCTGCGTAGGTTCAAGTCAAGTTTAAGTGTCTTCCAACCGTAGGTGTGAATGGCTGAGGAATTTGCTGCGTAGAGCGTGAGATGGTCTTGTTCGGGTTTGATTTTGAAGTAATTGGTTGGGATGATGGAAACAACTGAGCCGGAATCTATGAGGAATATTTTTTTTGAAGTAAAGTCTTGGATGTGTAGACGGATTTCTTTGGGTGTTGTATTGTTTATGCTGTCACCAACTGCCCCAATTAATGACAGCGTGGCTAGTTTCCCTGGTTTTGTGTTGGTGTTGTAAATTTGCACGGCTTGGTGCAGTGTCGGGCGTCATTTCCCCATCGAGTATGGTAGTAACACACACCACTTCGGTTGGGGGTGATTGACCTGGTTCTTGAGCGTTGCATGTGAGCTTGCGGTTGATGGTGTTGTGTTTGATGTTGGAGCTGTTGCTGAGTGGATTGAAGATTTTTGATGTCTTGTTGGCAGCACTCCAGCATCAACCGCATCTCCAATAGCTGACGCTCTATTTTTGTCAAATCAGGTGCATTGGAAACTTGCTGTGAACGGGACGGGAAGCCGCTGTTGTGGACTGACATGACAGAATTGCTTACCAGAGCGTCCATGATTCGGTCAGCCGTCTCGGCCAAGGCGTTAAGGTCTTTAAGGTTATCCGAAATTACCAAAAGCGGGCGAATTCTTTCTGGCAATCGTTCGGTCCACAGATGATGGAGAACCTCGTCAGTTACAGCATTCTTTGAGAGCTCCCTCATCTCTCTGAGAAGCTGGGATGGTTTTTTGTTGCCCAGGACCTTTTCTCGGAGCAATTTTTGGATCTGTTTCTGACGAGATTCGGAGAAACGTTGCAAAATGGCTGTTTTTAGCGTTTCATATTTATTTTGTGATGGTGCATTGCTGACAATGTCGATCAGCTGGTAAGCGATGTTTAATGGCAGAGATTTCAGCAGCTGGTTGTATTTTTGCGCATCGCTTGTGATTCGGTTTGCAGTGAAGTCTGCCTCGGCGATCGCAAACCAAATGTCTGGTGATTCTGGCGCGAATTGAGGCAAATGCAAGTTTACGGCGTATACGAACTCTTGATGAGCTTGTTTACCCATGTACATTGCTGCAGCAGATGTGAGTGGTGCTTGGGCGTTGCCAGTTTGATCACCACCAGAAAGTATGTTGTTTGCGTCTGAGAAATTAGGAACATCAGAGTCAAGCAAACTCTGATTTTTATCGTCATCAGCCAAGGTTCCCAGTTTAGGGGTGTTTTTGGGAGGTGTTCTGCTTATCATATGAATGTAGATTACTTACAGATTTTATGTGATCACGTAGATCACGTCGGGGTCACCAATGTGGTGCTTAATCGTTTACACCAGCAAACAGATGTTTTAATTAAAAGCAGAGAACCAAATAAATAAAAACAGAAAGCAATTCTATAAACTCAATTGTTGTTTTTTTAATAACTTAGACAAAAATACAAAATAATATCAAAGAATGAATAATATAACTTTTTCTTGTGGACGGAACGAATTAAAGCTGTGAATAGCGTCGCAGAAAAAACCAGAAGAAGATTTTGTATTTCTCAACGTTCGGAATGAATCGGTTGAAAGTTGGTATTCCGATTTTAAGTCCGTCATGAGCAGACATGCCACCATCGCTACAGTGTCGCCACACATATATGCGAATTGCACCATCTCTTGGCGCTTCTTAATCTCAACTGCACTCTATGAAAATAAATGCACAGAAAAAAAAATAATAAAACGATTAAAATGTTTGCTTAATGCGGCGCCACACTTAAAAAAATAAACTTTGCAACGAATACATGTTCTCTTTTGGCCGGTAAGAGATTGGTTTTTTGTTGGAATTGCAATTGCTCTTGCAGAAGAAAATATAATCCTTTTTTGGCTCGGTTCAAAAAACCAATCAACATTTTGGCATCCATTCAACCAACATCTTTTTCTTGATAGTTGTGGACTTATTTTGTTCGACGTTGATACAAATATTCATAATCTGTCTCTCTTTCCCTCTTTCAGCTTTAATTTGAATATTAAACTTTAATACAAAACCACAAACATGGATATAGATACATAAACATATATGCGATATACCATAAGGATAATCTAAAAGGCAAAAGATTACCACATCGCACAATTTTTGATACTATACTATTATGCGGCGCAAATTTTATGGCTTATTACATGTATGTCCAATAAAGTATTTTGCATCCCCCGGCTGTGTGGCATTGGTAAAAAGAACGTTGTTAGAATTTCCTATCCATCCCAAATCCAATTTCTGAACCAGCGGCAATGACGCCGATGTAAATAAGGGTCCTTAAATGTTTGCGCCTACCTTAAGGCAGAATTCGTTTATCTTTCAAAGTACTTGTTCAGTGTTCATATTATGTCATTCGACTCCACCCCGACACGATACCAAGGCTGGGAAAATGTTATTTTTTAGGCCTAGCAATTTATATGCCCTTAAATTGTGTTCATCTTCCACACCCAGAACTCAAATGACTCAAATGGTTGGACTACGATATAATAAAACTGAGATTGGCTGAAGTTTCAGTCTATCCCTTAAGCCCAGCGGAGTTTTGATTGTTAAACCAGGAGCACTGTCAAAAGGGGGACCGAAAGAAATTAAAAAAACACTCCAATTGGAAACCATAGTATTTCGAATTCAAAAAATCTTTAAAGTTATGATTAGATTTTGAATTTGGATTTAGATAAGTTTACTTAATTTGCTACATTGATAGGTTGGTGTAGTGATTGTTCTTTCCACCTAACTAACATAAAATTAGTTCTTTTAACAATGACGTAGGTTCCGAAAATGTTGGCAATTCACTGTTTTGGATTGTTCCATGGATATGCTGGTACTTTTGCATTTGTTTATCACTCAAGGATTACTTAGACATATATTCCTTCTTCCTCGCATTTGTATGGGAATAATAGAACCTGTGAGAGCATCGTATTTGCTCAGTCTATCTTCTTAATATATCTAATATGGTCATGGGATCTTTGACTAATGCTGTCTAGATCTTCCTAGTTCTATGTTTTGTTACTCCAGCTGTCACTGTCATGCGACATTTTACCGTTATGTTCCGCCTTTCTTTCAACTTGGGAGCTTTTTTGGATCACAAAAGATGGCAGAGTTCATCACTTCAACCCTACGCTTACACTATAAACAATGAAAAGAGACAAAATTGTGTCGCTTTTCATCATTATATCGAATATATTTAAAAAAAATTCCACAATGTGCAGTAGGTAAAAACTTTTTCAAAAATTCCACCTATACATCAAGGTCACAAGTTATGCAGCCCAATTCTTCTAAACGGGGAATAGAACATTCGATTCAGCTCTTCGATTCTCGTTCGCTCGTCGTCTATAATCTGTTAAACAAATTGTTTGAAAAATGAAACAAAATTATAAAAATTGCATACCGCCGCGGCTTTTTTCGAAATGTCACAATTGAAATGAGACACACAAAAGAACACAACGCGGTTTTTTTAAGTGTGGTGTAGTTTTTAAAAAAGTGTGTGTGTGTTTTGAAAATTCGAAGTACGGTCATGTCATGTGTGTCGATGGATCTTCTAAAAAATAATTTTTAAATATACTATGTACCAGTACATTGTTGGTAAAACAATAAGAAAACTAAAAATAATTGAAGCGTTGGGTGGAAAAAAGGGTTAAGTACATTTTTTTTATTTTGTTCTCAATTAGAAGATGGTCTAGGTATGTTACTGATTTATCGGTTTAATTTTTGGTATGATAGGGTAAATTGAAACGAAAAATCGAAATATTTAAGTGGACGAATGAGTTTTTATCCCTGCAAATGCAAATGTCACTTGTCCACCCAAAACGCTTTAATTACATATTTTTATATAGGTATGTAGGTATATTTTGCTTAATGCACGTCTTTTTTAACTCGAAAAACGCACCAAAATATTTGCGGACTAAAAGTGAAAGTTTTCTATAGAGCTGATTGATTCGCTCGTTTATGAGAATGGCGAACTGAGTTACCGACGGGGAATGCTTCCCTTCGAAAGTTTATTTTCGATGACTTGTTCCCTCCGCCGTTTAACTGAATAGAGCTTAACTGATTTTCTAGAAACGTTCTACCCACTGCCCGTTTAACACAAAAGAGACGATGATGACCCTTAATTTTAGAAAACAACTGCTTTTCTCTTGAGTCACTTTATCTCGAAGCAGATTGCCTAGAACTGTAAAAAAAAGCAAAGGAATCAAAACGCTTCCTTGGTGTATGCTTCCATCCTTTGCTCACATCCAATATGCAAATCACTTAAGGAGTCGTTATTTCTGATTCCTTATATTTGCGTACTAAATCTGTGGTTAATCTAACTGAAACAAATAAACACCGCACATCAAATCCCAAACCGCTCAACTTCACTCAGTGTGACATCAGCTTAATTCAACGATAATTACCACAGTTTTTCGTCGTATCACCCTTATTCCTCTTGAAGATTAGAAGAAAATAACTTTCCTTTGTTGATTAGTCGTTTGCTCACTGCTAATCAGCTTGAAGATGAAAATTGTATGCCATCTGGGCTGTTCTTTATTGGTTGGTTACGAAATCTCGCAAATCTAAATCTCGTATTACGAAATTTCGCAATCTCATAAACCCGCTTTTCATAGTCTTGCAATTACAAAATCCTGTTTCTTAAAATCTCGCAATTACAAAAACCTCGTTTCTAGGTTGACCCCTTGTTTTGTCTAAAATGATGCACTATACTTGTTTACTTTAATCTTAAATATCTCAGGAAATCTTGATTAAGCAAAAACTTTGTCTGATAAAATCTATTTGGCCTTAAAAGGCAAATAAAATGAATCTTTAAAAATGGAAATAGGACCACTGGATGCGGAAATATCCTTAAACCAAAAAACGATCAATTTGTCGACTATTTTTAAAAATGGTGGCCAAACAGCCATAATTTGTACCATTTTACCCAAGTTGATTTATACCCATATAGCCCTATGAGTGCTTAACAAAGTCCCATGACAAAACTGATGGGATATATGTATAACGTCACACGTGACATGGGCTAGCGCGCAGACTAGTATGTATTGCTGAGCGTGCAAAACCCTACACCTCCTATCTCAAAAACAGTTGATCGTATGAAAAAATGTTTGTTACAAAATTTGTTGGAATTGTATGCTCTGTAATTTTGTAATGGATGCTAACATCGTTGGAGCCATGTGAACCGAGATTTTCCCGAAAAACTGATTTTTGTGACCTTATTTGACCTTGAATAACTTATGTTGCAGACACGAGATTGTTGTTGACTTTCTAGACAACTTTAAAAACGCCAATAAGTAGGTGTATACGAGTTTCCAGCTTATTATCTCAAATTTCTAGGTTAAAATCTAAAATAACTGGACTATTAGTGCGATTTTAGTTTGCGGGGTTTTGGTTGACGGGATTTTAAACTTGCGAGATTTCGTTTTTCGAGATTTAAAACAAAAAGCTAGATTACTTTATTCGAGATTTTCAATTGCGAAATAACGTTTAAATTTTTTCAGAACTCTCATCGACCTATTGATTTTTATTATTAAGGTGCTTTTAATTCCACTTTTTCAATTTCAAAAACTGATTGAAATCTGTAAAAGATGTAATCGATGTAAAACAACTTTACAAAGTTTTAACCATAGAGAAACGTTAAAACAAAATTTTCATCCATCACAACAAATTATTGACTACGCACCTGAACCTGACGATGCGACTGTTTATTTTGTTTTTCGTTTCGATTTGGATGAGTTGCTCCAAGTTTTTATGATTTTCGTTCTTATGTGCTTAAGTGCTTATGAATATTTCTCCACAAAATATTATATGATCCACATAAAGTGTATATAGAGTCATAAATTGAGCCTTGGACCGAGGACTTTGGGTCATTTTTAGGGATTGTATTTCCGGGCAATATATGTCATAGATAAAGCACAATTTATTTCGAATCAAAATCAAAAATTCATTCGATTCCGTGTCCTTGTTTCCGATTTCAATCATGACATAGTCAGTTTTGGAATATACATACAACACACACTTATATATTAGAAATGTCCTATTAGCAGCTTAATGCTGATGTCTCGACGAGCCCGACATCAAGCAATTAAAAAGCTTTTTCCAATTTTAATTATTCAACCCCTTCATAGCTTCTGGCTTTTTCCGTATATAATAGTTGTGTGGGGAAGAGGAAGAGACAACTCACAGCACATCAGGCAAAGGATACAAAATGAGGATGGAGGAATGTCAAGCTGCAAGTCACCAGCATGAAAAACTGACAACAATGCAAACTTTCTCTCTGATTATTTTCTTATCCTGGCTGCTGCCACAAAAACCATTCAAGTAAAAGCCACAACGTATTACACAAGGTGAAATGCATTTGCGTAATTCCGTAATTATTTTATCATTTCTCACCTCTATTGATGTTTGTTCGGGGTCACGTCTGGTGGGGTTTTGTATTATGGTAAGTTCTTTCTGTATGGACCGGCATACTGCATGAGACATTCACAGTGACAGTGAGTCTGGTTCTAGAAGTGCAAAAGATGAAATCAAAAAGTTCTATGACATCAGTTACACTTAACACACCTTGATACTATTTTCTCTTTTCAATGGGAAGACTTAGTGGAAGTGGGAGTATCTTCTGCATAAGGTCGATGTCCCCTGCTTAACAAAAGTGACATCCATCGCAGCGTGGCATTAAAAGATTCGTGTTACCAAAGATAAATTTGAATGAATGGGAAACTAAATCGTAATGCATTATTTTGGTGTAATTCAATTGGAGTGTGGGGGACTGGTATAGTGCCAGTTTGTCTGTGTAAAGCAGTTTTTTTACAAAGAGGACATTAATTGTTTGGCTGTGTTGAACTTGTATCAGTAACTATGAGTGGAGATGAACATATGTAAGTGAGTACGCTCATTCTTCAAAAAAAAAAATCAATTTTAGTAAAATATTTTGTTTGTTTAAATTGAAGTTATTTTGACTTATGATGCTAAGTTTCGACACTTATTTTTATTCATTCTATTGATTTATTCAACAATTCATTTGATTGCTAGAATTTATTACATATTATGTACGTATGTACATATGTATGTTAGTATGTACATATTGTTAAGGGATAAGTAATACATTAAAACAAAGTGACATATTTGAAAACCATAGCAAGTTGACTATAATTATGATCATACATTTTAATACAAGCATCAAGTTTATACACAAAAGTATTAAACCGTTATGTTCCTTTCGAAAACTCTTGTCTCTTGTGCACTACAGACTGAATTCAATAAATTTGTTTCCTATCATCACCATCTAATAGAAAGCAAAAAACATTTATGCGTACCTAAGTCTAAAATATTTAACAGATTTTCAACTTTTGCAGAAAAGATCCATTCTCTTTATCTCCATGGGCTGTGTTAACAAAAAAAATGTGACTTTTCTCCCAACAAAAAAAAATCTTTTAATTCGTTGAAACGAAAAGTTTTCTTTTTAGTAGCTCTATGCTATGCTGATGTTAAGTGCGATAAACACTCCAAGAATATGAAAAATGCATTACCTAAAGTTAAAAGGAACTTTCTTACTGACTTGGTTCGTCCTTAAATTCGGAAAAGTAGTTCTAAACGGATTTGCGTAGCAAACTTCTTTCCGAAGGATTTTAAACATCTCTATATATATTATCTTGCCGTTAACGTACCTCATATACAGTGCTGTGTAAATCTGAAAATTGCCTTTTCACACGGCTTATGAAAACTACATATTTTCGATCCATATCCAGCAGCACCATACCGTTAGTGGCGATGGAAATCACAAGCACCATGACCCCCCACTTAGTTCAAAAGTTCGTCTTCTTTTGGATATAAAACCATTTAATAACGGCTTTGGTCATTAATTGGGTATTAAATGGTGCAAAATTTGTGGCGAGACGTGGTGACTGCTATTGAACTTAGACAAACTTCTTCAACCCACCACCAGTTGAACGAACGCAACACACTAATGGTAATGAATAAACGTCACGTTCAGATGTCTGTCAGTTATCTCTCTCATAATACTCCAAGAAGTCTTAGATGTCATCCAATTAGTTTTGCGTTTCAAAGGATCAATTTAAAAGTTCTTATACTTTCAGAGAGGGCATAATAACGATGTTTACTTAGGCTCAGTTTTTCAGTTCGAGATTATACCAGGGTTAGATAAACCTCGAGTTAACTGTGATGAAAATAGGGGTTTAAGTTAGTTTTGAGGTGCGGAGTTAACTTAAAATTAATCCAGCTAAATTGGTGAGTAAATTCTGAATGAAATCGGGATCTCAAACTGACTTAAAACCGTGTTTTCATCAGCGATAACTCGAGGTTAATCTAACTCTGAAATAATCTGGCACTGAAAAACAGGGCCTTAGACATTTATTTCAGCCGAAGCAATCAAGGTAGCCAGCAGCCAACATTCCTTAGAGGGGCCACCGATACCAAAAATTCTAACAGTATCTTTTGAATCGAATTTCTTCCCCTTGTTCAGCTGAAGGGTGCTAAAACTACTTTGCTTACGCTCCTTGTGCCACCACCTGCCGTTAGTTGAAATTGAGTAGAAAGAAAAGCTTAAGGAGTAAATCCTGACAACTACCTTCTCCTTTTCTTCGGTTGAAACTTAATTTTTGCAAACTCGCAGATAGTTTGTTAGCATTGTTTTGGTTGTTTTTGTGTTTTATATTTTTGTTGTTCTTGTTTTATCTCTCTTCTTTCTTTTGTTGTTTCTACTTTGCTGCAAGCATCATCGTTCGTCACCTTTATTGAGCCTTTCTTCTGATATAGTTGGATGAACAAGAATTATTCTGGGAATATATTATGTATTTAGACCGAAAGACCCTCTTCCCAAAAATCTGAAGGGGATTTGGTTAGAAAAATCCAGGTGCAAAACGTGATCAAGTTCAAAATCGAATTACTCTGGTAAGTTTAAAGGAAGAAGTTTTTGAATTTCTCTTCTACTGCTAATGTCCTGCACACACATAAATTTGCAATGGAAACTGAAACTGGATTAGTGGTACTCCATCTGAATAAAGTTCTTCAAAGGCTGCTGTTGCAAGAGGATACGGACGACGACAAAGACGAGGTTAGTGAAATGTGATGTGAATTTTGATCGATAGGAACATAGAAACGGAAGTGAATCTATCGCTTGTTATTATGTTCTTGTGTGCATTCTGATTTTCTTCGATTTTCTTCGAATTGAATTATGAGGAGTTCCATTGAGTGAGTCCCTTTGAATTTTATGGTTAAAGGGTTAATGAGTTTCTCAAACGCAATGTTTGCAATTCATACCTGATTTAAAAAAATGGTAGGTTTTAATTTTGCAAGTTTAGCGAAAATAAAATTTGAAATTATTTAATTTAAATTTTTAACGAAGATGTCAGGAACAAAATTAAGAAACTTTGCAACTTCCAGGCTCATGAACAAGTTTAGGTAGTTAAGGATATTATAATTTTGCCAATACAATCTACAGTGATGTACAAAAACAAAATTCACATTTGTGCTTAAAAAACATTTTCGTGCGGATAGGAAAGATTTAATGTTAGAATTTATGATAGGGTTTTTATCTGAAAATTATCTAGATATTAGATGATCTAAATTGATTTTACTTCGATCAACAAAAAAAGTGAATTTTTTCGTTCTAATTCGAATATAAAACTGAAGTAAGAGAAGTCGAGAACAGCACTATTACCAGAAAAATACTTTTTTCCTGCTGTCTTTTATACATTTTCCTACGCTGACCAAAAGTAAATAGTTCAAGAAACTCAGACTACTTTAGTGGTGACAGTTTTGCTATAATATGGCATCGGCAAAATACAGATAAACAGTCACATAAGTAAGTATATCTATCTATTATCTAAACTTGATGATTTAAGAACACCAGCCTATGGTGTACACTTTTGTGCAATAATTTGTTTTTAGAATAATAACAACGTTTAATGTATAAAAATGTATATCACATAGTTGAATGTTTACCACAAACAGGTGTTCTATTGTCATGTAGTGTTAAGTGTATACTTATTTTTGTGACTGAGTGTAGGTACCAATTTTAAAGAAAAACGGCCTGCTATAACTATACTCGAAAATGAAATAAAAAAAAATAACATGAAATATGTGTTGTGCTTTATTTTTTGTATATAATATAAAATAATAATACATCATAATAACAATACCCTGAAAATAAATATGTTATAAACTCACAAAATAAAATTTTGCAGATGGGGCTTTTACGAAGTTAGCGGCAGTATAGGTGTTGAGTTGATTCCATTCAGAAATTATCGGACCATTTTTGTTCGTCTTCATTAATAGAATTCAAAAACGTCATGTTTGATTTTATAGATATGTACGTGTATTAGGTCTCGTCCATGCAATGATCTGATCGGCGGAAAAATATATGAAGCTATGGTTGTGGCATCACGCAGGCATTGAGTGGCGAGTGGCCGCTCATATAAATATTACTGAGCGTCAAATGAACAAATTGACGACAGAAATACATCAACATTATGTACATATTACATATACATTAGATTTTGCTTACCGGAAAAATTGATATAGAAAAAGTTCATTGGCACCACAGATAGACTTTTCGAATAGCATTTTGAACACTTCAATTTTGAATTTTAAAAGAAGTTCATGTTTTCTTATACTCCCTCCTTCTCACCCTCAACAAAAAAATAACTTTAACATATTACTTCAAATTTATTTAATAAAACTAAAACCTGTTTCTTAAGACGCAAGAGATTTTTCAAAGTGACATTTTTAAAAACACAAAAGAAAACAATCTATCACAAAATATTCTACAAATACACATTCATTTTCTTTCAGAAAATAATGAACATGTCTTGCAAAGAAAAAAAAATTATAAACAAATTTACAAGTAAATATGAGTGAATCGCTACAAAGTTTTCGTATAGAATTGAATCTCAAGAGACTTCTACGACACGCTTAGACCATATTTCTATGTAGGTAGAAAATAAAAACAAAACGCTAAAATAATAGAAATCCATATTTCTTTTATCTCACAAAGATGAAGGAAAAGAAACTACTATTTACGACACACATAAAAAAGAACGAAACTCTTCAATCAAAGAGAGAGAGAGGAAACTAAAACTTGGGCCACAAGTAAGGATTTATGACCTATGCAAATTGGATGTGACCTCACTCAAGCGAACATCTTTTCACCCACAAAATCATTTTCGTCTATCAAGACTGTTACAGTAGATACAAATAACAAAAGACAAGATGGACGAAATAAAAACTATACCCTTAACAGCATCTTATGGGAGAGCTCTGTAAATGTATTTGACGTTTCTCACAAAATAACTTTGTTTTGTTTTATTGTTTAACTGGTCCTGACACGCAATTGAGCGTGTGTTATGTGAATGAACTCATTCTAAGCTAATTAATTAATTGAATGCCAGATAATAGGGGGACCCGTACCGGCTCAAAGTCGTCCATTTTGGTCAACATACCTTTTTTTTGGTTTTTGTGACCAACTATCAATCCACTCTTCATATACATATATAACTGTAAGAAGAATATTGTCGATTTGTATGAAGGGAAAAGGTGATAAATAGGACGAACTAGCAGGACCATATATTCCACTTCTCCATTATTTGACATGTGAGAGGTTTGAAGATGCCACTCGGACGTACTCTCACGTCAAAATGCACATGATATTGAAGAATCCAGTTGAACTATTCGAACTGAGAAGTGCATTGTACTATTCAAATAAGAGCCAAACCAGAACCCAATCAGTAAACGGATACACAAACATCCAGTCAGCACAAAAAATTGGCAACTGACTCTGAAAACCAATCATCATTAAAATTATTTGTCGTCAACCGGTGATGCTTGAAAGGTCAACAATAAAACAGCAACGGTTCTATTCAATTTAGGGATTTTATAGGATTTATGATGCTGTCAAGGACTCTCGTCTGTTACAGAAGAGGAGACAACTGTAACAGTCGAAAATGTAAAACATGTCAAGTGATGCATAAATGCCGATTTAAGAACACTGCGAGTGACGCATATGAGACTCGTATATGCCACTTTGACATGGGTCGGGCTTAAAAGGTTAATACATTCATTATGTGCAATTTGTTAATTTCAGGACACTCTATACCTACCTCCTTTTTCGCCAATAAATCATATCTAGATCATTGTGCGGCGGAGTTCTTTTTTGCTTTCTTTGACTATCAAAAGGCAATAAAAAAGAGAACCTTTGTGCTTTTCCGCGTGCCTTAAATATCATGTCATGATCAATGAAACAGATAACTGCCTCATCCAGACGCAGTATGTAAATACAATTTTTTAACCTCAGTACGGCATTGTTTATGAAATCTATAATAATATTATCATATCGCCCTTGAGTTGTTTGATACTAACCAGTTTCGTTACATATAATATAAAATCCCCGAAAATACAAAAAACTTACAAGTTTCACTTGGTTCGCTGCAGGTGTTAGATATTATATATAAAATGTTTTTGTTATAATACAAATTCTATATACCTAAATTGAAAAAATTAATAAATATAGAATAATAAATAAAAATAATTAGATATATATTAGAATAAAAATGTTAGATATTACTAAAGCTAAGCATTGTAATAACATTACTACAATGCTTTGCTTGGTAGTTTTAAGTACTTTAAAGTGAATAAAATTGAGTGTATTCTGAAACATAATATATTCCACTAAAATTGGAATCGCTTCGATTCCAATGCTTTGACATTTGTTTATAATAACTGAAACAAAAATAAGTTAGTATCTTTATACCATTGCAGATGTTTTCTAAATCATTTTTTCTCCAAAAATGATACCTACCCCAATCAAAAGCAATTTCTATCTCACAAAAATGTTAAGTATAGCCCAACATTTACTGATTAAAAATTCTAGAAGAAAAACAGCCAAACAATTTCTTGTAGGATTCAATACCATTACCATGCTAGGAACTGATCGAGAACCGAGAAGAAATGATTGGATCAGAGATTGACGGATTTAAGACGCTATCAAAATAATGCAACTCTTAAACTGTTGATGCATCAAGAAAGGATGCTGTGCTAATGTCCGTGCTCTCAAATTGAATATGAGCAAAATAAAACAGGTTTATTTTTCGCTAAAGATTTCCACAGTTTTCTAAAGAACATCTCAAAGTAAAAACTTTAGCTTATGCTGACTAAGATTTGAATGTGAGTGTTGGAAAGTTTAACGAGGACTATGAGGACTGCCATGGTGACCTGAGATACTGCACGATGGTTCTTTTGCTAAAGACATCCTTATAGCATGTGCAGCTCATATCATGTTGATCTTATCGCGTTAAACACCATGAACCGCAGTCAACGCCTTGAACAGGCTCACGCTCAGGTCGACTAAAAGGCATCTTTTTCATATATAATATACATATAATAATATACATGATGGAGCAAGAGGTATAGATACGCTGTAGTTTAAACAATTCAAGAACATTTAAAAAAAGTTAAGTTTTGTTTTGTGTAAAAATTACATTCCAAATTCAGTAATGTACAAATATTCCAAAAACTTTTTTCTCCAATCACCAACTATAAAGGAAAACTTCATTAGTTTTAATAACAAATTTTTCTATTAGATTCAGGTCCTAACGAAGACGTTTTTAATGACATCGAATCCCCAAATAAGACTTCCTCTCCGTATCTTCAAGTCCCACCATACAAAAATTAATCTATAATCTATTCCGAATTTCGAGAAGCACATTCAAACTGTACTTTGGAAGGAAATAGTTAAAAAAAAAAACTATCCGTACCGCTTCAATGAGCATTAGCGCAAGGTGATAGCTTCATATATAGATGTCCTTTCAAACACAATCCAGCACCAGCATCCTCTGTCTAGAATAAGGAATCCTCATTCATTGAATTGAATTTACTCCGAGTTGATGGGTACCTATACAAACAAAAACTAAAGAAAAAGTCCAAGAATTTCTTGGTCTATTGTAAAAGTTTGATTAATCATGAACCAAAGGCGCACAAAAAAAAAAAATCACAACTCTATTACAAAAGGGTCATCACAAAACCTAACCATATTTAATAACGTATACGTATCAAGAACATTTTCGAGAATTATCTTCGATTCCGCCACAGCGACAGCAATTCTACGTAATATAATGAATGTTTAATTCTTATTCACAAGTAGGAATTGAATTATTAAGAAGTACCAATCAAAGTGAGTTTGAAACAAAATGAAAAACGTCACATTCATCATATAAAAACATTTGAAACTATACTCTCCATGTGATGTATATATCTATACTATGCTTTTAGGAGTTATAATAAAAAATAATAAAAAATACTGCTTCTTGATATTAACACTTACTTACATTTTTACTTGCGATTATAGGTACTATAAGACAAATTTTGTATTCGTAAAAAAAAATATTGAGATAAAAATCAAACATGACGAAACAAAAAAAGAAGAAAGTAGGTCCGACAAATTTGTCTGTCAGTCTGTCTGTCTGTCCGTCTGTCAGTCTGGATGTATCGAAACCTACAGCCTAAACGGTTAGACCGATTTTCTTCAAACTTGGGACTCTGTATTTTTAGAGTAATATTCCCAGGCATATTTTTGATTTTTATCCTAGGTCTAAAAATAACGGTACCTGCCATACATATAAACTTAACAGATAATACCATTTTCTCGAAAAAAATACGATCCATATTGATAAAATTTCGTATAAACGATGTAGCTAACGGTTGTGTTTTTTATATTAACGGTAGGTACCTGAAAAATAAGCCTTAAAGTTAATCCAATTTTTCTCCAAAAAATGCGATCGATTTTAATAAAATTTTGTGGAAATAATTTTCTGCTAAGGATGAAGTTTTCCGTATTTAAAAAAAAAAATACGATAGATTTTGATAAAATTTTGTGTGACTGATTTTTTTGCCAGTAATGAATTTTGTTTGATTTTTTTTTTAAACACTATATTAACGGTTCCTTCCATATTAACGCTATAGAAACTATTTTTACTTGCTATATATTTATTATAGTTTCTTGTTTAGTATCCTTAGCCAAAGGTTAGTAATCTAACAAAAGTTTGTTTGTTTGTTTGCAAGTTTGTCCGACCCAGTCGTGCCTTTTATTCTTAAATAAAGCTTATTTCGGTCTAAGTAAAAATATTATTTTTAACACAAAAGTGCCTGAATTTTTGATATACAAATACAGACGAAGTGAAATGAAACCATCTTATATCATTTGTTTGACCTTGTTTTAGTATTTTCACCGAGATAGTACCCCTCCGAAATACATTTTCTGGATATGGACCTGTCAATGACATTTTGATAAACAGATAAACGTGATATTTTCATTAAAATGGTAAAACAACTTTTTAAGACTGTTTTTGGCAAAATGATTTTAATATGATATTTCACTTCAGTTTTTCTGTAATCTCAACGCGCCCGAAACGCTGGCTTGATGTAACATACGCGGCGCTAACGCCAACGCGACATTGGAAATCAGCCTTAAAAGGAGTCTTGCGTTTGGAATAAGAGATGGAGCTGTAAATGTGGAACATCAGATTGATTAAGTCGACTTCATCAGGATGGATGATTGCATTCATGTCAGGCCGACAGCGTTCCATGGAAAGGTATGTCAAATTTTATCCTAGCACAGAGCTAGGATATATTTTTATTTTTCGTTGCTGTTTGTTGTTGTAACTTTCCTATTTATGCTTTTAGTGCTTTATCACTGGAAATTGTTTGCTTGTTGAACGTTGATGAAGAAAAAAATATGTATTATCGTTGTGTAATGTGTAGGTGTATACCTAGGCTTGAAGGGAAATGCAAATAAGTTTCGTTTTCGTTTGTCCTTCGATTGTCCTTAATTTAACATCTTGTGAAATTGATTGAATTCAGATAAGGTAGGATGTTCGTCAAGTAAATGACATAAATCAAGTGTCTGTCATTCTGGATGCTAAGAAATCTTTTCCTCAACTTTGATGTTTATCTAAATGCAGGATTGGTTTAATTTTTTTTCGTGTTTAATATTTGAATTGAAGTTCTGCAACAGAAAGTAATATGATCACTGATTTCTATGGTCTATTATACAACTCAATGATATTATATTCAATTGATTGATAGGAGTAAGCACAATAAATTTGAGTTAAATGCTCGTTCTAATCATTTTTGCGGGATTATATACATATATTGTGGTGTGGGAGTAAAATGACCTTGTGTTTCTCTGATGCAATCTATAGAATATGAGTTGAAAGCGGATTTTGAATTTTTCTGTTCATTGAAAGTACTATTTGGAGAAACAGCCAATTTAAATCTTAGTTGAGAGAAACGGCTAAAAAGTGCATTCTTTTTAACCCTAGAAGTGAACAAACATTTTTACAGACATTGTGGTTATTATATGTCCATTTTAAATAGAACATACAATCAGATAATTACACCTTTATTTAGCTCAGATAACAACTAACACTTTTTCCTAAGCACTATTTTCATTTTTAAAAAGTTACCGATTTTGTGTGCAAGAGGATTTCCGGTGATTTTCCTATGTATTTTATAAAGAATTTGATAGCTGAAAACGGATTTTATACTTTACATTGTCTTTTTATCAGGAACAGATTCACGCCAGGACAACATATTACCGCCAAAACCAAGTTCATCTGAAAACAAATGTTAAATTATTCAAGAAAATAATTAATTTTTAAAAATATACTGAACATTTATAGATAGTACTTTTCGGCATATTACTTATTTCTGTAATCGACATTCCATTTCACAACAAACTCCAGATTAACTTATATTCACCCTTAAAGTTTTGAATTCACTATATAAATGGTCCATGAAGAATCCCTCACAATGCATTTAGTATCTGCTCAAAAACACATCGTAATGGACTATGCCCAAATACACACCACTTGAAGACAACGAAAAGTATAGAGAATCAAATTGTTGTCCTCTCTTCAACGAATCACAGTCCTTGTTCAATTGTCCGGATATATGGTACATGCTTTCAAATGAGAAAACAGTTGTTTTACTTTTAATTGTCCTTCTCTTGAAGGTGTCTTTCTGATTTTTGAAACACATCTGGACACAACTTTGATCATTTACATAACTATCCAAATCCATGTTGAATAAATTTACTTAGTTTAAGGTTAACGTATAGGCATTCAGAGAGAAAAGCTTTAAATTTTCGAACTGTATGGTTTATTAGTCTAATTTTTCCAACCTGAGGTTCTTTAAAATCATCTTCCATAAGAAACTAATGAAAGAAAAATCTTTTTCGACTAATTGAATTTTAATTCTTTGACGACACTTTTAACAAACTTTTCCTAGTCTTAATTTTTGTATAGAAGCAGGAGTTGTTAATTTAATTTTAATGTAAAGACTTTGGTCCGAAATAGAATTAGACTTAGGTATTATTAATTATCAATGATGCAAAATCTGACTAAAGCAACACTCTTTCACAAGCCAGTATAATTGCATTTCCAAAAATAATTAAATTAGAAGAGGCTTCACATGTTAAAGTGCTCCAGTTAGAGCTAACGAAGATGAATCGCTGTACCTATGTATGCCTCTGGATGCTTGAACCAAAAAGTATAAACAACTGCTGCGGTTGGAACTGTATAGGTTAATTGAATGAAAATATAATAACATTTTATTTACTTACTGATAAGACCAAGTGTGTCTTTTTTGTACACCAATCCATGACTGTCTTCAGGTACATCAATCGTCATTTGAAGCTGGTTTCAAGCCTAATAGCCTTTTCACACCGCATCGAAAACCCGGTTTTTGATGAAAACTCAAAAACCTGTATCAAAAACACAAGTTTTCCTATACGATTTTGGCAAGTAGCAAGTTTTCGTAAGCAACTGGTTTTTGCAAAAACCTATCAAAAACCAGTTGAAATTGCAAGATGATCAAAACAAACACAGCTAGTGAAAAATTCAGCGCATTTTGTAAATTTGGTAGAAAGATGAACTTTTTTTTTATCGAAATACATACATAAGTAGATATATAATATTTGTTGATCTTGATTGTATGTATGTATGTATAAAACTAAAAAGAATATACCTATCAATTTATAGCAAACAAATCAGATCAAAGCATATTCAGTTATTAAAAGTTTACACTTGTAAGACTTAAAGAATAAAGATTATTAATAATTTGCAAGAAAAGAAGATGAATAGGATTCATAATAATATTTATGTTGAAGTTATCAGCGTGTTTCGATTTTTAATTGATGAAATATGATGAAATTTGACAACTGATGTCAAAATAAGTGAAGTGTCAAACAAAAACAGGTAAATTTTCAGTGTGAACGTATTTACGAGTTTTCATCGAAAACAGGGTTTTTGATGCGGTGTGAAAAGGCTATAAGCCACGATGTGTTTTATCAGGTTTCTTATGCTACTGACGTCTTACGTGTTCAAGACCTTAAAGCGCTTTCCTCAGTTGGCATACATTATTTCCTTTGTTGAACTTCTATGTCACCATTTAAATAAGCCGCAACAATATCCATCTGATATACTGACATGCTTTCATGAACAGCTAGTGTCATTAACAGTCTAATTGAAAAGGCGAGCTACAGGCGCAAACGTTTCTTCGAAATCTATTCATCGACACTGTGAATAACCTCCGATCAAACGAACCATCCGATTTAAGTTAATTACGCAGAATAACTTAACTTGTCACAACAGCATATTTGTCAGACACTTGATTAAATCCCACGTATTATTCTAAATAAGTCCTTGGATTTCTTCTATGATCGCCGTGAGCTATTCTTGTGTATCTGTTCCAGACTTCGCATCTTCACTGACAGTTCACCTATGTCAGCCCTTTCGATAAATCCATTCGCCCGCTATAGTATAGTATATTAGCGGAGGCGCGTTACTATACTATACTAATAAACGTCTCTTGCGGAAACCTATAGACCACAACAATATCGATGTAGAGTAGTAAACTCCTCATTATGTAAAATATTTTCAACTGTTCGCACAACCTCGTGAAGAGCCGTCTAAGACAACCTGCCTTTATGGTAAGTGTTTTGAGATTTTTAAGGAGTTAAAAATGCCAGTATTTCTCTAACGCTGTTACTAAGAATGCGCTCCAAGGTACTTAACACAAAAAAGTCAGGCTTAAAGGTCCTATAAAAACAAATTTAAACTTCCACGTTTTAAGAAAATGGTTTAGTGAGAAGATTTTTTCCATATCCATGTATTTGAGTTTTTGCAGCATAAAAAGGAAGTATGCCGTCCAGGACTTGAGATTTTTATGAAGGAAAACTCTTTGTAGCCCAAAACGAGGTACAAACTATATATTCTTTTGATAACATCGCACTGAATCCATTTATTTTATAATATTATGTACTGGCTGTAAATCATTAACTTGGTACAATTCAGTATTATGATCTTTGCAACCTGCAAAATTTCTTGTCATCAGTATAACTCCAAAGTTCCAGTTATTGGAAACTCTGTTAATAGAAAGAAGGAGTTCGAGAGCTCTTTAGACAGTATTTTACCTGTAAGTCAAGTTGAGCCATTGATATTTTTTTTTTAAATGATATTGAACTTTCGAAGATTGTGTCTTTGTTTATGTTAGGGATGGTTTGTACATGTTTAAGATATTTTTTTTCCAATTGTTATACCTATATTTGTAGCAGATATAGAAGCTATTTCTTCCCATTTACATTCTAAATGGAGACATTTTTTTTTTCAATTAAATTTTCCATTTGGTGTCCGAGATGAACCTCAAAGATACTCCAGTTTTCTACAATTAAGTTTACATTAATTGAAATGAAATTAAAAGCAGAAGGCAAATTACCAAAAGTGTTTTACCGCTACGTGGACGATATTTTTACCATATTAAATGAGTCGGAAAGTGAAAGTTTTTTAAACATTTTAAATAATCAATGAGAATCAAGAAAATTCACAAGTGAAAAAGAAGTGAATCAAAAATTGGCCTTTTTAGATTTGGAGTTGACGAGAAAATTAGAAAAAATTGATATTGCGGTATACCCTAAACCAACTAGTACAAAAAGAATAATAACCAGTAATTCTTTTGCCCTATTCAACACAAGCATATGCCTCGTTTCATTCCATGGCACATCGTCTTGTCAATCTGCCATTATCTTTAGTGAATTTTAAAAGAGAATATATGAGTACATAGTTGAGGTATCTAATTTTAGTGGATTCCATTATTAAAACAAATCAAAAAAAGTGTATCAAAATGAAAAGACAACCCTTTTTACAAAATTGTGTAGACGACACAAACCAAATGAAAAGGGATGTTTTTAATTATGTGCCGGAATTAATGAACAAATTTCCGAACCGTTTAAAACAGCATACGATTTTATCAAATAGCCAAAAACTTAAAAACTTTTTTGCATCTACAAAAGATAAAGTTGACAATGAACAAAAATCAGGGATCTATGCAATTGAATTTGCAAACGACGTTACATTGGACAAACAAAACGAAATTTGAATGTGAGATTCAAACAGCATTGTAATTGCATTAAGGAGAACAAATTAAAACAATCGGCTTTTGCCGATAATCTTATTGCAGAAGGTCATGATTCTGAGGAAAAAGAGCACACCATTACACTTGTAAAACATGTAAGCAAGTTTATTAGACTCAATGCATTCGAGAGCTATCTCAAAGAAAAGTAAAACAACAATTTGAATGTGAATGGAGAAGACATTCAATCACCTTTGTTCTCTCTCATATAAATAATTTTTTTCTAACTGCTTCTTCGCTCTGGAGTTAACGAATTAAACAATACATAATGTTCAATTGGGTCAGTGCTGATGATGGACCCTCGAAGCGTTCGAAATGCATTCACGTGTAAGTCTTTAACTCGTGTTTTTTAATTCTTTTAATTGGACCTAAATTTATGTGTGAAACAATAAGGTGTTTTTTTTTTGTGTTTTTTATTCAAAAAAATAAGTTAACATTATTTTAATGTAAAGGGTAGTTTGTTTAGTGGTTGCCTGACCGGGGCATAATCCTTCTATCCAGTTTTACACCAGCATTTTTTCCATTGGTACTTCCTCTTGCGCGGAAGTGACAAATGGTCTTTAGTACATTGGGATTTGGGATCCAGTGATTAGTTGTGAATCTTCTCCAGTCGTGTAAGACATATAGTATTTTGTATTGTAATTAGGGATTTCAATCCCGAAACTAATTTTCAATCCCGGGATTCCGGGATTTAAAAAATTGAATCCCGGGATCCCGGGGTATCCCGGGATTGGAAGGAATATTTTTTATTGTTAAGTTGTTCAAGAAATCAAACAAAAAATTGTACCTATGTTAAGAAAAATAACTTCAAAAATTGCTCACAAAAATGTAGAAATTTATTGGAAAATAAAAAAACAGCGAAATCATTTTGCTATGCAATTTTATTACAAATCAAATGAATAAAAATAAAGAACAAAATTAAATAAAATAAATAAAAACGAAACAAACAAATTTACTTCATAAAAAATAAACAGATAATTTTTTGATACAGAAATAAATAAAAATAAACTTAATTCAAGGTTTTTACAAAATAAAAATAAAATAACTCCACAAAAACAAAAAAAAATTATAAAAAAGTGAAAAAATCAGGGGGTAGGTATATTCATTTAATCTTGCTCTTGTTCTTCAGCTGACCTTTGGAAATAAAACCGAAGGAAAATAAGGGCATCAAGAGTATCGTCCCCAAGCCGGCTTCTAAATTTGTTGCCAATATAACTGGCCGCCGAAAACGCTCGCTCTGCTTCTACGCTTGTTGGGGGAATGGACAGTTTCTCTTTCTTCTCTAAACAGGTTTTCATGTAGGTATATGTATGTGTCTAAGCAGTGGAAACCACCCATAGTTGCATGCGCATTCACTGTAGGTATTACATGATTTTCAAAACTTGTTTTTCTTTCCTTGAAAACATTCTTCTTTTCCAAAAAACTGGTTTTCGTGAGCACCACAAACACAACAGAAACAAAATCATAACTACACTTGGTGTTTTGAGTTGCACTTGCAATATCACGCACTTTTGTTCGAAAACACTTGTTTCTCTTTCTTCTTTAAACAGGTTTTCATGTATGTGTCTAAGCAGTGGAAAACATACTTAGTTGCATGCGCACTGCGCAATCACTCTAGGTATTGCATGATTTTCAAAACTTGTTTCCCTTTGCTGGAGTACTTTCTTCTTTAAAAAAAAAAAAACTTGTTTTTGTGAGTTTAGGAAGTGGTAAAAAATGTGGTATTGTTTGGCGCCATCAAAGTTCTAACATACACTCCTTGTTGCGATGATTATTTCCTCTTCATTATTTTTGGAAAGGGGTTATTTCGATCACAAAAAACTAATCATCTAAAGCTAAAATTATTTATTTATTTGCTTAAATCTGCTCTCAATCCCAATCCCGAAAATTACGGGATTGGTGACTGGCAATCCCGGGATTGGTTTAGAGCAAAAATCGTCCGGGATCCCGGGATTGATTTCCCTAATTGTAATGCATTGCCCACATACGAATCGGTTGCTTTTAAATAAGTCTTGGCTTTCATCATGAAGCTGTCGTGCCTTACAATATATTAATTTATTTTTCGTCCAATTTAATTAATTTAATTCTATGTTTGATCTTCACTGTATATATATAGATGCAAATGGAATTTCTTTAGCTGGCAAATGACCCCTCTATAAAACAACAGAAACCCGAAAATAAAAATAAATTAAGAAAAGCTGCATCAAGTCTGGAGACAAAGCCAACAAATCATAATATTTTAACCACAAATTTCAATATTCAAAACAGAAACAGAACAAGAAAAAGCTGCTGAGCGGAAATAAAAATAATAAAATTGGTAAATTTACAAATAAACCGGCGCCAAAATTCAATATCAAAGAAAAACTTGGCAGCCATTCAATTTTGCTGAACTGAACCCAACACATCCTCCTGGTGGAGAATCCTTTAACTCGTCCGCACACTGAACGTCTATCCATCGTCATAGTCGTTTTTGTTCCAATTCAAAACCGAAGATAGTTATTGTTGTGGGCAGTTTGCATTGGTATGACCATTATCTGTATATAGTGTTGGTTTTCTATTCGTCGTAACTCGCAAGAGGGAATGAAGGAATGAGGGAATTCTTATCAGGAGATCTGGTGTGGTGTGCCCTTTGTACGAATCAAAACTTCCAATTTCCACAAAATTCAAAGTCAATTTACAGTGCAAGAGTTCGTTTCTGCTCAGGAGGCAACAAAAGCTACAGCCAGAGCCGGCCGCACATCTATCATGTGGAGCAATGTTTTGTGTTGAAGAAGGAGGAATATTATATATTTACCAAAAAGCATATCTATCCGGAAAAAATATATAAACGTTATAAATACAAATAGAAGAACGAGATGCTGCGATCTGGCAATCCATACAATTCTGTGAAATAAAGGCTCATTAATCTGCATTTACTAGACAGAAAGCAATGTGCTTCCGAAGCATAAATGTTTTTAACATTCTAGTTTTTTTTAGGGGATTTTTGTATTCTCACATTTTTGTATGCAAGCAGATGTTTGCAGACCTAGATAGAGCCGAGTGAATCAAGGTTGAATTAAAAAGATTTGAAAAAATGTTGAGCAAGCTATAAAAAAAAACATTGAAGTGCGTATTTTCATCAAGTCAATGGATTTTTTATTTCAAGAAATGTTGAATGAAGATATGTATATACTACATAAACAAAATATAGGTATACGTATACACATATAGAAAAATAATTGTTCAAACTTAACTAAGATAAAATATGTCAAATATATTATCTTATATTATGCAACAAAACGTTTTTGCTTGCGATTATAGCTGAGATACTATAGGTATGACAAGTTATGCATTCGGACAATCAATAAAATGCACAAACTTGCTCTTGTAGCAAACTATGGGATTGAAAAAAATTTAATAAATTATGTTCAAAGAAGAAAAATATCTGAAAATGGCCTAAACGGAAGGCCAAGTTGTATGTTAGCTATTATAACATGTTTTTCTAACCAAAAACTTTTAATACCATTTTGTGTTAAATAATCAACTTAACTGCCATATTAAGTTTAAATAAGATCAGTTAAGTCGCTATCGATTTGTCAAAAACCGTTAACTATAAATCTACGTTATATGCATTTTCAGCCAAAAACCTAAAATGCAGTTTCCTAAATTACTCTAAATATAACGTTTTACCAAAATCGTTTGATCCGTTTTTGAGAAAATTTTGAAAAACTAATACCGTTATATGGTAGTTATCCGTTATAGTCACGCTAAAATAAAAATTCGAATTTTCCTTCTAGGGAATCACCCAAAAGTGCTATATACAAAGTTTGAAGTAAGAACGTCAAACCGTTTAGGCTGTAGGTCAGTGCATAGACAACCGCACATACGCACATACGTACATCCGCACAAACAGACCGACGGACGGTATGACGAAACCTACATTATCTCGAAATGTCAGGTTTGATTAAAACCTCAAATTCGTTTTTAACACGAAACCAAATAATTGCCCTATAGACCAAGTAAAAATTGAAAAAAGTAAATAAGGAAGTCTTTTTTCAATATAACTACTCAGTACTCATGCAAATTTTCCAGGCGTTCACACAAAAATACATTGCCACAAAAGCAAATTTGTGCGACCCATTCGTGAGCTTTATTTTCGAAAAAAAATCCGATCAATTTTAATAAAATTTAAAAATTTTATGTGAGTGCTTTTTTGTCGAAGGTAAGAAGTTGACTTAGGTATACAGGGTGAGTCATGAGCAATACGACAAAATGCTAGGGCGTGTAGGTTGCGTTGAGACAAGAAAAAAATCGTATGGAAGGGGGGGGGGTCTATTCCCCTCCGTTTAGCCGGGAGGGGCAATTTTCGAAAAAACTGACTTAAAATGGGAAAAAAATTATTTAAAATCAACGGCTTCATTCACAATGCTGTGCTATATGTTTTTGAAAAGCCAATAACTTTTTCTTTCATTCTGTGTTTAAATAAATCTATTCTAAGAAATAGTTTTTGAAATATTAATTTTCAAAGTGTTGATTTTGAAAAAAAAAATTGAAAAAAAAATTACAAATTCATTTTTTTCAAAATTTTACGTAATTAAGTGCTAATTTTAATTTCAAAATTCAATGCTGTTATTAATTTTAAGTCTAAATAAGAAAACCGGATGCAAAAATTTTATGTCGTTCTCAAGAAATTAAAAAAAACCAAAACCACCTTTTTCTAAGAAAAACATTTATTTTTATTGTAACGAAGCAATTTAAGAAGCATTAATCTTAGTTTTTTTAGTTTTTTTTATTCCTTTTATTTTTACTATGTTTTTTATTGGAAGTACTTATAAAAAATCTAGGGGAGTTAAATCTGGTGACCTAGGCGGCCATTCCGTGGGGCCCCTTCTTCCGATCCAACGGTCACTAAAATGATCATCCAGCCAGTTTCTCACCTGTAAGCTGTAGTGTGCTGGAGCACCATCTTGTTGGTAGATTAAAGTATCTGCTATAACCAATGGAACGCTGTCTAATAAATCGGGTAAAAGGTCTCGTAGGAATTGCAGGTATGATTCTCCATTAAGAATGGAATTCAAAAATCGGGGCCCGATCACAGTGTGTCCAACAATACCAAGCCAAACATTACAACTAAAGCGGTGTTGTGATTTGTTTTGTTTTTTTTTGTGTGGATTGGCGCTACTCCAATAATGTAAATTGTGGAAGTTAGTAACCTCTTAGACGTCGGTGGGTTCTTGGAAACGTGCTATGATGGGGACACCTCCTATCGGGATATCTTTCAGCGTACAGTCTTTCGGCTTCACGACTTCGACCATTAGCTAAACCGTAGCAGAAATGCATGTCCGTTAATTCTTCTCGGGTGTATGAGCTTGACATCGTTACGTGTTAATGAGTTAATATTCAAATTTGAAATAATTACTAAGCAAAACTGCAATGCCTTTTATTTATCTTGCGTTGCAATTTTCTTTTTTTTTTCATTAAAAAAAATGTGGTTTTATTGTCCCTATTGTCCCCATAACAGGTAGAACCCATGGGCTGCGGGCAGGCCAAGGCAAAAATATTGACAGGTCAGTTTTCAGAAGTTATCAATGAAAATAATATTAATCCAGGGTTATACCAATACTATTTAATTTTATTACGTTCTCATAAAACTCCAATTAAAAAAAAGTAAAAAAAACTAAGATTAATGCTAAATAAATAAATAAATTGCTTCGTTACAATAAAAATAAATGTTTTTCTTAGAAAAAGGTGGTTTTGGTTTTTTTTAATTTCTTGAGAACGACATAAAATTTTTGCATCCGGTTTTCTTATTTAGACATAAAATTAATAACAGCATTGAATTTTGAAATTAAAATTAGCACTTAATTACGTAAAATTTTGAAAAAAATGAATTTGAAATTTTTTTTTCAATTTTTTTTTTCAAAATTTTGACTTTGAAAATTAATATTTCAAAAACTATTTCTTAGAATAGATTTATTTAAACACAGAATGAAAGAAAAAGTTATTGGCTTTTCAAAAACGTATCGCACAGCATTGTGAATAAAGCCGTTGATTTTAAATAATTTTTTTCCCATTTTAAGTCAGTTTTTTCGAAAATTGCCCCTCCCGGCTAAACGGAGGGGAATAGACCCCCCCTCCCATACGATTTTTTTCTTGTCTCAACGCAACCTACACGCCCTAGCATTTTGTCGCATTGCTCATGACTCACCCTGTATATTTCCCAGTCTTTAAAACAAAGAGGTTACTTGCTGCAAGAGCATGTTCGTACGACCCAGTCGTGTCCTTCATTGGTTATTTTAAGGTAATTCTACTACTTGTTCACTTAAAAAAATATTCACAAGTAGATATTGGTGTCATGTAAAAAAAAATCAAGTTTTTAATCAAAGTATTTCAGGTTTTTGGCACAAAACGAAAATTTGGTATGAACAGCCGCACACGCAAATACTGACCAATTGACGTTTAGTTTAGTTTATTTTTTTTCATCAAACAGATAATACATTTACATATAATATCCTTAAGATTACTTGAAGACTAATAAAGCATATTAAGTACCCACCAGGTTACAATGGTTACATACAATAAATAATAATTGTTTTTTGAACACATGTCTGTTTAAACAATGAAAAAAATCAATTTGATTACGTACAGTGTTAGCTTCTCTTAAACATCTAGTTAGACTCATTGAGTCCATAATTAAATCTATGAAAAGGTTCATAAAATAAACTTCTGTTTCGTAATAATCTAGTTGGAGCATGAATCTCAACTAAAGACAATAAACAAGGGCAATTATTTAAAATATCTCTGATAAACATAACTGCGAAATATTTACGACGATCAGTGAGTTTATGTAAATCAATTAGTTGGCATCCAGAATCGTACGAAGGCGTTCGAATATTTCAATGTAGACGATAAACCACCAATTTTGGAAAGCGTTTTTGGATATTTTCAATCCTTAGAAAACTTGTTTTGTAAAATGGACTCCAGATAACAGAACAATATTCTAAAACGGATCGTACAAAAGCGTTGTTAAGTTTAATGAATTCTGCCTCGAATTCTGCAAAAATTTGGAAACATTTTTTTTTTTAAAGTTAGTTTTTTTAATTTCATTTTTCTCAAAACAAAATCTGATAATTTTTTTTTTAATTTTATATGAGTTATTTTTTGCCAATGATTTTGTCTTTCATTTAAATTTGTTTTATTAGGAGAAGCTCATTAACGGTACCTGCCATTGAACGGCACTTTTTCTATAGCGATTATCTTTTTAATGGCTAAACTGATTTATACTTAATTTAATATTCTGAAAGTGCTCTTAAATTTAATTACTTCTGCATTAAAAAATTTTGGAATAAAGTTTTTTTCTAAAAAGTTAGTTTTTTGAATTTCATTTTTCTCGAAAAAAATCCGATACATTTTTTTTCATTTTATATGAGTGATTTGTTGCCAATAATGATGTCTTTTATCTAAAATTTCTTTCCCGGAAAAGCTTATTAACGGAACCTGCCATACTACGGTACTTTTTTGATAGCGGATTATCTTTCTAACGGCTAAACCGATGTCGACGAAGTTTATATTCTCGAAGTTTAATATACTCTTAAGTATTTTTTTTTTTTTTTGTATATTCAGTTTTTATATTTCAATTTTCTTATAACTACTTACTTGCTAGACAAAAACCTTAACAACTAGCTTACATATTAACCTAACTATCTTACTTGCGAGCGCTCTAAATTATACCATTACCAACTTAAAATTATTGCCTTTCGGCGTACCTAGCTTAAATACTATCGAAATTCATTTATTACTTAAAAATAAGAAAATTGGGAAAAAACTTATTATATCTATCTTTTTTTATTTTACTCTTAAGTATCATTAATACTGCATTCAAATATTTTGGAAAAAAGTATTTTTCAAAAAGTCAGTTTTTTTATTCCATATTTCTTAAAAAAAAATGCGATCAATTTCAATAAAATTTTATTTGTGTGCTTTATTGTTGACAGTTAAAAGGTGACGAATTTCCCAGTCGTTTACATAAAGGTTACTTGCCACAAGAGTAAGTTTGTGCGACCCAGTCGTGCCCCTAATTTTTAGTTGTTCACTGTAAGCCTATCTACGTGTTTTTTGATAAAATATTTACACCATCATCTCCGTTTAAAATAAGTTAGCAACAGGTTTTAGTATTGGCATAAATATATAAATTCTACATTGAATATATTTACATACTTTCCTCACTTCAAATGTTGTGATACAAGCAAATTTATCTTTTGAATAAATCAGAACGTACCTACATAATAACACAAAAAATTAATATAAAACATTACTTTATATATAGTACTTTACAAATTACTCCAAATAAGGATTTACCAAAGGTTCATTGAGATGTGAGATATAGAGAATTAATTCAAACACTTTTGCACCGCATAAAAGACTTTTTTTGTCACCCTACATAAACTATGTAACAGCATACAATTATAATTTCCTTTCGATAAGCCTCGATACGATGAAATCTTTATACGAAAAGAATAAAGGACACGACTTGGTCTTGGGGCAAGTAACCTTTCGTAAACGACTGGGAAATCCGTCAACTTTTCACTATCAACAACAAACCACAAATCACATAAAAATTTATTAAAGATCAAATTTTTTTCGACAAAAAAATTTCAAATTACTTTTTTTAATAAATACTATTTTTCAAAATATTTGAATGCAGTATTAATCAATATTAGGCGGTCTGTAAGAATAAAAAAAATTCGTTAAAATAGGTTTAGCCGTTCAGAAGATAGTCGAAGTAATAAAAAACGGTTCTATGGCAGGTACCGTTAACAACTGATTCTGAAAAAAAAATTCTGACGAAAGACATTACCATTGGTAACAAATCTCTCACATAAAATTTTATCAAAATTGATCGTTTTTTTTTTGATAAAATTGGAATTATCGGTTTTTGTCAAAAAAAAACTTTTTCAAAAATTACTTTTTTTCAAAATTTTTTAACCAATTTTATTTCAATTTAGCAGTAGTATTCCAATATTAAATTTCGTTTAAATCTTTTTAGCCGTGCAGAAGATAGTCGGAGTAATTAAAAACGGTTCTATGGCAGGTACCGTTAATAAGCTTATTCTAAAAAAAAATTAGACGAAAGACATCACTATTGGTAAAAAATCACTTACATACAATTTTATTAAAATTGATCGTTTTTTCATCGAGAAAATTGGAATTACCGGTTTTTGTCAAAAAAAACTTTTTCAAAAATTACTCTTTTTCATAATTTTTTCTGTAATTTCATTTCAGTTTAGCAGTTGTTTTCGAATATTAAATTTCGTTAAAATCGGTTTATTCGTTCAGAAGATAGTCGGAGTAATAATAAACGGTTCTATGGCAGGTACTGTTAATGAGCTGATTCTGAAACAAAATTTCAGACGAAAGACATGACCATTGATTACCAATCACTCGCATAAAATTTCTTTGAAATTGATAGTATTTTTTCGAGAAAATTTTTGCAAAAAAAAAACATTTTCAAAAATTAATTTTTTTTCAATTTTTTTTTCAATTTTATTTCAATTTAACAGTTGTTTTCGAATATTACATTTCGTTAAAATCGGTGAAGCCGTTCAAAAGATCGTCGTAGTAATAAAAAACGGTTTTATGCGGCAGGTACCGTTAATAAGCTGATTCTGAAAAAAAAATTCAGACAAAAAACATCACCATTGGTAACTAATCACTCGCATTAAATTTTAATTATAAATTGATCGTATTTTTGTCGAAAAAATTTAATTATCGGTTACGCTTATATGGTGGTACCGGTATTTTTATGCCTAGGTCAAAAATAAAAAAAACGTCTAAAAATATTTCACTAAGAATAGTTTGTGCTAAGTTTGAAGAAAACAGGCCCAACCGTAGGCTACAGACAGACCGACAGACAGAAAGACAGAATTGTCGGACCTACTTTTTTCGTCTTCTCTATCATCGTAATGTCATGTTTGATTGTTATCTCAAAACTTTTTTTTTACGAATGCATAACTTGCCTTATAGTAGGTACATATAATCGCAAGAAAAAAAAAATTAAAAGACTTTGCTGTCCACATTGAATGGAGAAAAAAGTTGAAGAGGAAGAAACCTTTTACTATAGTGGCAATGATGATGGCTTTTTGTTATTCAAAACTTATCCTCCAAAATGATAATAAAATAAAGCCACGTTATTAAGAGTTAAAAAAAGTTGTTCTTTTTCGTGTAAAAAACAACCGAGTAAAAAACCACAAAATGATAGAAAGTATATTGAGTTTTTTTTCTGCAAACAACTCCGCATCAGCAACTTTTGAAATGGCTAAGTGGTGCCTTGGCCCGATCTTTGTTGAAATTACAAATTTGAACAAATCGACGAGTTAAAATTAAAAATGTTATATCATTGCAATGGACATTTAGTCCCCACAATTACTTGGTTTGCCACTATGTGGGCGGAAATCAATTAAACTTTTTCTTCACATATTTTCATCCTCGGAACTCGGACACACAATTCACCAACACGGATGAGCTGACATGAATAACCAAAAAAAAAAAAACATCGCTATTATCCTTCATTTCTTACTCTCCATAAAACAAAACATCTACATACATATAGTTGTGGGTAAAAGCAGACAACAAAAAATATGTATACAGAAAAAAACAACAAGCACTAATGTTTGTATCCTGAAAGCAATTAACAAGCCAGCAATTGACTAAAATGGAAACAAACAATAGTGTAACAAAAAAGCAAGGCGCGCTTACAACCATCATCAGCAGCAGAAGCATCTAGCCTTTGAGGAGGCTGTGCGGGGTAAGCTATGTATATAGAGTAAAGGAGGAATAACTCTTCACCAATCTTTCCAACAAAAGTTCGCCTTCCTCTCGAATAAAAAAAAGACTTTTGTCAGAGAATAGAAATGGAAATGGGAACAAGTGTAGCCACAAGGAACCTTCCAGATACTTGTCGGATGTGTACACACACTGTGCTTAACTGAACGACCCAGCTAGTTCCCTTATTTCATGTGCTACCACACCACTTCGATTGAAATTACTTGTGACGTTGAATAACGCTCGCTCTTCTATTTACTCTCAGTGGAGCCATAAGGACACCGGTCTAATGAAGAAAAAAATCAAATACCTACTCCATCATTTAATAAATATTTTTGTTTCCTGTGGTAGCTTGTTGACTTTTATTTCTTCTTCCTTTACATTCCTTTTGTATATTGGCTTGGATTGGAATACCTACTAGTACTACATACAACATCATACGGTGTTGTAGTTAGCAGAAACTGAGTTTACACAACTCCTGGTTTCCTCTTAACCGAATATAAAGCCCACAACTACATCTACACTTTTCATCATCATCTTCATCCACTGTTGTCAAATCGCAAGAAATAATGATCACTCAATCATTTGTTATTTATGTGGTTATAATAATGATGTTCGGGAATACTTTGTTGATGAGCTGAAATGAAATCAATCCGTTTAATTCGTCGACAGGAATACTGTTATTACAGCAATTGTTTAGAAAAATCTTCAGCAGGTAGATCATTCAGCAATGCAAATGCAATATGCAACTCTCATGTTTGTTATCAGCTGAAGTTTCTTCACTTAGCACCACAAATTTGATGTTTACTTCATCGGAAGTATTTAATCTTATAGAATGACAAATAGTAAAATCATTGCTTCTCCAAAACATCTCGAGTCATTTCATTTTCATTTTTAATTCATTTTTTATTTTTCATTTTCTTATATCTATCTTAATGCTAGACAAAAAATCTTAAACAACTAGCTTCCATATTTCCTTAATTAACTTACTGGCCCCATGCGGGCGCTCTAAATTAACCTATAACGTATTGAAACGATGCCTTTCGGCTTAAAATCATTTATATTTAACTAACTTAACTTTAACACTTAAACTAACGAGAAAATTATTATAAAAAAAACTCATTTTCATTATCATTTTTTTTCACTTTTTTATAAAACTTAAAGCTACCCTCTACCTAATTATAACTAATTAATACTAAACTATACTAAATAAAAGTACTATAAGCTACGTTATATATAAATTATATAAAACTAGCTTAAATTATACCTAATTAAACTACTTAAACTAACTTAAAAACTAGAACAGCCACCAGCAACTCTTTTTTTTTTTTTTTTTTTTTTTTTTTGTGCCACCGTAACTGTTTAACCTACTCTATATTTACCTTAAAACTATGTAAGTCGGCCAAAGCAACAATGTGGTCAACTTTCAATATCAAGGTGGTCACCCAACCACCAGAATTTTTTCATTTGCTTACCTATGTCCTTTATGTCCCGAAGGGGCACAGCTCTACTGAACCGCAGACGTTCTGCTCCGTTTACAGAGCCGACGTCCCGATCGTAAAGGAGTCGCCGATCCACAGTCCTACGGCCGACGTGGTAGATTAACGGAACCGCCAATCTATCCTGTATCAGCCCACGACTGTCTAAAAAGAGGAATGTCTCGGGCGGGATGAAACCGTTAAGACGCACACTTTCACTATACTCATCATTGGGGTAGTAAGCCCCAAAAATAAGTCCATCGGTCGAGGTCATCGCTCTTGCAATGTGACCCCGAATCAGCTTGATTAAAAAGTTATCTATCCTGTTTATATTGGCCCTGTTGTATAGAACCTCGTTGGCATAGTAATGTGTGTACTCCGACTCTGGTGTTCTGTGTAATCCAAGGCAGCGTCTAAGACACTGCCTCTCAAACACCCGAATCTTTTCCATTTGAGATGGGGCAACGTTGAACCACACAGGGCACCCATAGGCAATCATTGGCCGGATAAGGGCCATGTAGCAAATCACCTTTACTCTGCTGTCAAGGCGGCTGCTATAGAACAACCGTCTTGTCAACCCAAAGGCTCCCCTAGCTCTGGTCAGAGCAGCATCTACATGTCGATTGAAATATAGATACTGATCTAGCCAGATGCCAAGGTACTTTACCACATCTTTACTTGCCAGTGGATGTCCACTTGGTCCAACGATCACTAGATTTCTCCAGTTCTTTCTTGTATCCCTAGAAGCCCTAGACAACGGGGTTCTAAACAGGATATAGTTAATTTTTAACTTCCAGTCATCACAATATCGCTGAATCTTGTCGAAGTCACGCTGCAAGAGAATTCTGATGACTTCAACTTTTGGACCCGTCCTGTACGCTACAAGGTCATCGGCATACGCAATTGCATGAGTGAGACTACCTATCAGATCGCTGGTGTAAATACTAAACAGAATCGGTGAGTTCACAGCTCCTTGCTGTAGACCGTTTTTGATATCAAATGTTGTGGTAGAAGTTACATTGCCACTTTTGACAACAAACTTTCTACCATTGAGCATGTCATGAAGCATATATAACAGTGGTTTACTTATGCCAAATCTAGTTAGCTTCAGATAAAGACCCTCTAACCATACGGTGTCGAAAGCCTTCTCTAAATCAACCAGAACGGCACCCGTGCATTGATTTTTCGCTTTGTTCCATTGAACATCAGAAACTAACTTAGACGCGGCATAAATAGTGTCATGCCCCGCCTTAAAGCCAAACTGATTATCTGGAATAATATTTTTGTCCTCAGCCCACTTGAACAGAGCTCTATTTAGAATCTTTTTGAATACCTTACTGATACTTGGAAGAAGACTTATCGACCGAAGATTTCCCGGATTGGAGCTGTCCTTTCCCTTTTTGGGGAGGGGATGTACCACAGCTGTTTTTGAACAGTGTGGTATAAATGTCTATTGCTTCCTCAGGGAGATGTCGTAACACAATGTTGGGTATACCATCGACCCCCGCAGATTTCTTTTTCTTTAATGTTTGAAAAATTAATTGAAGTTCTACCTTCGAAATTAACAATAATGAACTGGGTCCATTTCGCTCGGCGATGGTGGCGTTTGCCAAATTTTCGTCATTGAACCCGGTGAAACCGGTATTCTCAGATCGCCATTGCGTTATGTTATTTCCAAGGTAGAAGTTGTGTAATAAGGCTCTGTTCTCCAGGTCATGATTCGGACGAACGCTAGCATTCACCTTATACACTTGCTGGAAAGCAGCCCCCACAGCCTCTACCTTTTCTTGAGGATCTTCTATCATAAAAAAGTTATCATCGAAAACGGCACAATCCGGATCTATTCCCGCAACCGTAAGTACGTCTTCGTTATCTTTTGTCCTCTGAAGTTTAAGACATGGAAGTTCGTTTTGATCATTTCTTCTAAATATCTTATTTATTTGGGGAAACATACTAGGGTCGCTGGAATTAACGGCCCGAATTCTGTTATCCCAATATAAATTAATAGACAATCTATAATTTTGTTTAATCAGAACATTAATATTTTTGATCGACGACTTCAATGTCCTAATCTCCAGATCACGTGTGTCCGTGAAACGTCTGTACAGAAGTTTCAATCTAGTCAGCAGTCCACTTTTTTGTCGGTGTAGTGCGTCTATTGTCGCGTTCTTGTATAAACCAGTAGGGTCTTGTTCCTTATATTTTGGGATTGTTCTATTCATTGTTCGTTTTATAGTCGTATCCATTTGAGTCAGGTACCCGTCGATCTCGACGTTCGTCGGGTTCCTGTCATTTGGTGGAGAAATGTCATCGGAACGTATTTCTCTTGCCAAAGAGTTGGAGAAGCGTGGCCAGCGCGTCTTACTGAAATTGTAAGTGTGCGCAGGCACATACTCATCCAACTCCAAAAGTTCGCTCGGGAGCTGTATTACGGCGGCAAGTCCGCAGTGGTCACTGTCGTATTCAATCGTTCGTAAACAGTTTTTTGTATGTTGATTTGTTGCATCAGTTATAACTAGTCGTGAGTCAAGCAGTAAAAGATCCAGAAAACTACCACTTCTCGGAAAAGACGGTCTATCTGTAGCCAGAAGGTCGATCCTACACTCAACACTGTATCGACCCATCCAATTAAAAAGATGGTTCCCTCTAGGATTTTGTACTTGATTTCCCCAATCTACATGTTTGGCGTTCAAGTCCCCTGCCATGAGATAATAATTCTCATCCAAGTTTAATCTTAAGCATTCGAAAAGTTTTTCGAGTTCTGCGATAAAATTAGCTGGCTGAGGTGCGTCAGGTGCGTACACCGCGATCGCGTACATTCTTTTCCCTTGCTGGAGAGGAATGCAAACGATGCAAGCTTCTAGCAGCCCAAATTTTCGCACTTCACATCTCATGTCATTGCGCAGATCAATGTTCGTTCAAGCCCACTGCCACGGAATGGCCGAACGCCGAAAAAAAATTAAATTTAGGAAAAGTAAACTGACCCCGTGACCCCAACCTGTTTACGCCGCGCCGTTGCGTTCACCTTTTGACATTTTTAAAGAGTATGGCTACAAGTCGCAAAAAAATAAGGACATATGACACTTTGGCAAAGTGACAAATGGCCATATGACGCATTGTGAAAGTGTCAAATGGACAAATTTGTAAATATGACGCTTGGCCAAATGTCATATGGCACCGACTAATTCTTGTCGATTAAGGCCCTGTTTTTCAGTGCCAGATTATTTCAGAGTTAGATTAACCTCGAGTTATCGCTGATACAAACACGGTTTTAAGTCAGTTTGAGATCCCGATTTCATTCAGAATTTACTCACCAATTTAGCTGGATTAATTTTAAGTTATAACTCCGCACCTCAAAACTAACTGAAACCCCTATTTTCATCACAGTTAACTCGAGGTTTATCTAACCCTTTACCATCATAAGATCATTTACGTCGCTTGAACATCGTCGAAATGTTTCTTGTCTCACCCTCTTTTACCGTTATTTTAATGGTTTTTGCTCTAGAGAAATAGCCAGTTGCATTCCTCCCCTTAAACAGTTCAACCGTAATACTCGTGCTTCTATAGTTTGTCCTCTATTAATTGGCAGTACAGGAAAGATAGGGATGTTTGTCTCTCATTCGCACTTCTTTGCTTTCCATAAGGTTATCTTCTTTCAAAAGCTCTAACAGGGTTGCCGTAGTAAGCATTTTGAATTGGAAAAAAACTGAAAAAATATGATGTAGGGTTACCTTTCTTCTTTTTTAATTAAAATTATTTTCTTAATTTTTATTTATAAAAATGAAATGAAATTTATCTTTTTCCACACCACCAAGAGGTAAGATAGTAGGCGCGTTTTTGAAGGGTATCCCCAGTAGGCCTAATCCCTTTTAAATAAAAAAACAAACAAAAAATAAAGAATTTATTCATTAAGATTAATATAACAAGTAAAATAACTAAACAAGCATAACAAAAATAAATATAAATTCATCTATTAAATAAAAATATGTACATTTATATATAAGGTATTTTAATCACTCGAGAAGTTACTGCTGCTGTTGCTGCTCTCTTCATCTAGATTTATTATGAGGCTTTCTACAGCGTTTTCCGAAAAAACGTCCATTTCCCACATTTTCGGCTCAATTACCTGCTCGACGTGTTGGACACACCGGTGCCATTTCTCAGCGTCAACGTTCCTTATCGCAGTTTTAAAAAGCTCTTTGATTTCAGCCATCTTAAAGGACTTGTTCTGGCTTGCCACGAATCCTTTCACTTGAGCCCAGACCAATTCTATTGGATTTAGCTCACAGTGATATGGAGGCAAGCGAAGCACTTTGTGTCCTGCAGCTTGGGCAATATCGTCAACGACGTAGGTTTCGTACTGGGTTTTATGACGCTTTACGATGCTCAACAACTCTGCCTTTACCATATCATCCTCGAAAGAAATATTGTTTGACCGAAGCCAATTCTTTATGTCATCTTTTTTTGTTGCTGTAGACGGAGCTTTGTTTTTCTTTCGTGAATGATAAGATGCGTTGTCCAAAACGATAACAGAGTTGGGATCCAGGTGCGTAATTGTTTCCTTAAACCACTTTTCGTACACGTCGGCATTCATGTCTTCGTGATAGTCCCCACTGCTTCTCGAAACGAAACATAGGAGTCCGTCATCTACGAAACCTGTAGAGCTTCCTATGTGCGTTATTATCAGCCTCTTACCTTTTCCAGATGGTGAACGGAGTCCTGTTGACAATCCCTCGTTGAACGCTTGCCGTGGTGTTAATATGTTCGGATCCATCCATACTTTGTCCCTTGTGTGTCCTTCATTGAGCCAAGTCTCATCAGTAAAATAAATTTTTTTGTTTTCTTCTCTCAGTTTTTTTAATTTCGCGTAAATATTTCCTTCGCCATGTGATGATGTCACTTCTTTCTAAAAGAATACTCTTTCGCTGACGTTGGGCAAATTTAAACCCTAGAGTTTTTCTTAAAATCGTATGCAGGTAAGATCTGCTTATTTTTGTGATATTTGCATTGAGTCTTACCTCATGCAGTATTTTATCAAGCGTTGGAAGTTCATTATTTGAAAAAAACTGATGCACGATTTGTCTGATGGCGCACTTATCAAAATCATCTATTTTCCTTCTGGGGCCAGTTTGGTTTTTCTTTTTTGGTGGTGAGTTGTGGCCTTTGGTATCATTTTCGCTGAGAAGTCTGTAGACTGTTCGCATAGACACCGAAAAAATGCCTGCTACTTGCTTCACAGTTTCCGTTTTATTTTGCAGGTTCTTGTAAATCTTTTTTGTCGCTTCTACAATTTCTTTTTTTTTTCGGCGCTTAAGTCTTTCGATGTTTTTGAATCCATTATAAACTAGATGAAGGAGCACAACAGTAGCAAACTTCGTTTTTAAAAAAAGTAATATTTAAAACACTTCACTTCACATTAATTTCAAAACACTAATCACAAAAATAGGTACAAAAACACTTCACTTCACATTAATTTCAAAACACTAATCACAAAAATAGGTACCGCCCGCGCGCTTTAAAAATCTACGCAAATAAGAAAAAATATACACGAAATATCAACCGACCGACCGACACGAGAATCTACGCAAATAAATTCTTTAAAGACAACAGCTTACCTACATTTTTGTAACTGCATTTTAAGATTTTCCCCACATAAAAAACACAAACATGATCAACAAAAACACTGCACGATAACACTTTTGTACTAGTAATAAGCTCATCTCAATATCTCATTATCATTTCATCAATAAAAGGTATTTTTTAAGCTCTAAAATCAATAGTTCCACAACAGAAACTCAATATAAAAAATACGAAACGAGTTACCAAATGGACAAAGGTATCTCTGTTCGAATGGATGTTAAAAGAGGGTTGAAATGCATTAGCCAATCAGTGCGTATTCAACTGTACGCTAGGCAGGTCGTTGTGGGATCTATGTCGGATGCGATCGAAAAATCATTGGCGGGTAAACATTTTTTAAATGGGGTTTCTTTCAATTCAGAATGGTGCATAAATAAGGCGCGCTACTGATTTTGAAAAAGCTTCCCCATAAGGCATGTACTGCCAATTAATAGAGGACAAACTATAGGAATGCTCATCAATATACCCTCGAGCCCAACTTCGGTCGTACTGTCAAGTACAGAGATTCGTTCTTTAGCCGAACTATGCGAATGTGGAATACCTTGCCACACTCTGTTTTTCCCAGCCATTGCAATATTCAGGAATTCAAAACTAATGTGCACCGACACCTCCTTTCAACCCCTCTCTCCCTTTCCTAGTGCTCACACTGTGTCTACATAATAAGGGTAGTATCATCCCTTTGAGTGTGCGCTCATTATAAAAAAAAAAAAAAAAACCCTGGTATAATCTCGAACTGAAAAACTGAGCCTAAGAATTCCAATTCTTTCTTAAAGGCCTCATTTACTCTACGATCTGGCGCTGGCATTTCTAACCTAACCTGACAAACTGCCACACATTCAGATTCGGAAGTATTAAATAAGGGTGTTTTTTTTCGAGGTATAGAACTTTAAGTTGGCATTACTTTTCAAGACGGCGACCGATTAAACAGCTGTCAAGTGATTTATTCTCAGTTTGGTTTGGCAATTCATCATGAATAGACTCACGCCTGAACACCGCTTGCAAATCCTGCAATTTTATTTCGAAAGTAATGGTTCTCTGAGGAATACGTATCGCGCGAATTTTGTTTAGCGATGAAGCGCACTTCTGGTTACAGAACGTTACAGTCAATGGTGATCGGTATATAGCCATGATTACTAACTTTTTCATTCCTGAATTGAACAATCATGATGTCCAGGAGCTGTGGTTCCAACAAGACGGAGCAACATGTCACACAGATTTATTGAAAGACACGTTTGGTGACCGCCTAATTTCACGTTTTGGACCTGTGAATTGTTAAATCTTGTGATTTAACACCGCTAGACTGTTTTCTGTGGGGTTATGTAAAGTCATTGGTCTATGCGGATAAGCCACAAACGCTTGACCATTTGGAAGACAACATTCGCCGTGATATTGCCGATATATGGCCACAAATGTTGGAAAAAGTCATCGAAAATTGGAGGTCCAGATTGGACTACATCCGAGCCAGCCGTGGTAGTCACATGCCAGAAATCATATTTTAAATGTAATGCCACAAGATTATCTTTCGAATAAATAAAAAATCATGTCAATCGAATATTCCATCGTTGTTTTATTGCAATTTGAAGTTCGATACCACTAAAAAAAACACCCTAATCCAAAAAAATGCAATTTCTTACATCTGATTTCAATCAAACCAATCTAAAAACCTATAACTGTAATGTATCGCCCATAGCTAATTCACAAAATTTTGATTACTATTGGACGATGGGCACAGGAATGCAGAAAAATTCAATAATTATACCATAGGATTTTTTGATATTTTTCTAACGATCGGGCTTTGAATGAAACCATACCTGAATTTGCCAAACAAATGTTATTAAATTAAACTGAATTGAAACTGAATAGTTTGTGAATTTGTATTATCATGCACAAAATGCAATTTCTAACCATATGATTCCAATCAAAACACTTAATTATATATTACCGTAATGTATTGCACAACTCACAAAAATTTCACAACAATAGGATGAATGGTTTAGGAATGCAGGAATTTAGGAATGGTTTAGGAATTTTACCATTCGTTTTTTATATTTTAATAGTTATTCCGCTGTTCGGGGCGGAGACGAATCCAACAAAAAAGAGATCATTAAAATTGGTTCAGTCGTTCTTGAGTTATAAATGGTGTAACTAACACGACTTTGTTTTATGTATATAGATATAGAAAATAGATAGATTATTAATATTTACATAAGAAGTGGTGAAACTGACACAAAATATAGGAAAAAATTGATTAATCAATAGTAAAGTGTAGTGTAGAACCTCAGTCCCAGGAAATAAGGAAGGAAGCATGAATGCGAGCAAACGACTAGGAGAAAAAAAAAAAAATCCCGCACATCAATCAGAATGTATTTCGGAATCTTTCATTCTCAATACTGATACCTATACCTATAGGTTGACAAATTGAAAGCGTTTTAAGAGAAGGCGATTGTCAACAGGAGGAGACAAATCTGCTGATAGTCGAGATTGGTTTAGTTCCATTTCAATTGTATAAAATTCAGCAGCTTAAGATTGCACACAGGATACAATAAGGTTACAAGAAAAAAAGCTAATTTCCACTAACATATTGCTATTAAGGACGACAAACCTGAGTTAAAAACCGACGGACGAGACATGAAAGTCAAAATGTCAGTCAATTCAATTTTAATGAATCTACATCGAAATCCTTTCAGCAGACTCTATTATTGACAATTTATTCCTGCAGCTTTTAATATTTTAATTTAATATTCTATCCGAGCTCACACGGCCTAGCTATGGGAAAAGTTTTTGCATCCATATGAATCAGGGAAGGCGAGTGTGGCATCTTGGCAAAGCAAGAATAATTCCATTCATTTAAATAGTAATTTTATTCATCTTGCTTGCTGGTTGCTGCTACTGCTACAGCTACAGGTCATGATTTTGCTGGTTAGTGTGGTATCATCATGGCATCACAAGCAATTTCACGCCAAGCTGGAGCTCAATGAAAAAAGGTTTTAAAGTTCCTTTTCAGTTCATTGTCTGCGACTGAGGATGAGTGGATGATGATAATGGTGACTTCTACGTTGACGATGATGAAACCATTCACAGAACATTCAAGCAGGCAGTATAATAATAAAAATAATTGTTAACACGCTTCTCCTCTCTCGTCGGAAAATATAAAAGCCTGAGGATTTCACCCTGAATAAACAACGTGATGCCATACGTCAAACGGGAGCTGCTGCTGCTATTTTCCAACAGGATTTTCTTAAGTTAAAATATCCTGGGATGTGGACCATTGTTTGCTTTTGGCTAGTTACTGGTTTCACTTTTTGTTGTAGTTGTTCAGTCTTCCAGTTCATCATTTGTTCTTTCTTTGAATACTCCTCTTTTTCTTTTTGCAGAAGAACGAGTGATGGAAAATAAAGGTTTCTTTTGTTGAGTTACTGTCAGTCATGGAGCCTATAGAAGAGTTCGTTTTTAGCGGAAGTTTTAATTGTCAAATGATAGGTAAATATCATAAATAATTCGTTACTTTTAAAATAATGGAGTCATCGAGGATTTAAATTATGAACTTGAGTATATGAAATAGAAGTAAGTTGATATTGCAAAACTTCAGCCCTCTTTATTTTTGGGAGCATTAACAGAGCTGTGTTGTCGGACTTAATTTCAAAATTCCATTTAATAAATGTATCCTTATATGACTTGAAAAGTGAACGACCCACGAAGAGCGTTTTCCAAAACTTATTTTCCTTACACTTTATTTTTAATTGTAGGTTTACCTACAATGTTTTATTTTATTTTTTTAACCTACGTGTTTTATTTTCTACAAAGAGGTCTTCAAATATTGATCATATTAAAGGGCCCTACACACCATCAATGTTACCTGACAAACATTATTGACGTATTTTTCTTTCAAACATCATTGTGAGAACATAGGCTACACACGTATCAGTTAGCATTGACAATATTTTTCTCTGAATTTTGTTTAGTTGTTTTGTAGGTTTAAAAGAGGATGAACGAAATATTTGTAATAGAAAATATTGTGCTTGCAGTGACAAGTATATGAAAGATTAATAAGATGAAATCTAAAGATCAAACATAAAAGAAACGAGCAGTTGCTCTTGCTCTTTATTTTGCATTGCATTCTGCTTTTTAAAATTCTTCCTTTCAAAGTTCTGGACTGTAAAAAAAACATTTTTTTTCTTTTAAACTCTAAAGTAAAAGAAGTATAAGTAAGAAAAGAATACCAAGATTTTGCAAAAATAATAAAGAAAACAAAAATGGTGGGAAAATGTTAAAAACGCGTGCTTTTGAAGATTTTTAAACCCTGTACAATCAAGATAAAATTTGAACGTTAAACCGGGATATCTCTATTTATATATATGTATATACTTTCGAAAAAATATAGAACTTTCCTGGTTGATGCGTTATACGAAGCCGAAATGGAAAATACAAAGAAAGCTCTACTTGCGGAAAGCTCCTATAAGCGAATAATTCCCATAAGCGGACACAATTTCGGGAACGAAATTGTTTTATCTAATTTCCTATACAAAATGAGTTTTTATAAATGGACACATCCATAAACAAACGCGAACACTTTTCTCAATCATTTGGATTAAAAAAAAATCTCCTGTAAACTGACATAATAATATAATAAAAGGTTATTTCTATTTATCTTATTTACGCACTAGATTTAAATATGATAATTCAAATAAATTATTTTGTATTTTAAATTTAATAGATATGATTTTATTATATAAAATTTAATTCGTTTCTGCTTCAACATACATGAAGATTGAGAAAATCAGACATTTAATCAAAAATAATTCCTTCACAATTGCGAACATCGTCAGGTAACATTGATGCCTACTATACAAACCGTCAATGTTTTATCAGGTATCATTGATGAAAACCAAAATAATTTTGTTTTTCATAAATGTATCAATTTTGTTTGAAACGAACATTGATGGGCATACACACTATCTTAACTGAATGATGTTTGATTCCGGCAATACTGACAAGTAACATTGATGGTGTCTAGGGCCCTTAGAAAGTAAAACGATCCAGATCATAATAATTGAAATATTATGAATAGTTGAAATTGAAATAATTTGTCGTGTTTTTTAGCCGTTTTAGGTCAATCATCATTTATTTAGCAGAATTTTTATAAATAGGAATAATTCTTCGTAGAATTCGCTTACATTTTTACAAGAACTAAGCTCAGGGATAATAAGTATAATCATTTCTTACATTATTATAACGTTCATAAAATTAAATAAAACAAAAAGACCTGTCATAAATAATTTAGCTATAACTATCCACCTAAATACGTTGTATTTTCAATTCATGGAATGGATTTACATTTGATTATCTTATGTAACTTTTGTTTGTTAAGGTGAAAATAAAGACGCGTAATTTATTTATTGGACCAACAGAACTTTTAGTACCCAAATCAAACAAAGCCTCTTATTTTATTTTACAAATCTACCGCCAAAATCTACCTTTTTAAGAACTCGAAATAACCATAAAATATACTGCGTCTATACAGGGTTGAAATATTACACTGTTACTTCCATAAACAAACAGAGATTTTTGAAATCTCTAACGTCAAATTACTGATTCGCCGTTCATTAATCCTCACATAAAGGCGTCAAAACAAACCACCATGATAATTCACACCACCACACATGACATGCGGCAGTGGCGACAGAAATGGTTTTTCGAAACACATGTATCTATGTATGTTATATGTTATTTCTGCATAGAGAAGGTTATATTACAAGATGGGTGCCAATGCCACATTCTCCATACATATTCCATATAGAAAAGTACCTAATAAAATATTCATTGAATGCCATTTACGCAAGACTTCTATCTATCAATCGTTTCTAAACTCGCTGACTTGGTGCCGCCAGCGTTGCTGATTCTGGTGGAAACGGAAAGTAAGGAAAATGTCAAAGCCACAGCTTGTAACTTATAAAAAACAAATAACACACAACGCCACACTACACATGTGTATAGAAAGGAAAACGGGTCATACTCACAGAGCAGCATTAGGTAATCACACACACGACTTTAGAAGACAAACTCAATTTCATCATCGAAATAAAAACAAAATACATATAGGTATTCAGAAGAGAGACAAAAGGATAAAAAGCACCTATGCCCAGTATCTTCATCATAATAGAAAAAGTACGAAGGACAAAAAACAAAACAAAAAAAACTACAACAAAATATATTCATAACAAATATACACAAATGTTTATGAGAAGTTGAAATCAAAAACGAAATACCTTCTGGCTTTGTTTGTTGCTGTAAATGCAATAAAAAGGACTTTTTAGCCCTTAAACGATTTTCGTATATGTACCTAATTTGTTGACCTTTTGATGGCGCATAACAAATACTAAATGGATATGACAAGAAGGTGTGATTCAAGGGGGAGACCGAAGCAATAGCATGTTAATGCTTATTTTAATATTTTCTCATTTAAATGTCACAAAAGAAGATTCGCTGCTGCTCAATGAAGAGGACCACAAAGACAAAAGTGCCACTGGCAGTTTGTGAGTCCTTTTCTCATTTTTGCAGCCAGCCATGATGGGGACCACAAATTTTGTTGGTTAGGTTTCCTTTGCATCAAACTGTCAGATAATATTAAAAGATATACAGTAGTGGCTATACAAAATAAACGTCGGATTAATGATCAATTAAAAAAATTTCTAGACATGAAAAACACATTTAAAAATCATTTCAAAAAAATTTTGTTTCTTAATAAAAAAACATCTATAAAATGGTTTTTAATATGGTTTTTAATATTAAAGAAATACTTCCCTCTGAATTCTTTAAAAAACATTTCTGAAATGTTTCTAAGTTTTTTCTCTGTTTACCATTCGTAATAAAAAACATTCAATGTTTCGAAATAAAGTATTAGCCATACTATAACATTACATAAGACAAAGATGGTGTTTACTTCGTGTAGCTGAGATTGCTTACACAAAATGTATATATGTACCTACTTATATGAATGACAGTAGAAACTTTTATGTTTTTTGTCTGAATGTCACGTGCATTAAAAAATGGGAAACACGGAACATTTCAAAAATGTTTTTTCACCGTCCCTATCTGTCAAAGCTCTTCAAATACAGAAATCTCACCATAACTTCAAAACTGCTGCTGTACAGGACCATCATGGTCCTGCCAGTACTTACATATGGATCCGAGACTTGGGTGCTTAGGCACTCCGACCTCTTAAAGTCTTAAGGAGAATTGTTGGCCCCATATGAGAGGAAGGACGATTCCGGAGACGGTACAATCATGAATTGTACGCAATCTACCTTGAAGCAGATATCGTGACAAAAATTAGGCTCGGTAGACTCCGGTGGGCATCAGAGCACCTAGCTCGCATGAGCGAAGAGGAACCTGCTCGGAAAGTTCTTTGTGGTACATTCTATGGTAGACGACAGCGTGGCAGACCATGCTTGCGCTGGCTGGAGAGATGGCGTAGACCAGGACGCCCGGAGCCTTGGGGTGCGAAACTGGATGGCGTCGGCTCGAGATCGGGATAGGTGGAGATACTTGTTGAAGGAGGCCAGGACCGGACCCCGGTTGTCGAGCCGATAATGATGATGATCAAAAGAATCATTTCGGAAGCAAATGGGAAACATTTTCCATTTGTTTGTTGTGAAATTGTTGTAAAATTGTTGTAAAATTGTGCATGAAAAATAAATGGGAAACACGAAATATTTCAAAGATGATTTGTAAAAATATCTTCAACATTAAAACTAAAAGAAACATTTCTGAAATTTTTTTGAACTATTTCTTAAACAAAGGGGAAATATTTAAATATTTGAACACTTCGTTATCGTTTTTTAAACCATGATTTTAAAACATTTCTTACAAAAAGATCACATCTACTTCTGTAAATAAAAGAACGACTGCGTCGCACAAACTTGATCTTAAGAAAATTGTGCATTTATGGTATAATATTATAAAGTAGTCTTGTTGCTATATATATAATAGTATTTAAACACATACCTAAAGCATCATATGGAGATTTAATGTCGTAGAGGTTTATTGAAAAAAAAGTGCACACATTTGTATGTTTCCCTATTTGCAGTCTGTACTGTAAAACTATGACATTTTACAATCCTGCAAATGCCAATGTCAGAACCCACAATACCACAATAATAATATTGGCATACAATACACTTTCGATAAATTTCCAAATTGTGTTTTCATTGTTAATGCCATTATACATAGTGATAGTAAAAGAAGGTTATAGAGAAAAATCTCGCCAAAAGCAAATGGAAACAAGAAATTTACCACAAACCAATTGCTTACACAACATTTATATATGTAAATGAATGATAAAATCAGGACGATCATTTTATTTTTTCCTTTGTATTTTTATATATTTTTTGTTTATTTTAGTTGACGGTTTTCATGTATGAATAATGCATAAAATATTAAGAGTGCGGCCTAGGAACTTTAACTCCGTGTTGAATATACTATATGGAAATTATTGCCTTGGGGTTTGTTATAAAATGGAGAAGGAGTTAATGTTATGTAATAACAAAAGATATTTTCATTTTGAATTTATAAAAGAACAAAAATAGACAAGGTATGTACCTAGAATTTGTTCTTACTTGAGAAGGGGAATGAAAAAAACAATTTTTTAGACTCAAGAATAACAACCTCTAACATTTTAACAATGAACCACATTCATATTTGAATTATGTATATATTTTTTTTTGTACACTATCAGATCCTGTTTATAAGGAGCTTAGAGCAAGCTTCAGTTTATGAACAAAGAATTACCAAAACATTATATGTGTTCCACTGTCTCATCACTTAGTGCTGGTGATAGTTGTTAGTAATGTAAAACAAATCACTACAATAACACAAGCAATATAAATACAATAAAACATATTGTTTAACAATACAAAATACATAAAACATGAACTAAAAGCGTGAGGAACTGGTTTTGAATACATTCATTAAAATCAATAATTTTAGAATTTAAATTGAAAAGCCTGCACATGCGGGTAAGCGGCTCATTCATACCGTAATTAGTCCGATGGTGTGGACAATGTAGGAGCTCAAGGCTACGCAGATTGTGAGCCCCCCCCCCCCCCACGGTATTTAAGTCCAACACAAGTAATTAAATTTGGTGCATCTAATGAGCCCGAAAGAAGTTGGTGGATAAAAACTATATCGTTGTTCACACGCCTCTGTGTTCATAAGGTGGAAGCAGGTTATAAAAGGATCTGTCCGGAGAAGACCTTTTAAGGCAAAACGAACAAAATTATGCTGAACTGCCTCTATCCATACCTGCGATGCATATTGCAGATGCGGACGAACGAAACAATTGTATAAAAATAGGGTAACATAAGGGTCTTGAAACTCTTTGGACCATCTTTTTACAAAACCTAACATTGCGAGTTAGCCTTTTTAACAAGAGAATTGATGTGCTTTGTGAAATCTAGACTTGAATTGAAGATGATCCCAAGATCTTTAAAACTAACAACACAGCACAATGAATGTTGTGAAATATTATAATAAAATATGATTGGTACTCGTTTCTTTGAAAAAGTCATAGTTTGAGACTTCGATGGGTTAAGGTTTAATCCATTCTTGCTGCACCAAGTACAAAATCTATCAATGTCGGCTTGCAAATTCACACGATCACCGCTAGATTTAAAAGATTTCAAAATCTTCGTATCGTCAGCAAAAACCAGAATTTCACTATTGCGAATACATGATGTTTCATCATTAATAGCAAGAATAAAAAGAATGGGACCTAAATGACTTCCTTGTGGTACTCCAGAGTTGGCAGTAAAAGTGATTGAAAATGTATTTCTGAATTTCACCTGGTAGGATCTATTTTGAATATAAGAATATATCCAATCAATAAATCCAGCAAAAAATCCAAAGGCCTTAAGTTTAAAAATTATAATGTCGTGTGAAAGTTGGTCAAAAGCTTTTGAAAGTCGGTATAAATGCAATCTATTTCCTGTCCGTTTTCCAAAGAATTGAAGCGCATGTGTTAAAATGTTAGAAGGTTTGTTACCGTTGACCGACTCTGCATAAATCCATGTTGTTGATTACAGATAATATTTTTGCATAGAAAAACATTATACTATTACAAACCACTTGCTCAAATAGCTTTAAAATACAAGAGAGTTTGGCAATCGGTCTGTAGTTCTTTATGTCAGACTTACTAACCTTTTTAAAAAGGGGGGTAATAAATAATTTTTTCCATACACTGGGAAATTTCCCCGAGGGAAAGCTAAAACAGAGCTACATTTTTTCAGTTTAATTGGAAGAATGCCATCTGGGCCTGGTAGTAGAGTAGTCATATCTCAAAAGAAATAAAAGAAGAATATTCCTCTCAGCGAAAGACATAACTTCACATGAGATAACTTTACATATGAAAAGAAAACTTCACCTGTTAATTACACTTCTACCATTTGAGGTTATATTTCCAAATTATGGGCCGGTTATAGCGATCAGGAAAACATAACAGGAAAAACTTTACAGGTCAATAATTAAATATATTCTGATTTTGTTTGAAACACAAATGTTATACAATTATCGATGGCAAATGGCTAACAGAATCATTTGTGATGATAAAATTTTTATTAACGCAGATATTTTTTCTGTATAAAATACATTTAGATAATTATATTAAATAAATGCCAACTGAAAATTGTATCATCAAAAAAAATTATTTGAGTTATTTGCCATCGATAAGTGTAACGTTTGTGTTTTGAATCGAATGAAAACATAATAAATTTCATCAGAAAGAAGTGAAATTAATTTCCCCCAGAGGTTAATTTATTTTACATGTAAAATTATTTTCTGTTAAGTTTTTCATCACACTCTGTTAGCGTAGTTGAAAACCACCTAAGATTTTTGAGTATTTAACAATGTAGCTTTGTTTTTGGATATTTTTTATCTTCTAATTTTGACACAGATTTATTAAAGCACACAATTTAAATAATTAAACACAATTTCATAGACTTATGCGTAACTGCACATCGATTTATCTCTGTTCCATGAAGATTTCCATGAAGAGTTCTGACGAACGCTGCGAAAAAATCAAACTGATTTGAGCAATCAATTTGTTCTGACGAACTCGTGCGTCTTCTGACTAAGAAAAGGCGTGCACTGTAACCGGTTTCATTAGAACCTTTTCTTTTGTTTGTTTTGACGTAAACGTCATATCACTTGTTCGTCAGAATACGCATGAACTGTAACCGTAGCCTAAGAGAGTCGTCATAAAAAAAAAATTGAATCAGTGGCTGCGGATCTGTGAAAAACATCCTTTCAGTGACTGTTCCGCTGCATTGCAGGAGCCAGATTCTGTTTGAAAAAACGATCGAACATTTTCGTCTATGCGAACGATTTTCTGACCAGTTGCTATGGAAACCGTTCGCACAGAAGAAAACGTTTGATCGTTTTTTTAATACAGAATCTGGAGTCTGAACTTCACCATTCGGATTGGACGATCATGACCAAAATGTGTGTCAACTCGGCGAACATAAATGGCATAAGACTGGTGATGGTGTATGGACTATGGACTACCCAGCCGTACTATTCAGAGCAATTGGAGAGATAAAAGATCATACAACAACTTATTTGAGTAATTTCCGCATCCATTTCAGTCCATTCGTATTCGATAAATAAATTGAAATTCATGAAAGGATGATGTCATCTTGAGTCAATGCTAAATAAAATTGTAAATCTTAAATTGCTTTAAAAATCTCTATATCTGTATGTTACTATACGACTAGTTTTATCGTTCTTTCAAAAAAAAAAACAAGGATTTGCTATTAAGGTTAGAGCACATGCACATAGAAAAAAAAACACTAAACAATGGAACGTACCTACCCAATGCAAATTCTAGACAAAAGACAGTCCATAGGATTTTAAAGATTTTACTACATAATAGCAAAGAGTTGCTTTGTTGCCGACAGTCATGATGCAACAACTATAAGTGACAAGAAGAGCTTGTGCATATAGATATCAATTTGCAGAAACATAAACTTGCATAAATCTTTTTGGTTTAACTTACGCAAAGGCAGGTGTAACATAAGGTGTATTAGATTGTATGAGACTATAATAGTTATAATCACTTTGGGAACTGAGAACGAGTTGAAAATGCAACTTTAAGCAAGGTTTTTCAAAATACAGCATATGAGACCCATGTTTCCGCTCATTTGCATTTGCATATGCAACTTATATTTTGTACATGAGTGCGGTACTGTGTCCGGACCTTAGTAGGCCCTGGGGCGCCATTAACAGACTCGACCCTTAACTTTGTGAAAGCATTGCAGCAGTGCGGCGTAGGGGAAACTAACGCTTTGATCCCTCCAGAATAAGCACATTAGATCTGTAGTCTGCATACAACTATGGTTGGTATACCCTTCCTAGTGCTCCCTTTAAGTTTCGTCTGGATTCTGGAACTGGTGAACTGTCGTGTTTTGTTCATTTTAGAATGTTACATGTTCTACATGTCCAATGTATTAAATAATTTGGGTTCGGCACACAAACAGGACTGTTGTATGTAGAAGAGGACAACTCATACTGACAAAGCATCCGCATGTGTCGAAAAAGGAATGCGTTATAAGGGGCGGACTGGCGAAGTGCAGCAAAGTGATGGTGGCAGCGTTGGTGGGCAATGAATTAATGTGATATGCAGCATGTATTCACTTCAGCTAACAACCGTTTTCAATGGTATAAGGATATTTTGTCAAAGAAAATAATTAATAAATTGATCAACCACGCAATCGGTTTGTTGGCTCTGAGTTTGCAGCTTAAAGCCATACAATAATTTATTTATGCTACACCTTAACAACTACGTGTTTGATGAATGAAAAAATAGAAATCATTTTATTTCGTCGACTAACAGCTAACGGAAATAAATTATGACGGCAATAAATTTTATGCTATTTTGAATTGATTATGATGTTTAAACTCTTTTGACATAATGTTAAGGTAAAAATTGCTCGTTGAGAAAAATAGGTTGGCTGAATTTATGAAAAGCACTCTATATTCGCTTCAAAAAGCAGGTGTTGAAAATATTTAAGCATTTGAAAAAAAGAATTTTTTTTAAAATAATTATTTATTTAATTAATTGTAAGTATTAATATCATGCCGTTAAAGAATAACATTTAAAGACTTTAAGTAAAGAAACAAAATATTTTACCACAAAAGTATTGAAATAAAAAGGACTGACAATAAATAACATGACAGTATGTTTGAGCGACACATATCACATGTTTGTGTTAATCATATGACATTCAACTCAGGTAATAAGAAAATTGCAATCAAGCTTTGGACGAATGACCTTTACTAAAATAACAGCAAAATCATAGGGAGAACAACAATGGTACTGTATCCGGACCTTATCTATTGACATAATAAAATATGTTCACACAGAATGTTATGGATTAACTAATATAAATCACCTAAAAATATTTTAAAATAATTGACCTGACAAAATTGTAGTAAATTTATTTTAAGTGAAAGAGTTCATTTTTGTTGAATATATTCATATGAATATAACAGATTGTTAATAATTTTATATTCTGAATGACTTAACCCATTACTAAAAATGTTCCCACTGGAATAAACAAACAACTTGTCTTAGGTATATAAAGCCTTTGCCATATTGTAAATGTTTACTTGATTTTAATATTCACAAGTGCTCCTTGGTGAATCACATCACAACTTACATCATTTCCCAACTTCCACTTTCATTAAATTCTTATATAGAGAAACTTGATGCTACCCATTTATTCCCTTTTTGGATGGAAATCATATAAGCTGAAGAAACTAAAGGGCACGACTGGGTCATACAAACTTACTCTCGTCGTAAGTTACCCGAGAGTTTAAAGTACAAACGGAAAAATACGAAAAAATCGTATGAAATTTTTTTAAAAGTATGAAAACCATATCTTAGAAAGACTCAAACCGAAATCAAAGTATGCAAAAATTTTTCTTTTACAAATGTGAGTTTATGAATTTTTTTTTTCAAAATTGTTGGGCCAGTTTTCGAAAAAATCGATTTTTTCAAAATTTATTTCGAAAACTTTTTTCTGAAAAAAAATTAAAATTGCACGTCTTTTAAACTTAATTTATTACACCTTAAAACTAAATTTCATAAAAATCCGTCAACGAGTTTTTGAAATATTGAATTCACAAAAACAGTTTTTCAAAAATTATTTAAAACTAAATAAAGTAAAAATAATTTACATTTTTGAAAGAACAAGGACTTCTTCAAATGTCGAGCACACGAGGCTGGGTATTCCTATTTTAGCTATTTTAGCGACGGCGTTACCTTCATCTAACTGCTATATTCTTATTAACTCTGCGCCTTAAGTAAGACTATGAATATGATTATTGTGCATGTTTTAACTGAGAAAGTCTTATGCAACTCATCGCAATATATAGGATATAAGAATATATATAGTTAGAGTTTTCTAAAGCGAAGCAAAAAGTAAACTTCGCATAATCCTTACACGCTGTGCACTCAAGTGTTTGACAAAAGGCGTCTCATATCCTGCCTTTTTTAAGTATATATATATATGAATATAATAAAGTGATGTGCCATAGCGAGTGTAAATTTGTTTACTATTGCCCCAATATGTGTGCGCATAAATTACAAAAATAACACACTCTTAACTCTGGTGTACTGTTTTCTCAGGAGATGAGATACTTTCTGACAAAGAATAGACGTCAAACGGAAAGATCTTTCTTCCTTCATTCATTTTGGTACGGACAAGAATTAATAGCATTATTAACTGCTTAATTAGATGAAGAAATAAATTGGAAGTTAGACTGCAAGTAGATGAGGGAAAATAGAAATTAGTTATGTTATACTGTTATACAATATGGCTAGCAAAAAATTCCCTATTTTAATCAAAATGGTGTTTTCGAAAAGTGGGAAATAAAATAATTTCTATAAAAAAAAATTTTGAAAGAAAATTCTTACCGAAATGGTTATTTTTATCAAGCTTAACTTTATTCGCATTGCGTAACATAACGCAAGTTAATACACTTAAACAAAAATTATAAAAAGAAATCTCAAGTTGGCTGCCTGTGAAAAGAATCTTAAGAAATTTAATTTTTATGCATTCAATCATTCCTTTCATTGTTTTGGCATTAATTTTATTTAAAAAAAATTAGAATGCACAGAATTGCATAGAGCAAACATTACAAAAGGAGAATGCTTTTTTCAAATCATTTTAAATAGTTAATTTCTTTAAGATAGGTAGGTACTAAAATCTCGGCTTAAATTTAAATCTTTAAACATTGAATGCATATACAATAATTTATTTAGCATTGAAAAAATCTTCTCCTCATTTTCAAACTGACTATACAAGTGATTAAATGCGATAATTTGTGATTTCATAAAGATTTCCACATTCATTTTCTTTCTTTTGAATTCTTTGTAATATTTTGCATTATTTGTTTTATCAATTTCATTAATCCTTTTTTTTGTATTAATTTTTTTAAAATCGAATTAAAAGTAAGAGGATCCTTTGAAGCCTTCAACAAACATTTTTTTAACAACAAACATTTTTAAAACATTTCAGAAATATTTCTAAACACTTTTTTATTGGTATGGACACACTTTTAGAAACAAATGATAAATCAGAAATATTCCCCGTCTAAACTTCTGTTTCATATACTGTATGACCTATACCTCCAACGAAATGATATTAAATATGTAAATTAATATACTTGTCAAGTCAACAAGTCTCCCATCTTGCCTGATGCTATTCAAGGACTTGAAAAAGGATTGACACAGAATACACGGAGGGTAAAGCATCTTCAATGCGCGTACCAAAAATAATTAGCTATGGGATATATTATTTTAATGGAATGTGATAATCATACATACAGCTTAGTAAAATATAGGTAGGTACATATTTACTTTAAATTTTTTCGAAATTATACCAGAGATAAGAAAGGTCGAGAAACAAACGTATATAGTTTACAGCATTTGTGCTATTTTAGTCATAAGTAACTTTAAATCCTCTAAACCTGAAGAACTGAGCATTTTCCGTTCTTAATAAATGTGCCAAAACGGCAGCAAGCATAAACTATGATACCAAACTAAGGTGGATGGATGATACATGCAGTTACATGTGCGATACCATCAAAGATATAATGAGAGCTGAGCGAATAGAAAAGGAAAGTGGGAATCAACTGACCAGATTAGTATTTCTAGATACTTTCATTATTGAAGTGACCGTACAGTTTTTGTGTTTAGTTTTAGACTTTTAGTTTTGTAATGAAATATAAAAAAAGGTTTAAGATATAAAAATACAGAAAAATTCATATATAGAAGAATTATATGATTTATTGGCTAGAGATCAAACAAGGAATTTAATTTAATTCCTTGGTTCCTTGGAAGATGGGTTTTATGAAGAAACAAAGGATTACAAGTTTTCAAGATACATATGTATGTAAAAATAATACAGTCCATTTCATCTGCCAGCTGGACTTTCTGCAATAAATTGCACAATATTCCCATTGTAGCGTTCATCTGTTTCACACAAATATATGAATAAAGAATAATAGTGATCAACTCATTCGCTCTCACTCGCTCCTTCTAAAATTGGTTAGAGTTAATCTAATGTAAGTTAGTCTGTTGTAAGCTAGCGCCGAACGATGATCACCGTTCCGGTTCTTAGAGCCTTATTTAATATATATATATATAATGAATAAAAGAATTGTATCCTAGTAAATTAAACGTGTTGTTTCTTTGATTAAATATACAAAGAATTAAGCGGTAAGTCACACCCATGTCTCAATATACCCGATCGATATCACGTCTTCAATTTATATAGGGTCGTATACATAACGTTCCCATAATATTTTTGGTGAAATACATTATAAAATTCGAAAATTTGCATTTTATCAGAATTTCCGTATATTAATATTTTTGCGATTAATTTATATTAATTTTCGATGTTTTATGAATATTTTTTTTCAAAAAGCTTTTATAGTTTCTGTTTACCACTTTTTTAATCCATAGTAATGGAAGTTGATTTGTATGTTTTTCAATACGATTGAATTATTCATTTTGGCAATTGAAAATTCGAAAATCAAAGTAAATGTTCAGCATTTTAATTAAATACATTTTATACGTTTTCATATATACTTGTTTTTGCTTTGGGAATTTGGAAATATATCGTGAAATTGATGCTATAATAGTTGGTTGTATCTTTGTTATATATATTTGCCCAACCAATTTTGATCGGCAAATGATCCTCATTTATCACACAGTAGTAGCAATCGTTAGAATAATGTGGTTTTGATAAATGTCAAATAATCTAATTGTAAACATATTTTACGTTTTCGTACAAGACTAGGTATAAACAAAATGGAGCTGGTTAAACAATTGTTCGAGAAAAATGTGGCTAAAAATATTTCTGTGACGTCTAACAACAAATATACAAGATAAAAAAATTATTTTGTTTAAATTTAGAAATACAAGAAACATTATTAAAACGGACGAAACTACATGCAAAAATAAGAAGGTCTCAATGGAGTCATGTCACGAAATATGAAACAATAAATAACGATTTTAGGGGCAAGAGGGACGACCGAATTCTTTATCTTGTTTTGAGTCTTAAGAAAATCAGCATTAGTTGTGTTCGTTGAATTTTACCCAGGGTCGAACCTGGGTTTTTTGGTTCTCAAAAAACGCACAAGGGTAGGTTTTGTGTTGTTGAAAAAAAGAAAGAAACACAAAATATTTGTCTCCGAAATTAAAACTTAAAATTTGTTGTTTTCTATTTATTTTCATTAAAATAAATCTATATTTTTTTTTTCTTTGCATTGCAAAAGCAAAATAAAATTTTCAATTGTAAATATATGACAACACACATGTCAATTTGTTTACCTCAACTTGCCCCAGCAAAATGCCTAGATTTACTTCAGGACGAGTTGAGGGCGACCCCAGGTCTCAAAAAACAGAGAAATTAACCAGGTCGAGTTAAAGTTTTTCAAAAATGCTTGTATGCGTTTTCGAACAGTTTTGCAGGTTTCGTATTAAAAATTGCAGTCTGCACGCAGTTGATATTTTTGAAAACGGTCTGAGTTTATGTAAGGTTAGTTTTCGGCAGATTATGGAAAACAGTAAAATAATTTCTGACCTGGCTCAACCTGGATTCTGCGTTTTACAGCATTTTCGCAAGATAATACAGGATTTATTTTTTCGCAAGATTTTGAATGAAAACACAGGATAATCACAGGACAAAACAGGATAGATGGGAACGTTAGGTATACATACTACGTATACCAACAAAAAAGGAAATTACACTCTAGAGACGATAAAGTAAAGGACTCATTTGTCTCGGTTGAAACTAAAAGTTTGATAAGGATTTAAACAAAATCGGGTAAAGTTGTGTTTTCATAAATATCAATATTGTTTTTGTCTCGTCTCTGGAATTGCAATTGTTAAACAGAGCAAGAGCATCTTTCAAAACCAAGCAAGAGCCCATTCGATGAATATAAAAGTGGTGTGGTGTGGTGACTTTTGCAGTTTGCAGCTTCGTCCTCACTCTTCTGGTTCTCCAAAACCTACCTTAATATCAGTAGCAGGTGGATCGTGTCAAGTTCGTTAATATTAATAATAATATATAATATAACAGGTGGATGTTGGGTGGGTGGTGTTGGGTGAGATAATTTTTTTTAAAAAGCTTCACACCTACAAAGAACTTATCGTTGGCGAGAATTCGATTGTTGAACTCATAATTTAAAAATAATTATGCAAGTATAATAACATTCTTCTGGTTGTGATTGCATGAAGGTATACCTGTGTTCTGTAGGATTATTTACCCCACAGTGTTGCCAAGTATTGTTAGTTTTGTATGCCCTCAATCCTCTAAAAATTATCAATAAATACATATTGTTTTTGTTTCATACTTTTTTATAATATTAAGTGCAATTGAATGAAAATCAATAGATCACATCAGCAAACAGCAATTGTTATGTTCATTTTATCTGTATATACATATAAGGTTCATCCAAAAAGCTTTTTAACCGAATTGAAGCCGAAAATGCCATTTCATTATTTCCTTTCATATAATATTCACTTCGCTTCAGTTCCGTTGCAATTTTCCGATTAGTCTTCGAAAAATTTCATACAAAATTTTAATTTTATATGCATGAATAAAAATACAAATACAAAATTTACGCCTGGGACCGTTTTCATTGTTCTCCGTACCTTGTCTCTGTAACAACAATGATTATGTCCTCTCTGTTGCCGCCAAACCAGCCCGTTGAAAATATATTGTTCTTTGGCAATGCCAATGCACCACCCACCCACTACACTTTTTTTTACTCTTTTACAATGTTCCTTACTGCTGCATCAATGATTAGCGCTCACTGAATAATTAAATTTTCGTCTTTTTTCCAGAATTTGTTCATGCATGGTGAGTTGGCTTGGGATGGATTAAATAAAATACAGTATAGTTAAGGTTGCTTTAGTAAATGCAACGCTGTATCTTCTCAAAAGCAATGTAACTTCTTAATCGAATGTAAGACTTTATTTTATTGCTGCACTTTTGAGACAAAAATAAAATGTATGTGGGGTTCTTTCTTTAAGATTCGGAAAATAAGTTACAACTATTTGTTCTTTAAATAAATTTAGTTATTTTATTCTTTTGATTCTCGGCGGGCGCAACGACAACAAGACTTACTACATTGGCTCTACTTTTAAGACTAAACTTGACTACTTCATGGTGTACATTTATTTGCAAAACTAAACTATAAAAAGTAGGGACGCGTATTCTGTTTTATTTGTCTGTCCGGTTGGTTGGTCGTCGTCGTTCGTACGTTAGTATGTGTGTAAGTCTGTCGTGCAGTAAAACCCCTATCCCACAATCGGCTATCCTGACGACTCATTCGCCCCGAATGACGGATTCCACGGTTTCATGTTTTCCGCTATGGTGTTCGTCTTATTGGGTCCTTCGCCTTCACCCACCTTCTCCACGTCATATCTTCCGTGATCTCGTTTTTGTGTAACCTTATAGGGCCCAAAAAATTTCGGTCGAAGCTTCATGCTGGTTCCAAACTGCGTACGCTTAATGGCGACGAGTTCGTTTAGCTGATACTCCCTCTCTGGGACACGATTCCGGTTGAAAGACTTCCTATTTTCACGCTGAATGACGGCGATATTTTCAGCAGCTTCCTCACGCACAGCTTCTCGTTCGGCATTTAGTTCCTCGATATTGGCGTCATCTAACCACTCTCTGAGGTCAGGGTATTCCGGTGTCCGCATTTCCAGACCTGTCAATATCCTGAAAGGACTGAACTTTGTGCTTCTTGTCGGTGAATTGTTGAGCACCTGCTGTACACGCTCGACGTGTCTGTACCAACTTTTGGAATCTCCCATACTCGCTTTTGCTATCATTGGAACTATAATTTTGTGGATCCGCTCCACCTGTCCATTTCCTCGAGGAACTCCTGTTGCAATCAGCAAATGTTGGATATTTTCCTCCTTGCAGTAGTCCCCGAATACCGTTGCTGTAAAAGCTGTTCCACGATCTGATATGATCCGCCTTGGGTTTCCAAAAATCGCGGCTTGTTTTTTAAGCCGATCCAACACTTCCGCTGCTCCTGTGCTCTTCGTGGGATAGAGCCACACGAATTTAGAAAAAGCGTCAACCACTACCAGAATGTGGTTGTATTGTTTGTGGGTCTGTTCCATTGGCCCAACGTGGTCTATGTGAAAAGTTCCCAACGGCTTATCCTCTTTATTGATTGGTTGCAGTAAACCTTCTTTCTTTCCTGCCTTGGACTCAGTGATGATGCACTTGACGCAGCCCCGAACTATCTCCGTTACCTTCTTTGTTAAATCTGGTACGAAATACATCTTTTCCACAGCATCCTGGGTTTTCTTAATGGAAAAATGTCCCTGTTGATGCGCAATGATAATCAACTCCTTTTCCATTGCCGATGGTATGACTATCAATTCCTTTACTGGATCCTTACACAAGACTCCTGCCTTCATGTAAAAGTCCTCATAATCCTCCTTGCTGAGAATTTTGCGCACGGCCCTTATCCAATCGTCTTTGAGTTGTGCTTCTTTTATTCTGTGATTCAACGAATCCTCTATCAAGAGACATGAAACTCTACTTAAAGCATCGACATGCTTCATCCTCGATCCAGATCGGTGCTCAATCTCGTATTCAAATTCTTGCAAGAACATCGCCCATCTTGCGACTCTCAGCGGCACATCTTCCTTTTTCATGGTCTGCGTGAATGCATTGCAGTCTGTTATGATTTTGAACTTGATGCCCAACACGTATACTCAACACTTCTTCAAGGCTTCGATTATGGCTAGAACCTCTAGCTCATACGAGTGGTACTTCTCTTCATATTTGCTTGTCTTTCGGCTCATGTACTGAACTGGGTGGAACATTTGATCTTCCGAATCCTTTTGTAGTAAGACAGCACCGTATCCAAATTTGCTGGCATCTGAATGGATCTCCGTTATTGCTTTTGGATTAAATAATTTTAGAACAGGCGATTTCATCAAAACTGCTTTAAGCTGTTCAAAAGCAACCAACTGTTCTGCTTCCATTTCAAATCTTATGTTTTTCCGAAGCAAATCCGTCAAGGGCTTTGCAACCACAGCAAATCCTTCCACAAATCTTCGGAAATATGAAGCTAGACCTAAAAAACGTTGTAGCGCTTTCTTGTCTGCTGGTACCGGATATTCTCTTATTGCCTTTGTTTTCTCGGTTGAAGGTTGGATCTTTCCATCTTCAATGATGTAACCAAGGAATTCTATTCGCCTCTTTAGAAAGTTGCATTTTCTCCAATTCAGTCGCAGTCCGTATTTTTCGGCCACCTCTAGCACTTGTTCAAGCTTTCTCATGCCCTCATCTTCGTCTTTGGATGGTATTATTAAATCATCCATGTACGCTTCCACTACTCCAGCCTGGATTAATGTCCGGTATATCGCGTTGATAAAGCGTGCGAAAACTGCTGGGGAGTTAGATATTCCGAAAGGAACGTACAGGAATTCATATTGTTGGTCCAGTGTTACGAAGGCTGTATATTTTCTAGAACTCGGATCCATCGGAACATGGAAGAAACCGTTTTCTAGATCCAACGTTGTAAACACTTTTTGTCCTTGCAATCGTTCAAGAACTTCGTCCATTTGTGCCATCGGAAAATTATCGCGAGTTATTTTTTCATTTAGTTTCCGGTAATCACAGCATAATCTCTTCGTTCCATTCTTCTTTGAGACCAGTACAATAGGCGAGGCATACTCCGATTTACTTGGTTGTATAATCTTTTGCTCAAGCCATTTGTCCACCTGCTCGCGCACCACCACTTGATCCGCATGCGCCAATCGTCTCGGCCTATGGAATATCGGCACTTCGTCCTTCAAAATTAATTTCATTGACACCGGCGACGGTTCCTGTCTGACCGGTTCATATTTCCTTACCATGTGTAACAATTTTTCACGCATAGTGGCGTTCAAATGGTCAACATCAAAATTCATCTCCCTTTCGAAGATCCCCTCCTCGGTAGCCAAACATATTTTACCAAATTCCTTAATCAATTCCAGCTTCTCAAGTCTGCGATTGGTGTCGGCAGAAATGGTTGTTCGTACCCCTTTCCCAGTACTCCATCGTGGTCCATTTTCCCCACCCAAAATATCCCGTGGCCCCTTTTCACCACCCAAATCATCACGTGTGCGTTTATCAGCATCCCAACTAACTCGTGGTCCATTTTCCCCACCCAAAATATCCCGTGGCCCCTTTTCACCACCCAAATCGTCACGTGCTCCCGAATCGGCACCCTTTCCTCCTTCAGTTGAATTCCTTCTGCATTTAAATTCCGCCCCTTCACTTGTCACGTTCAAATTTACCATTTCCAGAATGTCATTGCCGATCACTGCTGCATATGGCATGTCTCCTTCCCCGACTACATGAAATTGAAGTTCCAATGCAATCCCATCCACTTCTATTTCCAAAAATACACTTCCCAGAGTTGTAACTCGTTTTTGGCCAATTCCCAACAAATTTCCCTTTTCAGTTGTCATTTCCACGAAATTCATCAGAGTCAAACTATCATACCTCAACAAACAAAGATCGCTTCCAGTATCCACCAGTGCGCTAAGTGTGCAGCCTCCGACTAAAATATCTTTAAATATTCTGTTTGAACCGATAGCCAATTGTATTCGCGCTTCTTGAAACGGGTTGTTGCGAACGGCTGTTGTTGCAGACTGTCCACGTCGTTCATCGGCTCTTCTATTTGTTGGTTGCACATTAACTCTGCAATCGCGTGCCATATGTCCCTGCTGATCACATCGAAAACACTTGAAGGTTGAAGTCGATGCTCTGCAATCTCTGGCTATGTGTGATGCTTCTCCACATCGATAGCATGATCTGGAACCTCGTTCCTGCTTTACCACCACCTGGCTCTGGACACTGCTACTCGGAACATAACGTGTGTTTCCCCTTGTGTTCGTTGTATGAGATCCTCTCGCCTTCTCGTATGCCCTCAACTGAACCTTGAGTTCGTCTATCGTCTTGGCCTGGTATAGTATCGCCTTATTGCTCCTTGCATCAGGTATTCCCTCGATGAAGTACTCAATCACACTCTCCTCTTCCAACGATATCGTGTTTCCCAATTCCATCAGGCCGTATAGATACTCCAAGAAAGTTTCGGTCGGTTTTTTGCGTCGCATACTTAGACGGAAATGCACCTCGGCCGCCGACAGCTTCTTTCCAAACTCTTTAACGAGAGTTGTTTTTAAATTACTCCAGCTGTTCACGCCTGTCTGGCTTCTCAGAAATAATCTTGCCGCCCCCTTGAGAAGTTGTTTCCCGTAAACAAATTTCTGTACCTCGCTCCAACCCACCGTCACAGCATTTTCCTCGAACTCCTGGATCCAGAGATTAATGTCCATAGACCCAGTTCCATCAAATGGATTCAGCGAATCCTCGATGTCGCGAAGCGTAAACATGATACCTCTTTCAGTTGAAATTCCGCTGGCTTCTTGGAAAACGTCTTCCTCGTCGTCGCTTTGTGTAAACCTATAATGGGATAGAAGCCTGTCCTGCAATGTACGTTTTAGTCCGGTTGTTGGTAGTTGCAGTTGTGTCAGTTGTTCCCTCAATTTTTCCACCGTCAACCCCAAAATACAATCCCTTTCCATCAAATCGCAAAATATTTATTCCAAAATTATTTATTTTTAAAATTTAATTAAAGTTACAATTTCAAAAAAAAATATACTCTAGAATTAATGATTTACCATGAGTTTATAAATAAGAGCCAATTCACAAAAAAAACTACTAGTGTTGTCGTTGCTTACCCCTTTTTTTATTTTGACTGCGGCTCTGGTTCCCCTCCTTCACGAATTATGGTACACGGCTCTGTCTTTTCTCCTTCGGTATGATCTTCAATGTGTGTGTACTGTACAACTTACTGTCTATTTTTAAATTTGCTTGAGCACAACCACGCATCTGCTTTTCTGCTTTTCTTTTTAACTTTTCGCACAGGAGAACTTGAGGGTTGCAACTGGCTTTTTTTTTTCACAAAACAAATGTGCAGGCAGATCGTCTGTTCACTGTTGCTCTTCTTTTTTTTTTTACCGTCTCGCACTGAATCGTTGTTTGTTGTTTGTTTTTTTTTTTTAAGAAAAAATTAAACGAAATGCAATTTGGTACTTGTTGCTATAATGAGCAAACAAGACACATAATTTAACACTGCGATACACTATTTCATTCGTTCAACGATATCGATACCTTCTTTTCTGTTACTTGCTGTTTTGTTGAACAAGCAAGAACGCAAGCACTTTCAAACTTTTTTAAAATATTCCGCATTTAATCCGCATTTAATCCGCATTTAATCCGCATTTAATCCGCATTTAATCCGCATTTAATCCCGGTTGAGCCCCCAATTTGTGGGGTTCTTTCTTTAAGATTCGGAAAATAAGTTACAACTATTTGTTCTTTAAATAAATTTAGTTATTTTATTCTTTTGATTCTCGGCGGGCGCAACGACAACAAGACTTACTACATTGGCTCTACTTTTAAGACTAAACTTGACTACTTCATGGTGTACATTTATTTGCAAAACTAAACTATAAAAAGTAGGGACGCGTATTCTGTTTTATTTGTCTGTCCGGTTGGTTGGTCGTCGTCGTTCGTACGTTAGTATGTGTGTAAGTCTGTCGTGCAGTAAAACCCCTATCCCACATGTATGTACATAATGTAAGCAAGCAATAAACATCCACATGGTTTCTAATGGGGGAACATTAAGTTGAAAATGTCAACAATCGTTTTAAGAAAGCTATCCATATTATAGTAAAATTTTTCATGAAATGAAGGGAAAAGTCAAATCATACCAATGGACAATCATTTGACGAAACAAAAAATTTAAAATCCCAAAAAGACAACACTAATGTCAAATTCATCCCTCATCTTTAAAACTCATGTATAGAAACTATATGAAGTATGTTTGTATTATGACGTATATTGACAATTTTTACAAAAATTTAGTGTGGCTCAACCTCCAAGTGATATACATAATTAATGCTCATTACCCTAGAGAAAAGTGCCAAGCCATACATAACATTTATTTAGTTTTCTTTATTATTTTTAATATTCTTATATATGTATAGTTATATAAGTTTGCTACTCACAAAATTGTTTGTAGTTTGGCAATAGAAAAGCATTTATACCACCAAAAAGTGTAAAATACCCGTTTTCTTTTCCTGGTGATTAATTTTTCACTCATAACGGAAGCTCTAAACAGAGTACATCCAGAGCATGCTTTGAATGTTCTCTGAATTAAACATGGTAAAAAAATTACGTAATAAATGTTCTTATATCATGGCGGCCAATAATACTAGATTATCAAAATAATAGTCATAATACAAAAGCATTTAAATTGTTTTCCATAGTTTTCAGCATCATCATGTAGTTCAAGGCATTAAATTTAATAATGGTAGTCTAAAAATCTCTTTGAAGTACAATCGGAGCCGGAGGAGTTCCTCCGTTGTTTCGTATTTCTTACTTACTTACTTACTTAAGGTGGTGCTATAGTCCGGGGTGGACCAGGGTCTCAACCAACAAGCTTCTTCCACGCGGCTGGGTTTCTAGCTAGCTGCCTCCAGTTTCGCACTCCAAGTGGGTTCAGGTCCTCTTCCACTTGCGTGCAATACCAGCTACGCTGTCCTCCTATACTGCGCCGGGGCCGTCCCACATGGTTGGATTCAAAGCCCATCCGAACCGGAGCATTGGTTCAACATTTTTCTAAGCGCCTTTAAATATGCTGGTTTGTTCCGCCTCCATTTTTCTCCTTACCTTATTTCGATAGACTACAATTCGTAGTCTGTATTTAAAGGGGGAGTATATGTATCAAAGTTGTTGTTGTAAATAATTGAATGAAATTTAATTTTCTACCTTCTGATTTCACAAGTTTTAATCGCGTTTAAAATTACTTTTTAAATTAAATGAAATAAAATAAATAAAATAATTTTAAACGCAATTAAAACTTGTGAAATCAGAAGGTCGAAAATTAAATTTCATTCAATTATTTTTACGGATTTCATTAGGTTCAACAAATTAATAATTTATTTTATATTGTTGTTGTTGTTCAATGAAATTGACGGAACAAAGAATGTTTTGTGGCCTTTACTCCAAGTATTGCGTTTTGCCCTGGTTTGTTGGTGGGCTCATCAGCTAGATGACATCAAACCCAATCTAGTACGCAATAATTGTCGATGATTAATAAATGATTTATAAAATTTACAGAAAAATCTCCCTGTGAATTATATTATTTTAAAGAACTTTGATTAAAGATAGACATTAAAAAAAAGTATTGTTATTTTTAGTCTTTTTAATGTTTTTGTTTTGCCATGGTCAAGTAATAAAACTGACATTCTTGTATGAATAGTACAATAAAACAATAATAATAGCTTTATAGTTAACGAGTAAGTTTAAGCATGTTTTGAAGTATATATACTTTTGCCGAGAGAAGATGTCCGTGCTTGTGATGTTTACACATCATTGCCTGTGAGTCATTGTCTACTCACACTTTTTTTCTTATTTAAGTGATAAAAAAAGATATGATTATTATTTTCAAATAAAACCCAAAATGCACTGTTACTTTTGAATGATAGAAATGAGCTACAAAATGTATACTTTAAAATTTTTTAAAGAATTATATTTAATAAAAAAAATTTCTTCCTCAAATTTTATTTCAAGTTCAAAAATATGTAAGTAAATCAATATATAGAAGATAAATTTAATCAAAAGTAAAATGAAAAATTGTCTCCAGTCCTGACTACAAAAGTAAACTTTTTTCTATTTTTGTGTTTTAATTGATTTCATTATACATCATAATCAAATATATATTTGATTATATATAATAATCATTATATATCATAATCAAAAATCCATCCCAAGCACAAATTCGTGTGGACCTGTGTTATCCGATTTATAGTGAAATCTGTTTTCTCATGAAAAAGTCGATCCCCCTCTATTAAAAACGAAACAAATCTTTTAATTTAAATAACTTTTATTATTAATACCTATACATTAAACTTTAAATTTATTTTATCTTAGTTATAAAAATATTGACTTACAAATAAATGTGTTTTGCAAAATAATAAAATAAAAAAATGTATTTAAATACGAAATTAATTTATTTTTTAAGTTTTGTTATATAATTACAAACGTTTTCACACATTTATCACTATTGTTAGGAATAAATTGATCACAGCTATTTTAAGAATTTTTTTTTTTAATAAAAAAAAATTGTTAGTTTCGTTTTATTAAAAAAAAAACTTTATTGACAATAGAGTCCATATATGACGAGTGCTTCAAAAGAAGAATGGAAACTTTGGATTACTGTAGTCAATTTTCCATTCGATAAAGTGATTTTCTAGGTTGAATCCTTGGTAGTTATATGGACACAATATTCCCAGGTCCATGAATCATTAAAAGTCTTCTGTGTTATTACTAATTACGGAATCACTACTGTTATCTACGTCGGTGATGTAGGGGTCTGAACTTTTTCTATTTAAATTGAAAAAGAAAGAAACATTTGTTAACACTCTTCACATAATGTTTTATTGTTAACACATATATTTGTAATTTATTTTAAAGTGGTATAAGTACTATAGAAACTTTTTTCTCTACACAAGGTTTCAAACGAATTAACATTAAATATTCGGCAATTCAAAGACGTCAATGAGTTCATATGAAAATCATTTTTTTATATAAATTAAAAAACCGTACTTTTCATAGTATCTTTTTTTTTAAACATAGCAAAATTAAAAGCGATACCTTGCTGTTTTTTTTTTAATAACATATTATAACATTTTTGACTCTTGCTTTTAATCTAAAAAACAAATAATTTTAATAAATAATACAACTTACCCTTATCAGCACACAGAATTCTTTTACATGCTTTCATTTCCGCATGTCGCGTTTGATGTTTGCACTCATTTCCTGTCAGGTTCTATACGTGCCGCGTGTTATCATTATTTTGCACTTATGTAACTACCTCGGACTAGGTATAGGCTACATTTCTCCATATCCCTTTGCATAGTTCATTAATGCACTTCTGTCGATTAATTGGTTTCTTTTGATCATCACAGCAATATTATCGTTGATGTAGTTGCAGATGACTTCTCTTTTCTGGATCGCTGTATTTCAGCCAAAACATCTCGCTTGATGGCAGATTTTTCATTTGCTCACTTGTCACTGGGGACATTCATTATTGCCGCATGATTCGAAAGTGTCTGGTATATGAAAACCAGCCTCTTCAAATTCAACATTTTCAACAATAATAGAATGTCGAAGTGTCAAGTTTTGGATGGAATGATTGCTGTGACTTGTACGGAAGTTGCTGTGCGGCTCTATTTAAATGTTAAATGAAAAATTTTATTTATTGCTGTTATACTGACTTAATTCATAATTTCATAAAAGGATTTGTTATTTGTAATGTTTGTCTCTAAATAGTAGTATGAAAACAACAAACTGACAAAACCATGACAAAATTTTATGAAAACTAACAGATATATTCGTTCTTGTTGATTCGCACTTCAACTTTTGGAAAACAAATTATGTTTAGATACTCTAGGAGTTTATGAAGTAAAACTCCATTTTATTATGTTGCATATTAAAACAAAACTTTGTTATATTTTATGAAAACAACATTTGTAAATCATTAAATTTTATCTCTGCCTACAAAGAATGGATGAACTTGTTTTTATTAAAGAAGTTATTAACTATCCATATATTATGATGTGACCTTTACAAAAACAAAATTGTTCAACGGTTCAGTGCGTTGCATGTCTAAAATTGCCAATTTTCTCTTGAAGGGATTTTAATAGACTTCTAAAAATGTTTTTTTAATCACTTTAATGAATGTCTCCATTAAAAATTATCGTTTTTCTGTTGTTGTTTCGTAAATAAAACCTTAATATGGACAGTAAAGCACCAAAAAGTATATAACAGTGCACTTGACTTGATTAGACGCACTTATTTGCTAACTTACCCTTAATCTAGAGCGAGAGCCACAGTGGTCTAAGCACTCTTAACAATCACTGGTTACCCTTACCCATTTGAACGTGATCTCTTTCGTATTTCTTCGCTAATGCTTTTCATATTCTCCTTCTTGCAATATGTGGTTGTGATGCTGTAGCTGCTTTAGCGTATGTCCTTTATGGTGGTCATCATCAGCAACAGTAGCAACAGCTGCATCAGGAACATTTGCATCATCTAAAATCAAAATTTTCGTAATCATCTGGTTCGTCTTTTTCAAATCGTTTCAAATCGACTCCGAATCGTAGACCCTTTTCCATTAATAAGTGATGTCCTTTTGAGTTGCTAAATTTCTGTCACGGCCATAGGTACTGCAAAGATAATTAGAGAGAAAAGACAAAAAAGAAAAATTCTCAGTATCTATTCGTTCTTTAATCATTTTAAGAGGAATATTTTAAAAGCAGAAGGAAGACGTAAAAGCAGAAATTTACATGAATGATTTCCACCTATAAGCCTCATTCTATGGAAAATGTCAACTGTCTATACTATAAGTCCTGACATCTACCCCAGCCAGTGGCGGATCCAGTGGAGGGTCATGGGGGTCATGCCCCCCCCCCAGAACCATCATAAATAGTTTAAAAACATCAAAAAATTAGGAAAACAATGAAATTTTTAAACTGCAAATAAGATTTTAAAATGACTAAGAATCATCCTTGGTTTTATTCAAATATTATACCATACTCCGAAGATCATATTAGCCTCATTCTCAATTTGCGCCTTTTTGTGTAGCGTGTAGAAAACTTTTTTCCTACAGCATTTCGGTATTTAATGAGATGATGAAAGATCAAGAATATTAAAATAATTTTCCAACGAAATATAAGTTTTACCCATGTACAATTTTCCTTCATGGGTCCACCTTCAATGGATAAACTAGAATACCTTTTCTACTTGAATTTCTTTTTTCAACTCAGCAACCTGTCAGTTATCCCTCATGAAAAAGGGACTGGGCATAGGCATTTTGATTTAATAATTATGCAAGTCTAGTTTCCAGTTTCATTATAAATTACATAAGTTAAGTCCCTTCATTAAAATAATTGAATTTGAAAATGTTTCATTAAAAACAAACAACAAACAATGGTAAGTATGTGGGTGTTAATATTATTTTGTTAGTTAAAAAATTGTAACAAATAAACAGAAAATAAGCTACATATGTACATGTGTGCAGGTTTTTAAGTGTTGCTGTAGAACACAGCGTTTATAGATTTCGCTATTTTTTTTTTTGTTAATTTCTTAAATATTATTTGACGAACATTTTTTTAATGTGGATACATTTATCTGAATTCGAATACGTTTCTTTATATTTATAACATATATAACATAAATTTATGTGATAGATACAATTTATTACAAACTTAACATGAAAATTGATTTAACTAAGAAATATGCATTCATTATGCTTTTTGCAAGCTGATAATCAAGAACTTAAACGAAATGAGTCAATGAGAAAAATTGACACTTTTTTATTAAGAAGCCAAGGCTAGAGTCTGAAAAATCAGAACAAGATATTGCCTCGTCTTCTATTGCTATAAATATTTCTTAACAAGAAATCTCTGCTGTTTTTGCTAGTCAGAATTTTCAATCTGATTTTGCGTCCGATATTGGATTTCACTTTTAAAATAAGAACCTTAATGATTGCATCAAAGCCAAACTCCTCAAAAACCACTGGGATCCACCTACAAACTATAATTTTCTGTATTGCACTGTTTCCAAAAATGGAAAACAAACTAAAAATTATGCTCAGCGATCCCACCTTAAAAATTTTATTGGCTAGTTTCGTCAGACGAGGATCAGGGGTTATATTGCAGGTACGTCATATGCATATGAATATTTTTTTTACAAAACTCAGGTGATTCGAGATTCATGGGAAAACGATTTTTTAGGTATACTGTGCTTCATTTGCATTTAGTTATGAAGGTGGTATGCAATCGAAGACATCACTTTAAATTTGCACAAAGATGTGAAAATTGATATCGATGAAATCATTACGAAATTTGCTACCAAAAACAAAGAAAACTTGATTTTATTCTATAGTTTTGTACCAATAAATTAAAAAACATATATATATATTTGAATACTTTTCATATACACTTTTACATTTTCGTCACTTTTTTGGACTAAAGGCTCAATCATAATAGTTGGAACAGTGCGTACGGGATCGTACGAAAATATCAGATTCGTTCAATTTTCGTTCACTTTCGCCTCTGTACGTAAAGAGCGCTCCATTGCTTGCGGTTGCATCCGACCATTATGGTCGACTCAATGAATTGACGGCACTTAAGGAAACTTGACGTAGAATTATGACATTAGCTTCATTTTGCTTTCGACTATTATAGTTGGTACTTGCATTCTTAGTTTTTCATATCTATTTTATGTATTTTGTATGACACTACATTTCACAATCTGAAATTGGTAGCCATTGAGCCACATGACCTCCCCCCCCCCCAAACAGAATTCCTGGATCCGCCACTGACCCCAGCTATAGATTCTCTCTCTTTAGCCAAGTAAAAACCGCTCCTTTTTGTTAATTACTGATTGTACCCTTTTGCTCATTTCCATCTCTTTGTCAAAATTAGCGAGTGGAAATCGCAAGCCAAAGAAGTGAAAAAGCAAAATTATAAGAGATCATTCGGGCGCATTTAAATCTTTCCCGAAAACTACGCTAAAGTGATTTTCAATCTGAAGCACGATTTTTAAAATCCCATCAGAGTTTTTCCATCCATCTATAGCCTTAGCCAGCCAACATCCTGCAGTGGATGGAATGTGTTGAGAAGGCGGTAGTGCAGTGCGGTTCTTTCATGGATTATTGAAAGATAACTCTTGCACACTAGGAGCATCCTGTGGTAAGCGGCGGCACAGTTGTGAACTTAATTCACAGGAGTCAAAAATCGTTATCATGCTACGATAATTATCTGCTGAAAAATATTTAATGACTCAAACTCAGGTTAAGGATTTGAAGAAGAGAGTGAGAAACATCGCCTTAACACGCGTTGACATGGGGTCGGTTAATTTGGAATTAATTTTTCTTTTTTTTAGCATGTTGTATCTTCGTGTATATCTATATCCTTAAGCGCGAAACTTTTACCTACATTTTTAATTACCGGAATATCTTTTACAAGTGATACAGACATTGTGTACCTTCCTTCGTTCAGCTTTAACAGCCTGAGAGGAGAATCTTCATTATGAATCAGTGGAACCGCTTACCATCATCATCGTCATTTCTGATGCGATGGCTGTGTCCTTGGAACTGTGTTGTCACAAAGAGGAACATTTTTCCGCTTCGGGAGTAAGTTTTGGATTTTATTTAATTTTCTTTTAGGGGGTTTTCATTTTTTTCTTTGTGTTTGAGCTATGATAGAGTTAAAAAAAGAGTACCAGCTCCTTGAAATTGGTAGTAGCAACTAGCAAGGATATTTTAGTGGGTGAATTTGTGCATATAATGCATCATAATTTTTTGGGTGTTGGAAATTACTTGACAGATAACTGAAAAAGATGTATAGTTAGTCGAAAATAACTTTATGCATGAAAGTGCTCTCAAAAGTAAGTCATCAAATATAAAATAAAATCATTGCTTTTCGTGAATATAAGACACAACCAAAGAATCGCAAAGGCCAACCAAACAGAGAATTTACAAATTCATCAATTTTTGCATTATGATTCCAAACGTCCATCGTCGTCTTCAAAGTCATGGCATCGAAATAATATGAAGATAAAACGTGCGGCTTTGAACATTTCCCCCAAAGAAACTTACTTCAAAGGAGCTTTAAACTTCTATTCATCAGGCTGTATCCTCGCTTGAGTGGTTTTGAATTTATGCACCAATGCGCTCTGTATGTATTTGTGCTGATTGTGGCTAATATATTTTGAATTAGGTTGTAATCAACATCGCAATAGCATTTACAGCAATTGAAGAGGCACTAGATGGATGGAGGCAAGTAGATGGATGAGAAATTGTATTAAAAGAGATGTTACTTTTTATAACTATTTCCACTGAAAAAAAATCCGGATGTTAAAATCTCTTTAACCCGGACATACAGATACACGTTTGAATAATAAAACTGTTAAAAAAGGTGCCTGCCAAACCACTGTACATTGTATACGGTATGTCCAGGAGCGCACGACACTTGTGAAAGGATTGTAGGTAGATCGATTCGGCACTTAATTAATATAAAATGTATTTTTATCCCGGAAAAGTCCGGTTCTTGTTGGAGTGTCTTTAATGTGAAAAAACACAACTTCTTAAGTTTATTTTGACACGCCCGCCGTAGCAACGCACGGGTACCTGCTCGTACTAAAAATTATCTTTTCTCTGCCATTTGCGAAACATTGAAAATTATAAAAACATGTTGAAAATATTTTGAAAATATTTTCTATTTAATAAATGTTTCTGAAATGTTTCTTTATTCTGGACAAAACTTAAGATATCCCGTATCATATAAACCATTGCAATTTCAACAAACAGAATGAAGTAAATTTTGCAGAGTTTTGGTTTGAGTTGAAGACCCTTTCTAACTGATAAACATTTTTGTATCTCTGATTATTATCAAACGAAACGCTTTGTGAATTAAATTTTCGATTATTTATTTAGAGGCGAATTCTCGTCAACATTCTACCATTATTTTTTTTTCAATTAATAAATTATTTATCATATTTCATTTTTCCATATATTCCAATGAAATTCTAATATTTAATTAGGTTTTCAAATTTAAAACATCTCTTAATTGGATACAATTGAAAAATTGATGAGCTATAACTCACCAGCAGATACAAAATACTAAATAACTTTTTGATTGAACAAACAAAATTACTTCTAAAATTTGTAAATTTCTGTGTGTCAACGTTTTAATTGCAAAAACGTGTCCCTTTGTGACATTTATCATTTTAATTTGTATTCATAAACACTCACGGATTACCTAATACCACTATTTTGCAGCCTTCAAACACATTCTCCTTAATGAAAACTAATTCTCTGTCCAAAGCAGCTGTACATATACACAATTCCAATATTTATTTTTCCAATTATTACATATCAAGTAATTTACTGTTTTAACTAATTTTTATATTTTTTTTCTCGTCTCTCAAATAACCACCATCTATCACATTTGGTCTACTATTAATGTGGTCTGTACAAAGGACTCAATGGATAAACATCGTTACATATATATATCCGCACAGAATATCCTCCTGCATTTAGAATTTAAATGAAAAAGTGCTGTATTTGAACAAGTTCATTTTGAAAATGTATACTTTTATTCAAGTGTATTGGAAACATTCAAAACCTTCCCAATGTTTACACACTCACTATTCATTTGAACACCTGCAATAATATTAAGCTATATGGGAATTTATTTCTTAATTTGTTGTTTCTCTCTATTCTAGTTCTGGGTTCACCACCACCCAGCATGATTCCTTTTAATGGGGGACATTATATAAAGTGTTTAAATAGCCCTATACCTACACATAATAATCTATATTGTGATGTGTTTATTTAGATGGAAAATTTAAAATAGGTCAAAATAGTTAAATACAAACTTGTAAATTTATTATATTTTTTTTTAATGATGAGCTATAGATATTTGTAGAAAATGTATGCATTCTAATAAATAAAAAAAAAAAATTAAGCATGCAAAATAAAATATTCGATTACTTTACAAGCGTGCATATGCAAAAATGTTAATAAGATAATATTTAAACAAATTTACTAGAATTTGTTGCATACTTTCGTATGCTGACCAACATTTTAGTGACGCACTGATTTGTGTTACATAATGTATGGACTGCAGAAGCATATATAATTATTAAACAAAGATGATCTGAACTTTCAAAAGGGCCAACAGGCAACAGCCAAGCACTATGTCAAGCAGGAGTCCTTAATCCTTTTGCGAACTTCTGCTGTTGTTGCATAATTACTCTTTTATTAATATTTTATATAAGTGGATTCTACGTACTCGTACGTCCTATTTAGATAAAACATTCCGGCATAATGAGTGCTCATATAAAGGTAGTTAATGTACAAACCACTTTTACACAAGAGGGTAGGAAAAAAAAAAACAACAAAACCACAAAATTGAGTAAAAGGTCAACATGTTGTTGCAATAACTTTTTATTATTTTTTTCTGGAGTAAATTTTTGTTGGCGACTTTGCTCCTTTCGCTTTCCGCACAGATATTTCTGAGCAAATTGCTGCAGATTGTCGAAAAGAAAAAGAATGCATGTAGTATATATGAAATATATATGATATTTATGTGAGAGAGGGGGGGGGAATGCAGAGAACATACTTCGTTTGTGTCTACTGTTTACATATACATGTGGTAGGTACGTGATTAGAAGTGTTGTGAGAATGGTTTAAGTAGAGCTTGTTGGAAACTTGTTTATAAAAAACATATTTCATTTTGTGGAGATTGAATAATTTTTGTAAATAATATGTTGAGGTTTTGAAAGACTTTATAGTATTTTAATGCATATAAGAGAAATATCTTTGAAAGCTATTTGTTTTGGCAAATATGCAAAGGTATACGATTATGTTTGGGTAAATTAAGTATAATTTCGTTTCTATGAGTAAGTGTATTTTCTCACTTAGCAACTGATGATGATGAGGAAATAAATTTCAAACATCCAAGTTATGCTCAAAGGTCAAACAAATTTAAAAGAGAAAGTATTTTTTTAGTAGATTACGTATAATTTATTTTTGATATTGGTTGAAACAGGAATCTCACCGCAATTCATAGAAACATTAAGACTCCATTTGAACTTTATTGCGAAAACTATGGCTTTTGGTGCAGAAAGGTTGACCAGACGAATAGCATGTTATGTGAAAGAAAAGAGAATACTGTTCTATGACAACTGGACAGCACTCGCATAGTTTTCTGGACTCTCTTCAAGGATTACCATGGATAATATACACCAATGGGAGGAAGAGTTCAATAGCTTAATTAATGTAGATGAAAAAATGCGAACGGAAAGCATTGAAAAGTCCCAAAGATCAACACATAGGGAAATATATGGTAGCCTAAAACATAATCTTTGTGAAAACAACTACTTTAATGAAAAATATTCAAACGACACAATATCCACTGTTTTTAAGGCCAGAGACAAAATTATGGATCTAAACTTTATTCCTTACAAAGAAGATATGCCAATCATCTGCGTGAAAGGGAAAACATTTATCACTTCTTCTGAAGATTTTCTGTTTTGAATGAATTCAGGATTAAATTTTTTGGAAAACCAGCATTGGAAGAACCAGAAATGAAGGTGATTTTAAACGGCGCTGACTGTAATAATTTGTACAACTATTGTCAAGAAGCAACAAAATATAGAAGAGCTATAACTAATGAATCTATTTAACATATCTACCTCATACAATACTTTATAAATGTTGTTAAACTCGGGAAGACGTCGTTAAGTCATGTCTTAAAATATATGAATAATACTTTTTGTAAACTTAAAATTGGAAAATAAAAAATATCTATCTATCTATCTATCTATTTTTCAGATTTTGTTTTACCAAGCTGAGTTCCAAAATCTATGGAAGGTTCGACCGCAAAAGTCAACTATATAATTAGTACAGCCACCTTAGAATCCAACCTGTCAGAAATTAATTAGAAGTTAAAATCACTTGTAAAAATAGGGAAAAAAATCACATACAAAATTTCTTAGATAGTTAACTCTGTTCAAAGTGTATTAAAAGTCACATTATATTAGGAATTCTCAGATTGCTATATGATAGCCAAGGAAGAAATATTGCCGAATGGTAGATACCTCTACGTAATGTTGGTAGGCGTATAGAAAACCAACACACATTTTTACCTATATAAATTGACAAACACCTTGGGGGTACCTACTTTTGCAAAAAGCACTTTTCCCTCTTTCCAATTTTAAAGGATAAAAATAGATATGTCAACCATTTGATGAAACTTTTGAGAAGAAATTTAATTATTTTTAAGCAAAAACTCAGCAGCTATAGGTATTTAGGAAAAAGTTAAAAGGAATACAAAATAAAGGGCACGGCTGGGTCGCACAAACTTGCTCTTGTGGCAAGTTACGTGAGGGTTTAAAGTACAAACGGAATATACGAAAAAATCTTATTTTTTTTTTTTTTTTTTTTTTCTTTCGGTAGGTGGAAATCTTCAAAAGACACTTGATAATATTCGGTATCAAGTAGTGTGGGACTTCTACCGCACTAAAACCACCTAGAATCATGACCAATCTATAAAAGATCGACAAATGATTTTAGTTTCTCAATTTTTAGTTCACATTTTGGGAAGTTTGATGATTTAATACTTTCCCATCGCTTTTAGACCATCAGCTCATGAGGCTTGGTTCTTTTTAGTCTCCGAACATTGGTACGTACATTTAAGACTGTCTCCATTTCGGAGTTAGTGTGACTAATCAGTCGCTGATTGTGTGATACAGCGTGTTTTCTAATTACTTCTGTAACCATTTCTACTTGAAGGTCACAATGTAAATCGCTGTTTCTTATATACCAAGGGGCGTTTACTATTCCACGAAGGACTTTGTTTTGGAATGTTTGGATGGTTTCCGCATTTGTTTTCTTTGTACAACCCCAAAGTTGGATGCCATACGTCCAAACAGGTTTTAATACCTGCTTATACAACATTAATTTGTTTTCAATTGATAGGGCAGAGGTTTTTCCCAGTAACCAGTACATTTTTCTATATTTTAAGTTAAGTTCTTCCCTTTTTTTCTTGATGTGCTCTTTCCATTTTAGCTTTGCATCCAAAGTCATCCCAAGGTATTTGGCCGTATTGGAGTAAGGTACTACTTTACTATTAATAAAAAGTGGAACATTATTAATCTTTTTATTAGTAAAGTTTATATGCGTTGATTTTGTTTCATTGAGTCTGATACGCCACTGTTGCGTCCATTCTCTTATCTTGTCGACTGCATATTGCAGTTTTTCTGTTGCCTTTACAACGCATTTATCTGACACTAATATCGCAGTATCATCTGCAAAAGTGGCCATGATCGCATTGTTGTCCACTGGAATATCCCTTGTATACAACAAATACAGGGTTGGTCCTAAGACACTTCCTTGTGGTACGCCGGCTTCGATTTTCTTAAGTTCCGAATACTCTTGCTCGTACCGTACTCTAAAAAGTCGGTCGGTAATATATGATTTGAGTATTTCATAGAACTGCCTGGGAAGGTCCCTGTGCAGTTTGTACTCGAGCCCCAAATGCCAAACCTTGTCAAAGGCTTGAGCAACATCTAGAAATAGAGCGGAACATACTTGTTTTTCTTCAAGTGCTTTTTCAACAACATCCGTAATTCGATGTACTTGGTCTATCGTGGAATGTTTGTTTCTAAATCCAAACTGATGATTTGGTATTAGTTTTCGTTCTTCTATTATTTTGCTTAGTCTATTTAAAAGCAGTTTTTCGAAAACTTTTGCCATAATTGGTATAAGCGATATTGGTCTGTAAGATGTAACTTCGGTTGGTGGCTTACCTTGCTTTGGTATAACAATGACTTCTGCAATTTTCCAATGATGTGGAACATAACGGAGTTTAAGGCATGCATTTATTATGTATTGGAATTTTTTGAAGGCTATTGTTGGCATTTCTTTCAAGACCTGAGCCGTAATTAGATCATACCCGGGTGATTTTTTATTTGATAACTTTTGATGGCACATGCTTTTTACTTCTTTGAGCCTTACTAAGGGAATTTCTAAGTCATCATTTTTATTAACAAATTGTAAGTTATTTGCCCCTGCACTTTGTGGAAACGGCTTAAAGACATTCGAGAGATGATCTGCGAAGAGGTCAGCTTTTTGTTTCGGATTTGCAGTCCATTTTCCGTCTTGTGCTTTGATGGGCGGATTTTGTTGTTGCGGTCTATTCAGACGTTTGGTAGCTTTCCACAGTGAGTAATCAGTAGAAGCATCCGTCGTCAAACTTTCAAGAAAACTGCTAAGTGAATCATTTTTGAATTCATAGATTCTTTTTTTCAATTCGTTATTTAGACGATTAAATACTCTCTTATCGCCCGGAAATCTCGAAGTTTGCCATTTTCTTCGAGCCCTTCTTTTTTCCAATATTAACTCTGTTATTTCTACAGGGTATTTTATTTCTGTTTCTCTTCTGTTCAAAATAGTTGGCGTGCTTTCTTCTGCAGCCTGTTGCACATCAGCAATAAATTGTTCAACTTCGTGGTCAATTTGTTCACTAGTTTCCATTGGGGATCTAAGGTCAATAAAACTTTCCAGTTTTACTTTAAATTCTTCCCAATTTGTTCTTTTATTCACGAGCTTTGGATTACTTTTTTCTTTTATTTCTACTTCACTCAGTGATAAAATAGCTGGAGTATGATCTGATGAAAGATCGTAACTACTTACAACACTTACATGATTTCGCTTTATACCTTTGGCCACGAAAAAGTCTATAAGGTCTGGTATTTTGTTAGGATCAGATGGCCAGTAAGTTGGCGTTCCAGAGGAAAAGAATTCACATTTGTGTTTGCGACCTGCTAGATAAAGTCGTTTACCTTTTGTATTTATGAGCCTAGATCCCCATTGGGTATGTTTAGCATTGAAGTCACCACCAACAATAAAGTTATTTCCAAGCGAATTAAGGAGTTCTTTATATTCTTCTTCTGTTGGAGAGCGCCTCGGTGGACAGTATATTGCAGCTATTTTAAACTCTTTCTTTTTCATGCCTATACTGATTGTTGCCACTTGCATATTTTCATTTATTAACCCGGCTTCCTCATGATGTACCAAGCACTTTTTTATTAGTATTGCCGATCCTCCTCTAGCTTTGTCAGCTGGATGCGGAGCGTGATAGCACGTATAGTTTGGCATTTTATTCTCAAAACTTTGTCCAGTGGCAAAGTGTGTTTCAGACACGAGACAAATGTCTACATTCTCTACGTCTAAAATGATGTTTAATTCGGATGCATGTTGCAAAAGGCCGTTTGCATTCCAAGTAGCAATTTTAAGTGTTCTGTCCATCATTGTTTTTTAAGAGCGACTTCTTCGCTTAGCTGTTTGATGGTTAAATCCTGTTGGTCGATCCTTTTGAGAATAAGTTGCAGCATTTCTTTTACGGAAGTTTCTTCATTTTTCCGTGCATTTTTTACTATAGTCGAGTATGTTTTTTCAACAGTTCTGCTTTGGGTAACTTCCTTAGAGGGCTCTCTCTTAGTTTTATTTTCCACAGCTATTTTTACTTTTTCTGCGTTCCTAAGTTTTTTTCCAGCAGACGTGTTTTTTCTTAAATTACTGCCTTTATATTCTTGGAATTTTTTAGCAACAGGACATCCTCTATAACTAGCAGGGTGATTACCTTGGCAGTTCACACATTTTGCTTTAACTTCTTTGCTCACTGTACAGCTTTTCGTTGCATGTTTTCCTCCACACTTTACACAAGCAAACTCATGGTTGCAGTATTTTTGAGTGTGACCAAACGCCTGGCAACGTTTGCATTGTGGAACAATCTTCGGCTTTCGCAATGGTTCGATTTTAACAATTATGCCCATAATCGATCTAATATTATAGATCTTTTCGAGACTTTCTTTGTTGTCAAAAGTGAGCATGAATAAAGGAAGAGATCTTTTTCTTGTCTTGGTTTCCCCAGAGGAGTCTTTCGTTGTTTCATTCTTAAAAAGATTGACTGCATCAACTGCTTGAAAGCCTTTTTGAACAAGGTTCTCAACTATTTCTTCAGCACAGCATGAAGAATGGAGGCCTCTGGCCACTACTTTTACGGCTCTTGTAGCTTTGTTCTCGTACGAGTGCCACTGAAATTCGTGCTTGCTTAGTTCTTCAGTGACAGATCTATACTCATCGGCGTCTACGACAGTGACTTTCCAATTGTTTTTATTGTAAGATGTGTATTTACACTCTTTTTTTGTTACATTCTCAATTATTTTCTTCAAATTTCCAAATATTGGCAATCCAGAGATCATAATTGGAGGTGGCAATGCTTTTCTATTGCCTCTAGAGTTAGATTCTGCTCGCACATTAGCTGGCACATCTTTTACTTTTTGTTTTAATGTACTCAATTGTTTTTTATTTTCGGTTGGAGAACTTTTGTGATTAATGGGATCAATCTCAGGGCTACCTTCCGCTTTTCTTTTTTTAGCATTACGCCTCTTTCTTTTACTTTCGGTTTCAATCAAAAGTTCTTCTTCATCAGTTTGATATACAGTTGCAGATTTGTTTGCATTTGTCTGTATTGTAGACTCCGACTTTTCCTCGTCTAGCAAGGAAATTTTCTCTTCGAGTTTTTTGACCTGTTGTTGAAGATTCTGAACTAAAACTTCAAGTTTTTTTCTAGCTTTTATTTCTATTTGCCATTCATCAAAGTAGTGTTTGGATTCAACTTGGCACTTTTCTCTAGAACTCTCTTGATCTATATCGTCGATTTTGTCGATCTTTTCATAGTCATTGGTTCCATTTTCGTTAATGATTATTACATCATTTGTAGTTGTCTGAGTTAAAGGTGAATTAACCCTTAGCGTTTTTAGCGGAGTTTTCGGTGTTCTTGTACTCCTATCAAATTTTATATGCAATAATTGGTCCTCCCCAGAATCCGTAGGACTGATCTCATTAGAGAGTGGATTTTCCAGTTTTGCTGGAGTGCCACCTGGGGTATTTAATCTGTTTGTTTTGTTCATTGCCATAAATACATGTTTAACTTTGCTTTTTGCTATAAATAGTTCAGTTAATTCTATTCACAGTTTTATATTCAGCCGTCCCTCTGGGATCAGACGCTGACCAGTGTGCCGCACAATTTGTGTCAGACGCTCTTGGATTTAATGTTGAGCTGGTACATTCAGAGTGATATTTTTCTCCTAGTTCCTGAAAAGATAACTCAGGTGACACAGCTCTGGATCCAGTGGATCCACGTTCGTCGTTAGTTCACCTTTCGGCTATCCAGCGGGCACCACATGGAGGTGACGATACGATTTTGCGCCGCCTTATCTTATGAATTATTTCTTTAAAGTGTGAAAACCGTATCTTAATAAAATTCAAACAAAAATCAATGTATACAAAAAATTTTCTTTACTAAATGTGAGTTAAAAAAAAAATCAAAATCATTGGACTGGTTTTCGGAAAAATTAATTTTTTAAAATTATTTTTTTCAAAAACTTTTTTCTAAAAAAAAAGTGAGTAAACAGGTTTTTGAAACTTAATTTACTACGCCTTAAAACTAAATTTCATAAAAATATTGCCTTAGTTTTCGAAATATTGAATTTACAAAAACAGTTTTTAAAAAATTATTCAAAACTTAACAAAAACATTTTTGAAAAATTATTTTATGCCATATTATTTGAAGTAGCTAGGATAATTTCAGTATTGAGTTTCGTTCAAATCGCTTAAGCTGTTATCGAGATAGTCGAAATTTAAAAATACCTTTATATGGCAGGTACCAATAAACGAATTTTTTTAAATATTTGGTTTTTACTTTATTTTATAGACCTTCTACATTTTATTACACATCTAACATTTGGTTGAAATCGTTAGAGCCGTATTCGAGAAAAATAAAATTTGCGACAACAGTTAGCATCCAGGTGCTGTTATTTTTAGACTTACAGTGACCTTCGAAAAAATCTCTGAACGTATTACTCTATAAACCATACCTACCAAATTCGAAGTAAATCGGACCGCCCGTTTAGGCTGTAGGTGCCGAGACAGACAGACAGACAGACAGACAGACAGACAGACAGACTGACAGACAGACAGACAGAATTGCCGGACTTCTCTATCATCGTTATGTCATTTTTGATTGTTATCTCAAAACTTTTTTTTCACGAATCCAAGACTTGCCTTATAGTACCCATAATCGCAAGTAAAAAAGGTTGCATGTGTGTGGTGTATTCCACATAAGTATCTATATGAAAAACTTAATGCATGACTAAAGTTTGTCATTTATAATTCGACTACATTTTATTAATTGCTACCTACAATCGGATTATAGTAAAAAATTAAAACTTCAGCTCGATTAAATAAATAAAACAAGAAAAAAAGGACAACATCCGCCAGGCGTAAGTAATAAACAGCAGTTATACCATAATCAACGCATATTTAACAATCCGAAATTAGCCAATCGTTAAATGAGGATTTATTGAATTTATTCGTTGAGTTCATGGTCAAATGATTCGAATAAGATCTCAGGATATGTATTTATTCGCTTAGTTCTTTTTTTCGTAGTTGCCTTCATCCGTTTGGACATTGTTTATCCTGTTACTGAATTGAATATGAATTGGATGCATGCAGCAGGATCTAGCAGCAAAAATGAAGCAACAAAAATAGGCGTTCTATTGTTAAAAATATTGTGGTAGGTATCGTGCCAACGTGCGTTACTATAAAAGAACTTGTTTTTTTTTTTTTTTTTTTTGTTTTACAAAGTAAATTATTACCTATGTTTTAAAAAATAGTGTCCATTTGGAAAATGAAGGATGTCCGGGCGCATGTGTTGCCATATATGTAGGTATATTTTGTGAAAAACATTTTTGGTGTTTTTTTTTTGTTTAGGTTGTTTTATTTGTGTGTTGGAGTATAGGTAAGTGTTGTTGTTTTTTTTACGAAATAATTTGAAAAATATTTAAAGTAAAAATGTAAATAAAAAAAACTCTCATATAAAAAAAAACAAAAGGAAGACCACATCCTGAGGGATGTCGGTTTGTAAGTTTTTCTTTTGAAAAACATAAGAATGGGGACAAAACTATTGTTTGCGATATTAATTGACACCAACATGCAGTAAATAAAAATTGATAAAAGTTATATCACAAAAATATGAATACTTAATAAAAAAAAAAATATAGCAACGCTCACCTGCGGGGTTTGTTTTTGTATGGTAGGTAATTTAATTACATTTTTTTGGTGAAATTATTTTTGATTATTGCGAATATTGTTGAATTGAATGTTCTTTTATTACTTTTTATACCTGAGAATAATATAGTAGGATTTAAATTGTGATGGTTGTGAGATGAAACAAGTGAAAAATACGAAAAGAAACAAACGGGAAAGTTTTAGCGAACAAATGTTGAATGTTTTTTTTTTTTTTTTTTTGTAATATACAATTCACCAAAGGACAACAAACATATAAAAATCAACAAGGATCAACGAAAAAAAATTTTATGAAGAAAAAGGAATTCCAGTTTTTTTTTTAAACGAAAAATTAATTAAATAAAATCACCACACAGAGGCTTTCGAAAATTTTGCAACGTGTAGATTAGGTATATATATATGTATATAAATTGGGAAAATCAAAAACAAAAGTCATTAGACAATTATTATTGCACAGTGCAAACATAAAATCAAACAAAAACACAACGGAACGATGACCAGAACTACTGGCAATCGTTTGTGGCACACTATCCTGTGCCTGTTGAATAAGACGATTCTGTTAAGAAGAACTACGAAAGCAAATATATTTTTTTTTGTGTTATGAAACCTCAAGGGGCTGAAAGTATACCATGACGAGTCAATAGAAAATTACAAATTTATGGACAAACAGAAAACTTATGAAAATAACAAAATAGAATTCATGACAATGACCAGTTTTCGAATAAGCAAAATTTATATTTTTGAATGAAAAAAGAGGATAGTTGTCTTTTTTTCTATATAAAATTATTTCACAACCAAACTAGGTCACTCACAAGAAGGACTAGAAGGAATGACCTAGCTTCTACGGTATTATAGCAGCCGAAGCTGCAACTTAATTTGTTTAATAGGTGTTTTACCAACAAAGTTTATGAAGAATTTAAAATAATGTCAATTTTGATAGACTTGAGATGCAATTTTTTTAAATTTTTACTTTGTTAACTCGCTTTGTTTTACGCGAAAAACAGTCATAACTCATCATGACATTGAATTAAACCTGAGGTATTTTCCGACATTTATATCATTCCTATACTAATTTTAAGGCACCGTGTCGCTTGTGCACTGAAACTTTTACATATAAAAAAAAATAAACAAATCTGTTTAATTTACATAATGTCATAAAATATTTTGCCTTAAAATAAGTATGAAAGTAGATATGGAAAAACTGTTTTTGGGATCAATTTTGTCCACATGGTAGTTCTAAAAACATAATTCTATTTCGTCATTTATTATTTTGTGAGCAGTGTATTTGTTTAAAATTGGATAGATAATACAAGAACACTTACCTCCTCTTCCATTATGCTGCACTCCATCGGATTTTGGTCGTCAGTTTCTTTCTCTCTGCCATTGGCTCTAAATAAATAAAACAAAGATAGAAATATTATTAAATGGAGATAGATACTCTCTCTTCTCCTTATAAATTCAAGTATCTAGTAAAGAAACAATAAACAACACCCAAAGAAACTAAGTATATGTATACGTACAGATATGTAAATAGATACCTAGCTATACTATAAGAAATTAATCCTGATCCATAATCTGGATGTAAAGATACTCATAGTCAACTTCAACTGTTCACAAATTTAACATTGTAATGTAATATTCTAACAGTGAACAAACAAAGTAAAAAAAATAATAGAAATAAGAAAATTGAACTATTGGATTAAACTAAAAGAAAAGATACAGATACGTCATCTCTGATATCGAATTATGTCTTTCATGTACTGCAGCGTCGCCGCGAATTAAAACACTTGTTTCTTACTTTTAAAATTAAACAATATTTATTTGGAACTATGTCCTTTATTATTGAAATACTTTTTACTAATTCTAAAAGGAGCTTAAGGCTACTATGTAGTTACAATAAGACTATTGATAAATTCATCATACAGTCGTATTTATATACTTTTCTTATCTATCTACAAGGAGACCCAAGCGTACAATCGTCTTGCTTGATAATGAAGAAGAGATAATATTCCAACATTGTATACAAACGATATTATCTCTTTTACATATGTTATCATTGTAGCGTTGTGTGCAAGACTGTACTAGAGACTAAAGATATCATTGAATACAAATAATGTTATCTTTTTTCTCAATATGTTTTGCTATGGATACTTAACTCCCCCCCTTGTTAAACGAAATCGTCCCGATTTTTCGACGCTATTTTTAACATTTCTCTTTCATAAGTTTTGTTATATGCGTCAATCTTTTTTTGTTTTTGACGATCTGTTATACATTGTATAGTTTTTATCATTACGTACGTAAATGCTAGAATAACAATCAGTGTTACAATTGTGTATATAGTTGATAATATCGGTTTTTCTTCAAAAGGAATAATTAGTTTTTTTAAAGTATCTATGTTATCGAATTTGTACATTGTATCTTCTTTAATTATTTGGTCGATGTAAGACTCTGAATTATGATTTCTTAATATAACTTCTTTAATTTGCTTATGCATGTTTTTGTATATTTTATCGTCTAGATTTATAGTATTTTCATAAGTAACTAAGTTTATACCATTAATTGTTTGATTATTTAACTTATGCTTACCGCTTAATAACATAACACCGGATTCAATTTCTAAGTCGTAATCGTATTCTTGTTTAATGTTGCATTTTGAAGTTATATTCTTTAAAAGTGGAATAAGACAATTTTCTTCTTCAAAGTTAATTTCACAAATGTTTTTACTTAGATGATTTTGACAATTTTTTGTTCTTAAATAAGTTTGGTTACATAAGGCAATTGTTTTATCTGTAATGATTTTTCCATGTTTTGAATTTAAAGGTGTTACTTTATACAATTTACATGATTTAATTAGAACTGGATATTTATATATTGTGATGAAGAATTCATCAGTTCTAGCTAATAATATTTTAGAGTACTCAAGTATATTTATTATGGGTACTTGAATTATTTCATGTTGAATAATATTTTTAATGTCATCTAAGTCTAGGCTTTCTGATAAATATTCATTATTTTTTGCTGCATTAATTGTTCTGGTCAATAATAATAATTGTTCGTACACTTGTTCTATTACTAAATGTTCTTTAAGGCTCTGACCTTCGAATTGTTGCAAAATTTGTTCAAATCTAGAATTTATAGTTTTTTGTTTATTATTGTTTTCTATGAGATTATTTATACTCGTTTCTATGTTAACTAAGTCATAATGGTCAGGATTACCAAACACATATTTGAAAGCTGTTCCTAAAAAGTTAATTGATCTAGTATGCCTAGTATGTTCTTGTAATTGGTCTGCTAAATTCTTAATTTTACTTAACCAAATTTTTTCTTCTTGTGTAGGTTGATATTTACTAGTTACGATATTTACGTAAGGTTGAAATATCGAAGTCAGGTTGGTTGCATGTAACAAATAAGTTTGTTCTTTGAATAAATACACGTCATCTGTTTGCGTAAGTATAAACTTCTTGTTTAGTAACTCAGTTATTTGAACGTTTCCTTGCCCTTCTTGACTCTGTACAATTCCTAGTAATGTTAGGAATATTAATATTTTCGTCATCTGAAAAATGATAATTCTTTATGTTATCCTTGTGAATTTTTATTCCTTCTTTAGAGATTACAGTGTCTCCTTTATCTTCTTCTACTATTCTTGTTATGTATCTGGCGTTAGATTTCTTTCTAAGACCTGTGATTCTTACCATTATCTTATCTCCTTTTTTATACTCTCTGTGTCGAGTTCCTTTATTTAGACGTTCGATCACTTTTTTGGATGCTGAGTTTAGTTTATTTATTATAATTTCACTATTGCTATATTTATTTTGATTAAAGAAAATGTCTCTAGGTTTCAAACCGGTAACTGAGTGTATAGAATTATTTAATTCACGCACTGTTCTAAATATTTCGTCGATAAGTCTTGTTTTATTCTGAATTGTGAATATTCTAGACAGTTCAGTTATTGTACCGTTTACACGTTCTACTTGACCGTTCGCTGTCGATCTGTATACTGGAGTTTCTACTTTAGTTATGTTGTATTTCAAACACATTTGGTTCACCATTTCTGTTTTGAATCCCTTCTCATTATCTGTCATGAGTCGTTCACATTTTGGGAAATAATTAGATAAGACCTCTTCCATAACGTCGTACAGTCTGTTTCGAGTTTCGATTTCCCGAAGGATTGTATATTTAGAATACTTATCTACTGTTACAAGGAAAGTATACTTGTCGTTGAAGTATATGTCCATATGAATGTGTGTTCCCACATGTGTTGGTATTTCTGAATTATTCAGAGGTTCTCTGATAGGTTTTCTTTCATATTTTCCAAATAGACATGCTATGCATTTTTTGTTGAAACTCTTTGCTTGTTTATTTAGATCGGGCCAGTAATATTTCTCTGAGATTTCTTGTATATTGTTACGTAACCCTCGGTGTGCTCTTTCGTGAGTTACCCTTACAAGTTTTAGTTGTTCCTCCAAATTTGTCACGTCTTGAAGTTTTCTTGGTGTGAATATAAATCTTACTAGTGGGAATTCTTTTTTTATGTTTTCACCATATTTGTATATGTTTTCAAATTTCGTATGCAAAGCTACAATCTTTTGGGGTTGTATAACTTCTTTCATCTGCCTTAGTAAAGAGTCTTTGTCCTTAAACTTTATTATGAGTCTTATTTTGTTACTAAAATAGATTTGTGTTTCGATATTATTTGTTATATCTTCAATAAGTTCGAACTGTGCAGCGTATGCATTAAAAGGCTGATTCACAGTTTTTATTATATCATTAGAAGAACTTTCAGCTGAATGTGCTGTTTCTATGGTAGAAGTATTTATGCGTTGACGTGATAATGCGTCAGCTACAAGATTTAGGTTTCCTGGTTTATATACTAATTTTGCTCCAAAGTCTTCAATGATTCCCTTCCAACGTTTCAGCTTTGTGTTGGGATTTTTTTCTGATACAGAATATATAAGGCTCTGGTGATCGGTATATATGGTTAAGTCTGCTATACCATATATGTAGTTTCTGAGTTTTTGTAAGGACCATATGATCGCTAATAGCTCTTTCTCGTTTGTGCTATAGTTCTCTTCTGTCTTACTCAGTGTTCTTGACAAGAAGTGTATAGGTTGCTTATTCTGACTTAGTACGGCTCCAATAGCTATGTTGGATGCATCAGTAGTAAGCTCGAATGGTTTACTATAATCCGGTTGAAAAAGTTCGACTTGTTCTTTCAAATAATTTTTTAAAATTCTAATCGCTTCTAATGCTGAATCATTCAGATTTAACTTAATATTTTTACTTTGTTTTTTGTTTACTTTACCGTTATCTCCTCGTAAATATAATGTCAGGGGCTTGGCTATGCTTGCGTATCCTTTTATAAACTTACGATAGTAACCTGTAAGACCTAAAAATCCTCTCAAATCCTTTACCGTTTGTGGGACTGGAAAATTTTCTATAGCTGCTATTTTCTCAGGGTTCGTAGTGATTCTACCATGTCTGATTATGTGACCTAAGTATTCTACTTCTTCTTGAAAAAACTTACTTTTCTCATCAGATATTTTTAATGTGGCTTTATTGAGTACGTCGAATACTTGACTTATGTGCTGTATATGTTCTTCCTCAGATGAAGAATATATCAATACGTCATCAATGTAAACGTGTACGAATTTACCTACAAAGTCTCTCAAAATGTCGTCCACGCATCTCTGAAATATGCTTGGTGCATTTTTGAGCCCGAAAGGCATTCGTTTAAAATGATATTTTGCGCCATTTATAGCAAAAGCTGTTTTTTCTTTATCATCTGCTTTGATTTTAATTTGGTGGAAACCTGACTCCAAATCTAACGTTGTAAAGTACTTGGCTTTACCTAAATTTTGAATTGTCATGTTGACATCCGGAATGGGGTATCTGTCTGTTACAGTGTGAGCGTTAAGTTTTTGGAAATCAACAACCATGCGCCGTTTTGGTTTTCCTTTTTCGTCCAAACCTTTTTTAGGTACTGTCCATATGGGACTGTTATAAGGACTATGGCTTTTTTCTATTATATCGTCATGTAAGAGTTTCTGTATTTCTTTGTTTACGAATTCGTTATCTGCTATGGGATATGGATATTGTTTAACATAAACCGGATTATCATTGGTCGTCCTAATGCTTGCTTCTATAGTATCTGTAAAGGGTAACGGTCCTATGCTGTTATTAATCTTCATCAGTCTATCTATGTCTGCTTTATAAATATTATTTTCCCCAATTATGTAATTAATTTTCTGAATAGATTCGACACTGCTTATGGTAGTTAGAGTCATATTACTGAAATTTATTTCCGCGTTTAAAACTTTAAGTCCTTCATATCCTAATATCATATCAAAAGACTGAATATCCTCTAATTCAAAAAATGTTATATTTTTCTTTAATATCTTAACTACTTTCTTTGTATCTACCATAGAATAACCATGCATTGTTTTTATTTTTATAGGTTTAATTTTAATTTTTTCGCTAGAATCGCATTTTCTATTAATGTAATTATGGGTTGCACCAGTATCAATAAGAATTTTATAAATTTTCTTAGAAATAATACTAGTTAAATTTAAGCAGGGCAACCCGTCTACTAGTTTAAATGATCTATTCTTATGTTATTATTTACCATACATTCCGTTTCATCTGCTTCTGCATATGTACTGCTGACATCGTCTCTGCGCTGTTGTCGGGAGTTATTTACTCTCTGCTGCTTGAAGTTCTGCTGATAAGATCGTTGCGGTCTGTTGTGTGTGTTGAAACTCCCGCTGTGTTCACGTTTCGCTGGTGGATTATATACATCGGGTTTGTATTGATTCCAATTTTGTCGCTGTGCATGTACAATTTGTCTCGAGTTTATCTCCATCGGCTGTGGTCCGTCATTTCTCTTGAAAGGGTTTAGGCGTGGTCCTTGATTGTGTTGCTGCATATTATCGTATTGCTTCTGGGGTTGATAATTCGTTGTTTGGCTCGAATAATTTGGTCTTCTTTCGTTTCTGCGTTCATGTGGCATATTTTTGTGGTGCTTATCTTGAGTGAGATGTAAATGCCTGTGCACATTATCATGTTCTATTCTGCGAGCAATTGCGAATGCGTGTTCTAGATCATTTATTGTAGCTGAATATAATGATCCTCTTGTAAAGTTGTCACTCATACCATCAATGAATATACGAACTGCGTCGTCGTTAGCATTTTTAATTAGTCTGTCGATTATATTCGGCGGATCACCTGACATAGTGATTTTTGATATTATTAAATTGAGATTTTTATTTATCTCGTCGTGGTATTCAGACAGTGTGCTTCTTTTTTGCGTGATGGCTTTCATCATGTCTTGTAGCACGTATAGAGGTTCTTGATTAGAGTACGTATAATCTAATCTGTTACGTATCGCCTCAAAATTAAAAATTGTGTTATAATTAGTTAACACATTCGCGGCTGCACCCTGTATTTTACTTTTCACTATAGTCAATGCTGCTGCGTACTTACTGTGTGTTTTGAAGTTTTTAATGCTGTCCATTAATCTGGATGCTTCTTCGCGCCACGACCGATAATTTGATTGATCGCCGTTGAAAATAGGTAGGCTTTTAAATGCGTCTAACTGTATTTCACTACCATCTGTATATGTGGTTCTTATTTCCTCTAGCACAGGTATGTTTGGTACTATGCCTAATCCAGATTTTACTTCATTTAGTTTTGTTTCTAAATTAGTGTTTATTTGATTTTGGTTAGTTATTATTGCTGCTAACCTTGCATTCTCTGTGCGTGTGTGCTCTAGGGTTTGTGTTACTGTGTTGCACCTGGTTTCTAAAGCTTCTAATCTTGCCATTAATACTGCGAGTTGTTCCATTTTGAACTCGTGTCTGTTGTCGTCGAATTTGTGTGTTTTTTTCCTCCACATATACACTTTCACTGAATTGCTTTGCTGCTTCGTACGAAGAAGCTATATTTGTACCTGCTATGCTAGGTAATTCTTGTAACCGGTAACGCGAGTGTTCTGTTTATACTAGATTTCACTACTTGTTCCCGAGGTCCGCTCGATTGAAGTTAAAAAGTATATTTAACCTCCTGGCAGGATCGCCAATTAAAACACTTGTTTCTTACTTTTAAAATTAAACAATATTTATTTGGAACTATGTCCTTTATTATTGAAATACTTTTTACTAATTCTAAAAGGAGCTTAAGGCTACTATGTAGTTACAATAAGACTATTGATAAATTCATCATACAGTCGTATTTATATACTTTTCTTATCTATCTACAAGGAGACCCAAGCGTACAATCGTCTTGCTTGATAATGAAGAAGAGATAATATTCCAACATTGTATACAAACGATATTATCTCTTTTACATATGTTATCATTGTAGCGTTGTGTGCAAGACTGTACTAGAGACTAAAGATATCATTGAATACAAATAATGTTATCTTTTTTCTCAATATGTTTTGCTATGGATACTTAACTCGCGCCGTAGTTGCTGCAGGTACCCAACCACCCTTACTATACTATATATCTATTGCAAGACTAACCTCACATCAGATGTCATACCAGCAGAGGTTCTGTGCCGCTCCTATTCCGGACCAAACGGTCTGCAACGAACAAAGAAGATAGATAGGTAAAAAAAAACAGCATAATCAAAAAATAGATGAACTTCACATCTCTGCTCTCTATATACTTATACAGTAATAACTCAATGCACTGCACAACTCACAATCGCAATCACAATATGATGCAATGTAACTCCCTTAACACCTACCTGATTCGTGTTTCTCGTAGTCTTCCGGTTGGGTTCCGGGCTTCGCCTTTACTTCGATATTAATCTCTGCAGTGCTCAATCCCGCATGACACGAATAGATTCCAGCATCCCGGAATGTAATGTACAGCACCCGGAGAGCGCCTTTCTTTGAGATTTTGAACTTTCTCGATGTGGCCAAAGGCTTGGTGGTCCATGGTCCAGCGTATTTTGGTTTGATTGTACCTCTTAACGTCAAACTTGATTTTCACTTGTGTCCCGAAAAACACCACCGCCGCTCCGCCCACTTTTAGTGTGACTTTGTTCTTCTTCGGGTCGTGCTGGATGTGTGTGCTGTTGTTGATGGATATAATGGGTTTGGGGTCCTCGGGAGGACATGGCTTTACGTTACAAGGCTTCTTATCAGCCGGTTTAGCACTTAGACACATCGATTCGGGAAGCTCGATTTTGTGCTCCTGAGCCATTATTTGCTTGCATTGAACTTTGGGTTCTTTGATACCATAGCCACATGTGTGCGAGCACTTACACCACTCACCCACCTCCCATCGAACTGGGCAATCAAGGACGATCTGCTGGTGGTGGCTGGGGACACATACTGTTCGGCACAACCATTGTGTTTTCGCCACCGCGTATCACTTCGTGAATGCATTGCACTTCCCGGGTTTTAATGCCAATGCCGCATGACTTAGAGCAGGGTGTGTAGTCGGAGTAGGTCCAGCGGGGTGGACATGGACGGTCGTTGCATGTTCGCACCCGAGCTTCTGGTTTGGTTTCGGGTGAACATAGGAATGGTGACACCACCCGTCCGTTATCTTCTCGGACGCAATTAATGATAAGCTCCTCCACACCGCCCATACAGGAGGCACTACAACTGGTGTAGCTTTGTTCACGCCAAACATATGTTTTGCCCGGTTCGGATACGCCAACTTTAATCGAATCCCGGGGGTACTGTTCATCATAACCATACGAGGGTAGCATGCATGGCTCTTCGATGCATCTCTCCACTTCATCGTGGGGTTTGGGGCTTTCGCAGAGGCTGTCATTGACAGTGGCAATAGTTCGGCTGTATTCGAGGAAGATCTTGCATTTGTAGGGGCGACGACGAATGCCTTAGCCGCAAGTTACGCTACACAATGACCATTTAGTGTCCTTGATGAATCTACAATAGATGGAAACAAAACGAGATTGTTTGAAATTTTTTTTTGTTCTTAAAAGGTTCGGGTGCGGTATTAAAAAATTGTTTTGCGTGATAAATGTCATATGTAATCGAATTGATGGTTTGACGGCCCGGTGTGAGGGCGAGATTTGCTTGTTTTTTAATCAAATTTGACAGGAATGTGGCGATTTATCATCATGTATTCACTGAGCCCCAATCGAGGTGAATATTGATGAGGTACAAGAACCATATTAGTATAGGTTATATGCCTATATACAGCTAAATATGTCAATGTCTTTTTTCGGAGGAGTAGGTATAGGTATAAAATATAGTGGTTCCACTCTTGCTAGTTTAATTTCATGAAATATGAAGAGTTTCGATTGAAATGGCAGAATTAGTGGAGGGAATGGACAACATAATTGCTATAGGGGCGGTATAATAATATATAATGTAATAATATAATAATAATAAGGTGCGATTTAATTTTTTTACTTGAAATTCTAGGTTATATGTACAATGTACATACATATGTATATGTACCTATAGGACAAGTATTGGATTCGTATACAAAATAAAATTCACGACTGGGGCGCACGAATTTGCTCTTGAAGCATCCCATGGGACTACAAAAATTTAATTTATTAAATTCTGAAGTGCGAAAAATATTAAAAAAATGGCCTAAAACTTAGATCAAGTTGTATGGTAGCTATCATTAAACGGTTATTTTGCCAAAAACTGTGAATAACATCTTGTGTTAAATACCAAACTTAAAGTCAATGCCGAGTTTAAAAGAAATCAGCTTAGCCGTTATCAAGTTATGGCCAACTTCGTAAAAACCGTTAAAACCAAACCTCCGTTATGTGAATTTTTAGCCAAAAACCTGAAATGCAGTTATTTCAAAAGTACTTCAAATCTAACGTCCACAAAGTTTTATCAAATAACCGTTAGAGCCGTTTTCGAAAACATTTGGGAAAACTAAAACCGTTATAGCCAGGTTAAAACAAAAATTCGAATTCCGAAAACCGAACATACGCACATCCGCACAGACAGACCGACGGACGGCATAAACGGCATAACAAAACCTGCTTTTTTAGGCTTCTATAGTATCGTAATATCAAGTTTGATTAAAACCTCGATTTTTTTTTTTTTACACGATACCAATACTTGCCCTTTGAGCAAGTTAAAATTGAGATAACAATCAAACATGATATAGATGATATAGCCAACGATAAAAGTGGGTCCAGCAATTCTGACTGTCTGATGTCTTCCATCTGCCTCGTCACTAATCTACAGCTTAAACGGGTGGGTGGGCTGATTTAAACGGGTGGGTGGGCTGATTTAGCACAAATTTGAAATGTAGAGTTTTTAAGTGGAAACCATTGTATGTATTGTATATTGTAAGCATTTCTATAGTAATGTCATGCAGAATAACCACCGCCAGCACCATCTAATGAGACTTGTAATTTAAACAATCCATTCCAGCAAACTTTGATAATTGGGTGTCAAGGGGCTCCCCGGGACTTTTAGCAATTTAATATAAATTGATAAAATTATTAAAAATATGAGTTGATAAAATATATACAAACTCATCAACAGTCAATTATGTACAGTTATTATCGTAGAAATTGAAAAGTTGTTCCTTAAATTGACTTATTATGTGTAATCTTGGTATATTATGGGAAAATTCATTCCAAATACGAACCGCATAGGCGAAGAACTGCCGACTACTTATATATTTGTGTCTAAGAGGTAAAATCAATACTGACCTCTGTGAACGGCAAATTTAAGTTTATTCGGAGTAGTACCTACTATTAATGATTTTAAATAGTGCGAGTAGAGTTCTGGGCCCGTATTACGTATTACGAAACGAACGGCAAAAAAAACGATAGTCAAGAAAACGAAAGCCGCAACATAAAGCGATTACAAGTAACGAGAATAGTTTCATGAAATAGTTGCCAGATAAAAAAGAGAAATACTATTTTTTTTGAAGTGCATCTAACTTCACGTCGGTGTATAGATGTCAAAAATTGATTGAAATAAATAAAGACTTGAGTATGAAATTAAAGAAGTGCGGTATATTATCTTAAAAAATATTAAAATGTTTATTAACTACTGCTTTTCGGATTGAAAACATTGTTCCAAGGGGCAAAGACGTAAAATTCGTAACAAATATTTCAACGAGAAAAGCATGGAATATGTGTATGTAATAACCAAATAGTTTTTTTTTGCAATTCCGGACTTTGTTTATTTATAAGTGCAAGTGCGTTTATTTGGTTGTTTTTTTAATATTGTTAGTAAAATGTTCTTTTATTATTTTTGTTTGTTCGGATTCGTTTTGTTCCCAAATGGTACATAACCGGCAGACATATAAACACAACACAAAAAAAATTGACAACAACGAGAACAAAGGCTAGACTACAGCCAAATAGCACTCGTAAGAAGAAATGAGTATCGTTGAAACTTAAACGATAATCGTCTTACGTAATCGCATTTGAACGAAAACGAGGGTTTTTCAACGATTATCGTAATACGTATTTGAAAAGATCTTGGACAATCTGCAATCTGTTTTGTAAAATTTTAAATGTGATCAAATCTTCTGATATTAAAAGTATATCTAGCACAATTATTAAAAGCCACATCTAACTTTCATGCTGAATCTTTATTAAAATAGTAAAGGAAGAACATAGGTGCTACTTAAGTTTTATTTTAATGTTTGTTGGCAGAAATTTCTTCGTAGGACTGAAGCGAGGCCTCGGAGGATATCATATATTTTTGCAACAATATTATTTACATGGTCATCCCAGCTAAGACTAACATTGAAATGTATGCCAAGATTCTTAAATGTTTTAACGAATCCAGCAGCTGAGTTATTTACTTATGTTGGATGGAAAAGGAGTACCAGTAGGGTTTTCTAGCATTCATTTGATTTGTAATCAGATTTTCAAACACTTTACTCAAAAACGGAAGGATTCCAATTCATTCATTCCACTAAAATCGGTATTTGTTGGTGACGATGATTTTGGTAATGGAACAATTTTTTTGTTTTTTCCAACATACAACATAGCTGTGAAAAAGGCTCCAGGTCTTACAACATATCTAAAAGGGCCTTCAAAGGAACGAAAGTTGTTACCAATTGAGTTGGAAGGGCCTCTAATAGAGTCGTAGGGCCTTCAACATAGCTGAAAAGCCCTTCACCAGAGCGGTTACGACCTTCAGAGTATCTTATAGATTTGTAGGGCCTCGAAAATAGCTGACCAAGCGGTTATGTCCTTCAACAGGTCTGAGAGGACCCATAAAGGAACTAAAGGGGCCCCCAATTAAGCTTGAAAGGCCTCTAATAGAGCTGTAGACCCCCAAGAACATTGAGGCAAAAAAAGTATTACAATCGCTGTGAGGTCTTCATGAAAACTAATTCTGTTATGAACTTTTTTTTACTAAAGAATTTCTTATGCTTTTTTCCTTAGCCCACACAGTGGCAAATGCTCGGATGCCCTGCGATTTTTATTTGTAGACTCAGTCGTTAGTAAATAGAGATTGAATACTAGATACTTATATACATACCTACCTACAAAAAATTAACCAACAAAAAAATATACAAACAATAATAAAGAAAAAAAAAACAGGGTAATAACTAACGACAAGCTCCTTTCTAATGGGCATTAGGACGTTTTTTTTTGTGTCTATTGATTACAACGTTGTCCTTCTTTAGCGACAACAGAAAAACAAAAAGCCAAATTGCTTAGCTAGGTATGTTTAATTCTTACTCCCAGGAGAAATGTTCATGCTATATTCGGACTGGAGGAGGGCATTGGTGAAATCAATAAAACTACAGTTTAAATGTTGACCTATCCCTATCGTATAGGCAGAGAAAGTGATTGAATAATTAATAACAGAAACCATTTAAAGCAATACAAGTATTAGAATAAACGTCCGTCTGTATGGCCAACAAGGACCTTACAAAGGACAGAGACAAAAATTAAATATAAACTACAAGAAGAAGTTTTTTTTTTTTTGTGTTTTGTTGGCTTTAATTGAATTTGAGCTTCTTCTTATGTGCTTCCATCCAACTATAAGCTGCCAATCTAACGTCCTTCCATGTAGTTATAGGTACATACATACACAAAAACCAATAAAAACACTCTAATCGAAATCCAAAGGTGGGTTACTCTTTCTTGGATCTTCCCTACAGCCACCATAACCGAGACAAAATAGAGGGTTTGTGTAAGGTTCTGCGGTGTGTGAAGTGAAGTGTGAACACGATTATATACAGGGTGAGTCATGAGCAATGCGACAAAATGCTAGGGCGTGTAGGTTGCGTTGAGACAAGAAAAAAAATCGTATGGGAGGGGGGGTCTATTCCCCTCCGTTTAGCCGGGAGGGGCAATTTTCGAAAAAACTGACTTAAAATGGGAAAAAAAATATTTAAAATCAACGGCTTCATTCACAATGCTGTGCGATACGTTTTTGAAAAGCCAATAACTTTTTCTTTCATTCTGTGTTTAAATAAATCTATTCTAAGAAATAGTTTTTGAAATATTAATTTTCAAAGTCAAAATTTTGAAAAAAAAAATTGAAAAAAAAATTTCAAATTCATTTTTTTCAAAATTTTACGTAATTAAGTGCTAATTTTAATTTCAAAATTCAATGCTGTTATTAATTTTAAGTCTAAATAAGAAAACCGGATGCAAAAATTTTATGTCGTTCTCAAGAAATTAAAAAAAAACCAAAACCACCTTTTTCTAAGAAAAACATTTATTTTTATTGTAACGAAGCAATTTATTTATTTATTTAGCATTAATCTTAGTTTTTTTACTTTTTTTTTAATTGGAGTTTTATGAGAACGTAATAAAATTAAATAGTATTGGAATAACCCTGGATTAATATTATTTTCATTGATAACTTCTAAAAACTGACCTGTCAATATTTTTGCCTTGGCCTGCCCGCAGCCCATGTGTTCTACCTGTTATGGGGACAATAGGGACAATAAAACCGCATTTTTTTTAATGAAAAAAAAAGAAAATTGCAACGCAAGATAAATAAAAGGCATTGCAGTTTTGCTTAGTAATTATTTCAAATTTGAATATTAACTCATTAACACGTAACGATGTCAAGCTCATACACCCGAGAAGAATTAACGGACATGCATTTCTGCTACGGTTTAGCTAATGGATATGAAAGATATCCCGATAGGAGGTGTCCCCATCATAGCACGTTTCCAAGAATCCACCGACGTCTAAGAGATCATGGAGTGCTGGAGCATCGAAGAAGCGAAAGGCCAGTTTCTGATGAGTCAAGAATCTTAGATGAAAGAATTCTGGATTTAGTCCGAAATAATCCCTCCGTCAGTACAAGAAGGATATCCACTATGCTTGGAGTGTCCCAATCTAGAGCATGTCGGGTACTTCGGGCGGAAAATTTACACCCGTACCACTTTACGCCTGTTCAGGAACTCCCCTCAAACGACAAGTTATTGAGAACCGAATTTTGTAGAACATTACTACTTAGAAATGAAACCGAACAAAACTATTTTAGAAGAATATTCTGGACGGATGAAGCACAGTTTACTAGGGATGGGGTTACTAACTTCCACAATTTACATTATTGGAGTAGCGCCAATCCACACAAAAAAAAAACAAAACAAATCACAACACCGCTTTAGTTGTAATGTTTGGCTTGGTATTGTTGGACACACTGTGATCGGGCCCCGGTTTTTGAATTCCATTATTAATGGAGAATCATACCTGCAATTCCTACGAGACCTTTTACCCGATTTATTAGACAGCGTTCCATTGGTTATAGCAGATACTTTAATCTACCAACAAGATGGTGCTCCAGCACACTACAGCTTACAGGTGAGAAACTGGCTGGATGATCATTTTAGTGACCGTTGGATCGGAAGAAGGGGCCCCACGGAATGGCCGCCTAGGTCACCAGATTTAACTCCCCTAGATTTCTATGCATGGGGATTTATGAAGAATTATGTTTACGAAGTGGAAATAGTATCATTGGAACAACTGAAGGAACGAAATGAAGTCGCTGGAGTCAAATTGCAGGAAAATTTGTCAAGCATAAACTTATGTGAAGCCATTACAAGGAGATATAATCTATGCCTTCTAAACAATGGAGATCATATCGAGAATTTTTTATAAGTACTTCCAATAAAAAACATATTAAAAATAAAAGGAATAAAAAAAACTAAAAAAACTAAGATTAATGCTTCTTAAATCGCTTCGTTACAATAAAAATAAATGTTTTTCTTAGAAAAAGGTGGTTTTGGTTTTTTTTTAATTTCTTGAGAACGACATAAAATTTTTGCATCCGGTTTTCTTATTTAGACTTAAAATTAATAACAGCATTGAATTTTGAAATTAAAATTAGCACTTAATTACGTAAAATTTTGAAAAAAATGAATTTGAAATTTTTTTTTCAATTTTTTTTTTCAAAATTTTGACTTTGAAAATTAATATTTCAAAAACTATTTCTTAGAATAGATTTATTTAAACACAGAACGAAAGAAAAAATTATTGGCTTTTCAAAAACGTATCGCACAGCATTGTGAATGAAGCCGTTGATTTTAAATAATTTTTTTCCCATTTTAAGTCAGTTTTTTCGAAAATTGCCCCTCCCGGCTAAACGGAGGGGAATAGACCCCCCATCCCATACGATTTTTTTCTTGTCTCAACGCAACCTACACGCCCTAGCATTTTGTCGCATTGCTCATGACTCACCCTGTATATGGTGCGCTTTTTGGTTCCAAACCCGTCCTTCTTCACATTTAATCTACCGGAGGTGTAACTTTTTAGACTGGGGAGATAATTAAACTTTGCCCAAGGACAAAATTCTATGGTTCAGTTTCGAAGCTGGATATACATTTTTCGTTCAAACACTTGCATTATTTGTTTCACTTTAAGGGTGAAGTGTGTCTTTTTTTTGTTTTGGTATACTTATTACCATGAACTTATATTCTCCTAGACTTGGATGAATTTCACCTGAGGTCTGCTTTACGGACTGTGAAGAACCGTATAATATAGACATGTGATTGTGAAAGCTAGTTCTAACCAAAATACATTGTTAATGTTTCACTTGATTAGGCTATGAGCACCATAGAACCCCCACATCGAATTGAGATGTTATTCCGATAGGCACTGATTATCACGATTGGATTTTTTCCCCTTTGCACCCTCTCATACTCGTTTGTGGTGAATAAATCACATCGTGACTGGACTGTTGTGTGCATACGCGCGTAAAGTCTCGAATAGCCTTTTTGGACATGAAGCTTAAACTATACGTTAAATGATACAATATCGTGCTTATCCTTATGTTTCGAATGTAATAGGATTTTTTAGTGCTCACACTGATGGAATCAGTTAAGAGTCACTATGCGTTATGCGTTTTCAATATTGGTGGGTAAATTTTAACAGTAGGGCAAGGAAGAATAATAATTTGTTTGAAAAAAACGTGCAATCATAAGATGTTTTTTGTAGAACAAAGTAAGATTGGTGGCTTGATAACAAAAATAATAGATGTGAACGTTTGTCATTGTTACCATGACTAAGCTTTACATGGTTCCCGGAAAATAAAAAAATAAGTTATTTGTCAGTTAAGTTTATATGATATATTTAGTTGTTTTTTATCTCCAACAACAATATGCATGCAAAAGCTTTTAGCTATCATCCGATTTAGATATCAGCGAAAAATAACATGCATAGATTTTTAAATATTATTGATTTTTGTCGTCGTCTACACTCAGTTTTAGGGATCTTGTATTCTATTGAACAGATTCAAATGCGTAATAGAAACACCTGCCCAAATATGAGAGTTCTGTTGGATTGGATTCAACCCTTTTTTTTTAAGTGTGACAGAAAAATAGGGTAGGTTCATTCTTTCAAAACACACTGTTAATATTGTACCATGCGAAGAAATGACCACAACAATTTATACAAAAAGTCTGTGCACACTTACGTTTGATCCGATGAAGGATGTTCTGGTTTACTGCCACCACCACCCCCAATAAGAGACTCAGCTCTCGGGGGTTGTTTCTCGTGATGAGTTCGATTCGATTGCTGATGGGAGTAAATTGGTTGAGCGTTGTATGATACCTGCTCAGAGTCTTCTACATCCTCCACCTCATCACCATCGTCCTCTTCATCGGCTGCTTCCTCTTCGACTTCTTCACTTTTTCTAGCTTCATCTGGAGTTTGTTCCTTTGGGTTTTTTTTTCAAATAAAATTGATTCAATTAAATGGAATCTTCAAGTTTGTCACAGTTATTTGTTTACAATTTATAGGCATCTATATAAGAAAATAGACGATAAACAAAAAAAAAAAAAAAGAAAAGATAGTAGGTAACATTTATAGAGCCACAGAAAGCATTTATTAAAAAGAAAAAATAAATTAAACAAATAAAAATAAAGAAGTTTGTAAGAAGAGGTAAGTTTTTTTTTAAAGAAAACTCACATCCATTTATTGGTCACCGTTGCACGATAAACCTGTGGTACACTGTTCAGCTCCTGGAGGTTTCGTTTGTGGATCGCATTTCGCACTTAAACTACCATCCGCGGACTTGCATTCGATGCCACGCATTTGGATTCCATGTCCGCAAGTCACCGAACACTATAAAATGCATTAAACATCACTAAACGTAAATAAAAAAAATACATTGAAAAGAACACACAGCGTAGAAGTACAAAATCAGGAGTGTAGATAATAAAAAGTTAAAGTAAACGAGTGTGTATATTATAATATAAAAGTGATGCATACTCTTAGGGGAGGACATCCTCAAAACAAACATATAAAGTGAAAACTTCACAGAGGACTTGGGTTTTTCTTCCTATATGGACATATGGTGCATTATATGATTCCATGCATTCAATATTATTTTTAAAACAAGTACGGAGAACAGGACTCAGCACATACTTATCCTTTATTGTCCCCCCCCCCCACAAACAAAGCCAACAACTATGTACTCTAGAATCTAGACAAAGTACCGGACGTTAAGTGGAATTTAAGATTACGTCACCATTTCAAAAAATCTTCTAAATATTAAACGATATTACTTTAGATTTTTTGCTTTTCCTGTGTTGTATGGTTGGGTTTACAGTATGAGAGTATCTATGGATTAAATTTCTATTCTTTTGAGCAATACGATTTTGCAGTGTAGGAACTTTGGGAGGGAATTTTTTTAAAGAGATATGGGAGAATGTTGATGGAGATGGAATGTCGCTCAAGTTTGATTTCAAGACTTTTCTTTTACTTTGACTCGTGCACATTGAATTAATTTTTGATGTTTTTAACTTTGAAAAAGGGAAAGAAGAAAATAAATAGATTTAGAGCTTAAGATTTGGTATCTTTGTTTAGGATTGCACAACAGAACAGGGGACAGTTGAACCCGTTACATATAAGCTTTAAATAATTTTGTATTTAAAAAATGAAAAAAACAAAATGTCTGAAAGACTTTTGCACAATTTGCGAAGTAATTATTTGATATGAGTTTCAAATACTTTTGATAGTTCAAGAATGAAGATAAAAACAAATTATGAATCGCTATTATTGTAACCAAACTAAGAAAGATTACCTACTCAATAGAAGAAATTAAAGAATATAAGAAAAGTCTTTGAAACGTAGGGTGTGAACGGCCTGTATTTATCTGATGAATCAATTTGTCGTTACTAATTATTTTTTATTGAGTTTTCGTAAGAAAAAGTAGTTTAATCTCTTAAAATGCATACTATTGATCTAAAAGAGACTTATGATATAATCATCTAGTTAACTAACAATGGTTACAAAACTATTTCTTGTTCATTAACAAATTAATAATAATGTTTGGTTCCAAACAAATAATTTAGAAAGACATACAAATGTTGCACCATTGTGATTTTCGTTACAGGGAATTAGGGCAATAATAATTACTTGATATGCTCATTTAGATATCTACTTCGATGGTTTTGAAACCATCTTGATTCCTCTAATAATGGCAAATTTATTTTGGAGTCAGGCTAATTTTTGATATATCAGAAAATCTTTTGACATTTGGTTTGATATTTCGGACTTCAGAGCTCTATATCTACCGATGATTAAGGGCTGTGATTAAGGGCTTGTTCTAAGTCTCTGTGTAAGTTTAAAGCAAAATACTCAACAGTTAAATTCGTTGTATACTGTGTATTGCTTTGTTGTTTTCTGTCAAAGAAGGTTCTGAATAGCTTAATTAAAACTTACTTACATATGTATGCAGATATTTTTCAGTCACAAATCAGATTTAAAATCTAACAGCTCTGAAAAAGCAGCTCTTGCTACACACAGCATTGAAAAAGTCCAAAAACCTGATTTTGAAGGTGTAAAATCCTTTAATCTGAAAGACATGTCTCAAAAAGGTAAACTCTAGAAACCCTTCTCATATTCTGAACACGAAAAATAACATGAATAGGAAACAAGACACTCATAACATTTCATCCGTGTACTGCTCTCTAGTTTGCTCCAACCAGAAAATATAAGACATACAATCGATATTACTTCGTCTATGGAAGTACTTTTATTAAAATTTTTTGTTTTTTTATTTTTTCAAATAAAATATAAAATAACTTTGATGTTTAATGTTTTTTATTTAAATTTAATTTTGTCTTCCTCTTCTTATACTTCTTTTTCTTCTTCTTCTCCTTTTTCTTCTTCTTCTTCTTATTCTTCTTCTTCTTCTTATTCTTCTTCTTCTTCTTATTCTTCTTCTTCTTCTTACTCTTCTTCTTCTTCTTCTTCTTATTCTTCTTATTCTTCTTCTTCTTTTTCTTTTTCTTCTTCTTCTTCTTCTTCTTCTTCTTCTTATTCTTCTTCTTCTTCTTCTTCTTCTTCTTCTTCTTCTTCTTCTTCTTCTTCTTCTTCTTCTTCTTCTTCTTCTTCTTCTTCTTCTTCTTCTTCTTCTTCTTCTTCTTCTTCTTCTTCTTCTTCTTCTTCCTTCTTCTTCTTCTTCGTCGTCTTCCTCTTCTTCTTTTTCTTCACAAATTCTTTTTACTTGCCAATTTGAAAAATGTTCTTCAAAAGTCCAAACCAAAAAAAATAATGTTTCACAAAGTGTGTTGACTTCGAAAATTCTGCAGTCGCAACCAATTTTTGGAAAGTTTTATCAAAAACTTGTGGTTTATCTACAAAAATCAAAATAATATGGGAAAACTTGTGTTTTCGTTCTTGACTCAAGCTGTGTATTAGTTGCTATTAAATATTATAGAACCAGGTTCAAATTGAATACCGCAGATCAAATATGATACATTGTGACATTGAAGCTTTACTAAACGAAAATTCGGTATGGTTTATGTACGCTGAAAAGCCGTATCAAATTTTGTATAAATTATTTACCGCGAAGTTTTTAAAACTATTAGTGAAGCTATTTAATAATTTGTGTCATTGTCATCATTCAAAAGTTAAACTGGGTAAATAAGTTATCGTGTGCTCTCGTGAACTCAACCATATATACAAAAAAATTTAAAGTGATGCTTGCCTTCATCCTAACAACCAATAAAATTTCAAACTCTTACTTACACTAACACTCAACAACTGTGTGCCTACATAAATATATAAAGAAAATGGAGTAAAACAAGACTACAAAATTATCTATTACTTTCCGTGCCGCCACTTCAACAATATTATCTTGTATCTGAGTGTTCAAAATAATGAAAAAACGGTGCAAATGAGCATCTACTCATTTGTGTAGGTCTAAGATCCCGCATTTTACCTACAACCCTATAAACGGCAAAAGAAACAAGTTAAAAAATAAAACTAAACAAACAAAATAAAAACTGAATTACTGTTAAATATGGTTCTGAAAAATCACGTTCCGTGAGCGTTGAAATAACGAACTGCGAAAGGCTTTCTTTTCAAAAAATTCTCCCTCCATACCACACTTCACATCCTACATGCCACCATCCTGCTTAACCGCCCACTTTCAATCTCATAAACATCTTACTACATGTACCCACTTTGTTTTTATTTTCACTTCAATTTTTTACTTGCTCAATAGTGGGCAAGTATTGGTTTCGTGTAAAAAAAAATCGAGGTTTTAAAAAAAGACGAACAAAGTAGGTTTCTTCATGCCGTCCGTCGGTCTGTGAGTGCGGATGTGCGGATATTCGGTTGTATGTAAACCGAGCTACAGCCTAAACGGTTGGACGGATTTTCTTCAAACTTAGTGTGTAATACTTTTTGGTGATTCCCTAGAGGAAAAATTTGAATTTTTGTTTTAGCCCGGCTATAACGGGTACCTCCCATGTAACAGTTTTAGTTTTTTTCAAATTTTCTCGAAAACGGCTTTAACGATTTTGATAAAACTTTGTGAACGTTATATTTGGAGTGCTTTTAATATAACTGCATTTCAGGTTTTTGGTTAAAAATTCACATCACGGAGATTTGGTGTTAACGGTTTTTAACAAATTAGGCCTTAAATTGACAACGGTTTACCCGATGTCATTTCAATTTGGTATGGTGTATAATCTAAGCATTCAACACAAGATGGCATTTAAAGTTTGTTTGATAAGCAGTCACTTAATGATAGCTTCCATACAACTTTACCTCACATTTGGGCAACTTTTCACTTATCAACATAATTCAGCAAAATAAATTTTTCCAATCCAATAGTTTGCTACAAGAGCAAGTTCGTGCGACCTAGTCGTGCATTTTATTTTTTCTGGTGTTCTACAATGCTGGAATGATGGTGGTTCATCCGCCAATTTGCAATCCTACACCCTCCCCCGCTACTGCCCCGCACCGCACCAGTACTATGTCTTTAAAGAGATAAAAGAAGGAATATGAGAAAATTCCAAGAAACATTTACTTTTCATGAACGCGCGAGTGAACATGTGCGCTGTGAATGTGCTGCACTTAAAGCATTGCTGGAACTATACATAGATCCAGAGCTCCATAGTGTAGCTGGAACATCATTTCCTTTTGAAGAAAAAGTGCGGTTCGGTCCCCCATAGACACAAAGCCTCGTGACTCGTGTGCATGCATGCAATGCAATATGCTCTGCCAATGGGTGTGCGAACACTTTAGCAACCAAAAACTAAATAAAGATCTCTACACATTGAAAAAGAAAGTACTATGGGTTCTGGAAACTTACACCAGGCCATTCCTCGACCTCCCACTTGGGGTACTCCTGCACCATGCAAGACTCTTGAGTTGGGGGCTTTGGTGTTCGGCATACGATGTCTAGAACCTGTTGGGAAATGACAATGGTATTTGTAGAGTGCATAGTGTAATTAAGTAAATAGTATATGTAAATGCAGGATGGATGTTAGATTGAGGATAGCTCATTCTGGTTTTAATGCCATTTGTTTCCTCTGCACACACAACCATTCGTTCTCGGTAACCAGGTCCGCATAGACGACTGCACGGGCTCCATTCATCAGCTACCCACCTACTCATATATAAATAAACAGAGAAATGTCGAAGGATGTAAGTAAAAAGGGATTTTGTAAAAACAAAAGGAAAATGCCATAAAAATTATGTAAAACATCTGAAATGACTCTTTTTTTTCTCTAGCTCGATTCTGCTCAATGCTCGGCTCGTTACCGGCTGTAGTTATCATTATATCGAGGATTCTCATCCAAGTGTTATTTTCTCTTGACTTGAGAGATAAGCCGAGTAAATACTCTGAAATAGTATGTTTGACAAGAAGGGGAACATAAAAAAAATTATTAACTGGGACTTTTTTTCGTTTTGTAGTCTGAAATAATTTATAGTTCATAATTTTGAAAAAGCAGCAATAATGTAATTTTAAGCAAAATAAACATGATTATTCAGTTTTGGTGTCAAAAAATTGATTATTAATATTACAAAGATTTTAAATGTTTGCTTGGTCTGCTATGATGACATCAATAGTTTTTTTCATGAATTTATTGGAGATTCGTTATTGACGATGTCTTGTCATCCTTAACTGCAACTGCTCTGCTGATCATAACTCGTCCAACTGGATCATTGATTGAATTTGTTTAACAGTGGGCATAACTAATTTGCAAGCACGTGTATTCGGTTTTAGTAAGTAGTTCACATTTCCTTTAATTCCTGTCATTCGAAGTAAAAGAACGTCATGGGCTTCTGCTAGGTTTGAAACAACACACCATATTGCAACACACCTTGCGAGAAAATGGTGTTTCGAAACATATAAACATAGAATATGTACTGTACATAGAAAGCGACAGCGCCACACCTTTCCACCCCACAAGACACGGGACAATCGTGGTTTTGGCTTTAACCAGCAGTATGTTCCGATCAGAAACCAATGTTTTAACTGATTGATGTAACCTTTTCTTAAAAAAAAATTGTATATTTTGAAAATTAGCAGCCGCGGATCTAGGATTTTTCCGAGGGGACAAGAACCGGATTTTGACGCCCCCATACCATAAATAAGAAGATAAATTTCTTAGTAGAATTATCAACTTTCATGTACGTGTGACGAATGCAAATAAATAATAAAACAAATTAAAGACCATACAACCAGTATATTTGAATAAAGAATTTGAGCTGACCAAAGTATAAAGCTGAGTGTACGTGCATGCTAGGACTTATTATTGTTATTGCATTTACGAATTTGAGCGGAATGAAGTCTAATATATTATATTATATATTGAATATTATTATATACTAGCTGTCCCGGCAGACGTTGTTCTGTACTTCCGAGCAGATTGCGCGACGATATAAAACATGATGTAAAAATGTTTAACATTAAGCGATAAGTTTGTCTTCTTAATTGTATTTATACCCTAAAATAAGTTGGTCTAAAATATGAGAACATGGATGATTTTTTTTGTAAACCAAATAAACTCAGAAAAGTCTGATTTATAGTTGTTTTTCGGTTGGAAAGAAATAATTGCAGCTTGCGACAAATTTTTTCAGTTATATCCATTCATTATTTAATTTTGTTTCATGCTTAACGGAATTGTGAGTGTTATTATTGAATGGTTTTTATTTAAGAAATTTAAAAAAGTGTTTTCTTTTAAATGAAAGTAGGTATAAACCTACTATATTTTTTTTTATTATTTTGTTTGATAAATTATTTTATTTTACTAACGCCAGTGGAAATACAATTTTCTTAGTTTTTTTTTGTGCATAAATGTATAAATTTAGGTGTTCCAACTTTGGAGCATCCGACATACAACAAAGCACGCATTTTCTAAATTAAGATTAGCAAAACTTAATGATTGTCATTGCGCTTTGTTGATGGTGATTGCAAAAGCTAGAGGTACGGGAAATCGCAGTCGCTTATAGGTGAACGGCAAGTCCGTTGAAAGCATTGGTATTAGCGAGATTAACACATCTTTGCCTTTGCTCTTACCAGCGATGATTGTGGTCTCTATTAAGTTTGGTAAAAGTTTTTTTTTATGGTTCCGTTGCATAGCTTCGGCGGTTGCAAATTGCGGATTATCATCAACGGTGAACCTATTTTAAGCACTCATTCATGTGGCGGCATTTCAGATGGCTACAATGAGTTTAAAAATTTCATTGAGTAGTTTGTAGCTTCTTCCTCCTCCACAATTGTATCAATGGATTTGTATTTCATTGGTTTGCCATGAATTTTGAGTTGTATTTGATTATTTATTTGGATGACGTCATCGTTTTTTGGTGCAAGGATTGCACGTTCACAAAGCCAATTGTGGTTTTTGTAGTGGGTTGTGACATCAACGAAAACCATTTGCACAACACCGTTAATTGATGGCTCCAACTGGCAAGAGTCGGAAACGATAGCTGCTGTGTTAACGGATCTACACTAAGTTTGCCATTACCAATATCCAACAGTTGCTCAGCAAATGCTTGAGCTAAAGCATCTTGCCGCAATTACACATTCATATTGATCAATAGGGTAATTTTTTTCACATATCATCAACCGGTGTTGATAGTGGAATGACTGCCAAAGTTTGGCGAAAATCACCAGCAAGTAGTATATGAGCTCCACCCAAAAGACGCTCGTTGTCTCTTAGGTCACGCACAGTTCGATCAAGTGCTTCCATATATTTTTTGTGGGCCATAAGTGGGCAACATTTACGTGACATTTTAGAAACGTGCTTTGAAATATCTTGAAATATATTTTACACCTAAAAATTAAATGTTCGTTTTAATTAAAATCGATCGACCAGACTGTGCGAAATATTTACAACCTATTTAATAACATACTTTTATCACAAAATAAATCACCGTTTTTTTTTTTAATAAGCTTCGACACAAAATTTAATTCGTAAATGCTTATGTTTTCACAAATAAGTATTTTTTGTTAAATAACATTTTTCCGTAACGAATATTGCAAACATAAGATATTCTGTTATATCTAATTAAAAATATACATAAAAAAGATTAACATAGCTATTTGTATTTTTCTTATTCCAGTATCATTGAATTAAATTGAGTTTGAAAGTTTTTAAATCTAAAAATGTTTAATTTTATTTGTAATTAAGATACATTTTATTTCTTGTACAAGCTATATGCAAAGATAAACCCAATCCACAAAAAAAAAAAAACATTTTCTCCCCTTTTTTCTTCGCACATGATGTCGTTAAATTCAATGAAATGAATGAATGAAAAAGTTTTCTTCTAATTGAGATGCACCTTTCATCCTAAGCAAACACAACTCTTCTTAGGGCTTCTGAAATAATTTTTTTTTTTATTGTACAACTTTCTTATAACTCAAAATGAAATGGGGGCTCTATATTTATGTTTCGCAACAGATTTAAAATAAAAATAAAAAGAACTCATTATATTTGAATCACAATCGCGACAAAATAGATTAATGTTAACATATTTCCTCTCTTGTCAAACATACTATTGATGTAGAATAGGAATAAAGAATAGGTCTGGTTTTAAAGTGTACTTACTTAGGTGGACAGGTATGAGTGTTGCAGAGTACCACAGATGGTTCGGTTCGATTAGTTGCACTGCACAGGGAGTCTTCGACTTCGACACCGGTAACACGATTTCTGCATGTTGGCCGGTACATCTTGTATCCTTTTTTATGTCCCATTGAATAAAATGAAAAGAAAGAAGACATTTATATATATATATATTTTTAAAATTACTAGTTTCATTTTACGATAGTGATTCTTGTAGTGGCCGGTGGTGCTTGTCGAATATAGGTAAGTCGATTGATCAATCCCAGTTTTTAGGTATAATATCTCAAACGGCAAAATATATCGACACTGACATTTGGAATATAATGAAAGCCAAATATAAATTGTTTCCAAGATGGTGACTATTTTCATGTTACTCTTACCAGACCAAGGCCAAGACCAAGGCCAACAACGACGACGAATGTTAAATTTGTGGCTAAAGTTGAAATCCTTATTGGTTTTCTGTTATATTTTTTCCCCTCTTCTAAAAATTTCTTTTGGTGGTATTTCTCAAATATTTTTGTTGTGTGCCACAGCACGTTTAATCGGTTAGCGGGAGACGGTGAAATTGTGGAATATAAAAATGTGTCCTTGTTTCTACCAATGTGGAACACTTGGATTCTTGACTCATGAGTGGCGGCGGGTGATGACTTTATTTTCTATTTAGCTCTATTCTAGATTCTGTTAATTTTCACACAATAAAGCCAAGAGACAGCAACTCTGGGGGATAAAATCTCTTTTTCGTTTGAAAAAGGAGTCAAAGAATAAAATAATAAACTTGGGAATTTTGGTGGCATGTTGCTGGGGATTACTGAATGGGTAGTGACGCTACACCAAAGACGCCGCTAGCATAGTGGTAGTTGACATTTTGTTACCATTCCTATCTTTGGCATTTTTTTATTGCGATGTCGATGTTTGGTATTTGGATCATCGATAGACACAGACGAGGGTGAACAGACAAATAGGATGACTATACGAATGTTTTGTAATGGTATCACTCTGTTTATGTTAAGGAGTGATTGGTCGTTTATACAAAAAAGAGGAAGACAAGCTCTAGTAAATATGTAACATCTAGGGAGGAATTAAATTAACGTATATTTGAGAAATCTGATGAAGATTGTGCGACAAATTAGTGGATTTATATTGACTATCACGTAGTTCATGTTGTTGCTGTTTTTCTAATATACATATATACAAAAAGGAATTCATTAGTCCAGATTTTGGAAGAAATACCTACTCAAAATAATAAAATATACAAAACGAAAAAAAAACTTTTCAATACGATGGATAGGTAAGGATTTGAAAGAGGTTTTGCATGACATTTTGCATGAGATTTATCGGATAAAAAAGGTCTCTCCATCAAATGACCTTGTACAAGAAATTATGAAGAAGGTAGGGCAGACGTTATATTCCTAAATCTGCTGACATTAAGTATGAATTGTAAAATATTTTGTGGAGATGACGCCACATCCTACATGTTTTATTTATTTTATTTTTGTCATCCGAAGAAAAGAAGGTATCTTATGGAAGGTATATTTTTCGCTCTGAATTACTCAAATGTTGGCCTTCGAAATTTAAGTAGGTATATTGAAAGGGAAATGAGAATTTTTTTAAGAAGATATTAAAGTAATTTAAAGAAGGTATTGAAAACTGGAAATTGTTTATCAATTTTTATAGTTAGAACTTTGTTTTTTAAGTGATCCATGACAAAATATTACCAAGAGGTTTCCGGATATCTGATATGCTTCGTCGCTTCTGCATTCAAAAGTTTTTATTAAGCCTTTTTAAATGTTAATGTAATCGCACCTTTTAAATGTCTTCTTAGTTTAAGTTCAAAGACAAAATTTCGAGTTTGAAAGAGAATGAGCACATAGACTGCTTTTAAGGATGAGGCTTGACACCTAAAAGAGACATTACAAATAGGAAAACGTTAATAACGTAAATAAGGATCATAACGTTTATCAAAAACAAACTCAACGAAGCTATAAGAACTGACATCCAACGCTTCGTCCTATGGTGACCATATTTTCCTGAGTTCAAACAATCTACACTGATGAAATAAAATCGAAATATCATCGAAGCAGTGTCAACGAGCGATCAGAAAGTGCTGCATCAGCAGAGGAACTAGGCTTCTCACAACCATCTCCAAAAAACCCTGAAGCGCTATGGAGATGCAGATATATCTCGACAGGAAACAGTTGGAAAACTTTAACTAACGTGTTCAAAAAGCTACATCAGAATTCACAAATTGCCCTTTAATTTTTAAAGACATCAGTGAAGGTCTGACCTCTGGACACACAGTCAATGTCAAACATCTGAAAAAATTATTTTAATCAGACTTTTAATGGTAATGATGTGGCAGAGAAAATAAAAGTCTATTGAAGAAAATTTATATTCTAAGGCCTGTTAAGTCCTTGACTCCAAAGCAGAGAGAACGAGAAACAGTGGCAGATCTTATCTTCCGTTACGTGATCGAGTAGTAGAAGATTTCCAAAGAGTTAACTGGAGGGGTTTAGTACGTGATGATGCATGGGGCCCAACGTAAGGACCTACTCAAATCGTTTACTGAAAACCTAAAAGAAACATTTTTCAAAAATGTTCATAATGGAAAACTAAGATAATTTAGATTCAAAAAAATCTTAAGTCATAATTAAAACTTTAAAAGTTAGTTGGTTTATAGCTGTTTTCTTTTAAAAAACGCAAGGGAAATATTTCGGTGGTGTATGAACGGGTGCCGTAAATAAGGCCAAGTGAAAGTTGGCCTTATTTCGCTTTCCAAAAGTGTAATAAATTCAATTTTCAATGGTTGGCTTTATATCACCTTGCAAAAGTGAAATAACGCTAAGTTTGTGCTATTGCGCTTTTAATTGATGCATTCCAGCGAAATACGGCCAAATCTTTAAATTTTATAGGTAAATGTAGGTACATGTCCTGAACGCCCTGAAGACTTAATACTTAGAATACGTATGAGTACCAATGCATCGTTTTAGATCTCGGCCTTATGTCATTTTCGAAAAGCTATAAATTTGAACATTTTGTTTTTATTTAGGTTTCGGAGAGTGAACTCAGCCCAATAAGAATGTTTAATTTTTCTACTTATGAACCTACAATTACTGATTCGGACAAACTTGTTTCAATTAAGGTTATTGGCGGACAGGAAAAAGGATCAAAAAAATAGATTTTAATCATTAAAAGATCAATTTGTGGTGTGAAAATTAAAAATTCGCGAGAATTTTAAATTTTCACACCACAAATTGATCCTTTCATGGTTAAAATTTGTTTCGCTTCACTCTTGATCCTTTTTTCTGCCCACTAATAAGCTGCTCGCTTGATAAATGGAAAAAGGGAAAAATTACTGTTTATATACTTCTCATATTTCATCTCCGAACGCGACATGTGGAAAACGATGGTGATAAACAATGTTGAGCCTTACAAACAGTAATGCTACTCAGTTAAACATAAGCCTACCTAATTTATCTCTATTCTGTTTAATTGACTAGATAACTTTAATAGGCGTTTTTTCTTTTTTAGCTCTGAGCAGAGTACGGAGTAGAGCCTTAACTTATCGAGTGAGCTCTGAGCAGAGTACGCTCCGAGCTCTCTGATTTATTTATGAAACACACTTGAGCACTTCACTGTCATATCAATAGAAATCAACTCACAATCTGTCAAATAACATGAAAACTACATGAAGTTGGCCGCGCTCTACTTCGTGCTCTGTCTACTCTATCATTTTATCCCGAGCTGATAGAGTGCTCTCCGAGCAAGCTCTGATCGAAAAAAGAAACTTGAGCGCTCTGAGCTCTCGGAATTAAAAAAGAAACACAGATCTATTTTTGACAGCTCAGTGCTTTTAAGTCACATGCTTTTTGAAGCAATCCTCACTTTAATCTTAAATGAAAACTACGTATTGTGATACAAACTGGAATATGACCAAATGAACTAAGTTGGAATTTTTTTTCCAAAATAAATTGGCCATATTGCACTTTGCAGAAGTGAAATAAGACCAACTGTTGAAAATTGGATTTATTTCACTTTTCAAAGGTGAAATAAAGGCCAACTTTTGAAAGCTGGCTTTATTACACTTTTTTTTATTTCACGGCACCATATATCCCCATGGTTCGCAGCAACTTAATAAAGTACACTTGATATACTGTACTTTATCTAAATCGTCTGACAATTATAGCCTTATAGGGCATGACCGCACTCACAAGCATGAATCACCTTAATTCTGACATATTGCCTTGTTAGTGATTTGATTTTTCCTAATGATTTTGAATCATTATTCATGTTTATAAAAAGGTGTGGAATTTTGTCAAAACTGAAAGAAGATTAATGTTGAATGCGCGAAGGCGGACTTAATGATATTTTCTTTTCTAATTACTGTAGTCACTCATTTGATCATTCATAACAAACCTTTCAACATTTCAATCATTAATCATCAGGAATAAAAAAAAATCGTCTCTAAATCAAATTCAAGCAACAGTCCATTATGAACCCACAATGAAGTGAACGAACTTTAACCCCCTGACACGCACAAGTCAGTACCTAAATGCACTGTACTTTAGATTAATTGTATCATATTCACAAAAATGTACTTCTGTTTAACATATCAGCAGTCTATCAACTTTCTTACTTATAACAACTCTTTACTTAGCACACGCATTGTATTCCGAAGGTATTTACCTTCCGAAGGTCATCCTTACCAGCCTGGAAAAAATACACAAAAGCTCTATATTCGATACTCATACTTCATACATGGTATAAGGTACGACTAGGTATAGGGGTGCGGGTTAGGGTGTCCCGTTCTTGTATGGAGAAAAAAAAATTCTCGAGTTTTGTATCGAAAGGGGTATCAAAAGTTGCGTATTGAGTAGTAGATTAAGAATATGTACTTACTTTTTAATTGAGATATAACTTTTGGGCCTCTACCGACGGTTTAAGATCTCAAAAAAAATCAATATTTTAAAAAATATTTTATTTTTTTATTAATTGAATTCCTGGTTTGATTTAAAAACTTAAAGTTATATGTAATATCTAATAATAAAAAATATAAATTAAAAGTGTAGTTAAAAAAAAAACAGTTTACAGAAGCCGGAATAGCTTAAAAACATCTACCATTACATTTTAAATTGGCCTTTGGAGTTAAAAGAAGGCATTTTATTTCGAGATTCAATTTTGTTCGTTATGAGTCCATCCCTTGATTTGTCTCCGATGACGCATTGACTAGCTTCAGTCACAGATTTGATGCATCTTTCGACACTTTGCGTGTGACATGGGAAATCCGGAATTTTCAGTTCGTTTTTATCAACCAGCGATGAAAGCTCCTCATTAGATAAATCTTGCAAGACGGGTGGTGAAGTTATCTGACATTCATTCCAAAAAATTTATATCGATATAATCGGTAGCGTTAAATTTTATTTTTGGCGGTTTAAAGATTCGGTGGGTTATATTTGTTTGTCTCGCTTTTAAAATTCGTTTAAGAGCAAGCTCTTTGACATAATTCCTTTTGTCAAAGAGCATTGCCACCAAAATGTTTTCGGGGTGTGCAAAAAAGGCGTTTCTTTCAATTACTGCATCGATTATTGATTTTAAATTTTGTGAGAAAATTTAATTCAAATATGTGATTCGCTCCATCTATTAAGGACGGTTTGTTTTTAATTGAAAACCAAACTGGTGCATACACTTTTACTATGTATTCCACAAGAATTTTTAGATTTTCAGATGGATTACTGGAACCTACATAAAGTTTTAGTATTCTGCTTGCAGTTGTGACCCATCTTGAATGCGCCATTTTCCCAGGCTGTCGATTTGTTAATCCGGGAGCACAGTAACCTGATTTGATTGCTTAACACATTTCAAAGAGATATTTTTTTTCGGTACTCAATTGAACTGCGATATTTTGCTCAATATCAGGTACGTTTCCCATTACAGACAAAAACTGAACAATATTGGTGTTTTCGCAATCAGCTAGTGCTTTACCGATCGGGCCAGAATACTCACGCGGTCCCGAAGAAGATCCATCTAAGTTCGTGAAAAGGTGTCTTAGTGGCAATTCGTTTGCGTGGAGTAAACATATTGCCCACTGTAAAGGTCGATCTAATTCCTGTTCCATGTAACAAATTACACCTCCTTTCCAACCAGTATTAGTTGCAGTGTCGTCACATCCAATGCAGAGAATAGTTTTCAAATCGAGTCCTTTGATTTTTAAGTAATCTACCATTGAACTACATATTGCTTTTCCTGTTCCACATTTAGGAGTTACATGTCCCAAGAATATGGAGTCTGGTTCTGCAAGAATTGAAATATGCTCTTCTAAAATCTCCTTCTGATAATAACAACCATCTTTTTCTTGGGAAACAAGGGTCTTATCTTTCCGTCCATCAAAATATATACTCCGAACTAAAGCACCATCGTATTGGTTTGAAAAGGCTATTTCTTGATTTAGACAAAGCTCTATGTATTTTATTTTTATCAATAACAAGAGTCGTATTAAGAGGGTTCTGATAAAATAATTTGTTGCTCTACCGACTCGACTGGCTGCACTGAATCGACCTGCTCTATATTTTCGATCCGCTCTGATGTATCGACTGTCTCGAATAGAATTGGTAAGACAGGAGACGCACTGCTTTGATTATTTAATCCAAAACGTTCTTTTCGATCGAGGCGTTTTTGAATTTTTAGGGTTTCAGGTTTGTCAATAGACCCAATCACCATTTTTCTCTCACTTCTTTGGTCTATTAAAAATGATCTTTCATTAACAGGTACTTTATAATCCTTATCACAACGACAGTCATCAAACGAATCACATTTACACGATGCAATGTCAGGTCAGCAAATAAAATGGTTTAAGTGGTAAAATTAAGACGAGTAGAATTGAAAAAAAAAACTAGGTGGGTGTAGTGTTTTCACATTGATTTTTCATCTATCATCTTAATTCAAACGAAATCCATACGTAGACAAATAAGGTTAATTTGAAATAGCTAATGTAATGTGGAAACAATGTGTCTTTTAAATATCATCGACCAATCGATATGCAAAATAAGTCCTCAATTACAAATAAAACATTTGAAGTATCACATAAGTAAACGTAAAATATTTAAGTAAGCATGTAGTTATGTGAAAAATAATAGGGAAAATAAAAAAAATATAGAAAAAATTGCTTATTTCTTTAAACTTAAACGGCTGGTAGAGGCCCAAAAGTACCCTTGAATATTTTTTTCATTATTTTTACCGTAATTTGCTCTTAAATACGCAACTTTTGAGGGGACACCCTATAGTGCGGGTGTCTTTATACGGGAGTGAGAGAGAGATATCCAAATGCTATTCCCCTGTTCTTTTGGAAAATATTTTTGAATGTTTTTCGACGATGAGTATAGTTTTATTCATATACGAGTCAAAACTTAGAAGTCAATACGTTTACATTAAATATCACAAATATTATGATGTGTGGTTGGTGGATGTTTTTGTATGGGTTTATAAATAACCTTGTAGCTATAACAGTAGACTCTGTTAAAAGGATCGAATTCCAAGCCATAAATAATTTCAGATGGTATAATATGCGATAAAATACAACCGTTCAAAGCCTTGCAAAAATTGTTTTTTTATGCTTCAACCATGTTTGCAACCTAGTATTCCAAAGAAAAATGTTTTGACCATGCACATTGGTATTAGCTTGTAGAAAATTTAATTAGCTTCCTATTACACTATTCCGAAAAAAGTCCAAAAACCTTGCAATTTCCCCCCTCCTTCAGCTAGCGGTGGTCGTTCGAAACTGCAAAACCGTACCAAACAATATTTCAAAGTCAAACTAAATGCTAAATTTTCTGCGACCTTTGGCTTTTTTTTTGTGTAGATCAACTGGGCTAAACAGTGTTTTTCAATACTATGCTCATCAATATCTCTCAAAATAATATATCTTATATATTACACTCTGTAGCATCTCACAAGGTGTAAACCTAATTGTGTAAACCTAAGTGAGAGTCTACATAACCTTGCCAATGTTATTATCACGATAACAAGCCATTAGACAAGAAAACTTTCATAAGAAAAAACGATGTTCGCCATTCCTTTTCCGGAATGATTTTTCATTGATTCTTATTCTTTTTCTGACAGCTCTCAAGCTAACGTGGCCAGCGCATTAAACTAATATCTAAAACTAAAGCTAAAATCTAAATTTGTTAAAAAACTTAAACCTAAAGTAAAACTAAGCTAATAATAAAGTAAACATATATATTACTGAATTTAAATTAAAAAGTTTTTTATTTCCAACAAAAATCACTACAAAGTGAGTGTCGGTTCAGGTGCCATATTTAGTGGTGACAATTGGCAGCACAAAGATCGTGCCACCGTGCGAACTACCACGACAGGCACAAATCAATTGGCAGCACAAAGATTGTGCCACTGTGCGAACTACCACGACAGGCACAAATTGGTGACCCCGACGGAGCCATTGTGCTCTCCAGATTTAGTGGCCCTAAAGCCAACATATACTCGGCCAGAAGTGTTCAAGGGAGCGCTACCGCTCAACGCTCAGCATAGCCCTTTGCCAACGTCGAGGCAAAAAGACAAAAACCACCGCCGCAAATAGCCACCACAACGCTTGGCCAAAGAGCGCCACGCAAAAATTTTTTTTGACGACGACAACTTCAAAACAAATAAAGCGTTTTTGATATCATTATAATGGTATACTTTTTTGTTTTTGTATTTTGCCCGATAGCAATAAGGTGCGTAAATACCCGATATCTCAGTCAAGAGGGTAACAAATAATTTATCAAGATATATAGGTTAGCTGAAAAATTATTCTGCGCCGAACATGAAATAGATGAATTGCTGCTCATTCACATAAAGTTTGATATAGATAGAAAACAAAACTCTTACAAACGAACGGTGGTACCTAAATATTTTAGTGTCCTCAGCCTCACTAGCTCTATGTAGAATTTTAAGGTATTGCGGTATATAGGGTACCAACGTTGGGCGCCATTTAGTGGGGTGGCCACGAATGCGACCATGTTTGAGACATGCTGTCATTATTTAAATTCCTGTTCGAAGTAATGAATAACTTTTGCCGAATTATTTGACAAATTGTGGTTTGATTTATGCAGCTCATTGTGCACAGCCGTGATGTGCTACCCCTGATTTACCTTTTGCACAAATCGATTGATATGTCGTTATACAGGTTTCTGGGGTGGTAATGAGAGTTTTTTTTTGTTTTCGTTTTTTTCAGCAAGTTTCCCAAAAGTCGTGCAAACTCCTCGAAATAAATGAAGCCTAATCACAGCATCGTTTTTTCGGTGGGGGCTGGCTTGTGTTCTTTTTTCCATGTTTCCTGAAACCTATACAGACATTATTTTGTGAGATGTTAACGATTATATGTTGCGTTAGGCAATTTGCCGCAGAGAAATGTAAATTTCTTTTACTTGGGTTTTTGTTTTGCTTTACTTTTTCATATATTTTGTTTACAAATGGTATTCCTTCTTACATGAGCGTCTCTCTTTCTCTTACAAGATATATTAGAATTGCAAATGAGTTAAATGGTCTTTGCTTTAATGTTTATTCAACCGTGTGTTTGTTGTGTAGGTTATATGTTTTTTTTCTGTACGAATGTTTTTCTCTGTTCTTTGAGAAACATTTGATGCCTTGCGGACATGATTGGGTTGAATTTGTTGTTTTAAGCTTCATTACAATTTCGACGTAAAAGAAGACATTTGACACCATAGTCTTCAAATTAGTAAGGGACTCTAAGACATAACAAGAAACAGTAAAACACATAAAATTGGTAACTTAAGATGTGTGACCAGGGATCATGAAAAAATAATATTTTGATAAAAAGGTAAATTGATTCAATTTCGAAGGATAAAAGTGAAATGAGTTTGAGTTGTTATTCGCATACGTTTCTGGTTCTGTATTTTTTTTAATTCGCTCAGGGGACGTTAACACAATGAAAATTAATGTGTTTTCATATATCAATATATGTAGTGCCCCGTGGCGTAGGTAGTGGTTAGTGTGTCGGAAAAAAAAAAAAAAAAAAAAAAAATTGCTGGTGGCAATTTAAAGTTGTAATTAGATATAATGTAGTTTAAGTTAGTTTAATTTAGTTTTAATAAGTTTTATTAGTTAAAGGGTAGCTTTAAGTTTTACAAAAAATTAAAAAATGATATAGAAAATGAGTTTTTTTTTTAAAATAATTTTCTCGTTAGTTTTAAGTAATCATGCATTTTAATAATTAGTTATTTTCCGTCGAAAGACATTTTTTAAGTACAGCCATAGTTTAATTTAGAGCGCCCGCATGGGGCCAGTAAGTTTAAGATTTTTTGTCTAGCATTAAGATAGATATAAGGAAATGAAAAAATAAAAATGAATTAAAAATGAAAATGAGTGTGTCGGACTATCACACTGGAGGTCTGGGTTCAAGCCCAGAGCTTCCAGCTTCGATAACATCTAATATTTTTTCCATGAGCACTGCCTCTTGCGAGGAAGTGACAAATTCTCCAAGAGTATCATTGTCACGAAAAGTGCTTCTCACCTTAGTCGATCGGATTCGACGTAAAATTGTAGGTCCCCTCCAGTCCTGTAGAACTAACAACGCACGCAAAAGGATTGGTGCCACTAAATTTATTTATTTTTTATATCAATATATTTGATAATAGCAAATAATTTGAAAAAAATTTAAATCTTACTGGAAAAGTGTTTGCATACTTCTGTGAGTATAGGTTTCAGCAAATTAGAAATGTTAGGGCTCTAAAACCACATATTTAACCTCCGTTTGTAAGAAGAGAGTTTATGTGATGAAATGTAGGTAATGATGAAAAGTTAAGCCTATAAAAAGACATTTCAAAATTTTAACGGCTGTAATAAGATACATTTCATCATGTCTCAAATGTATTCACGAATGTATCTTTTGATGTGATGTTATTATTATAATAGAGGTGATGATGTAATGCTAAACAGAAATATAAGCACCACAACAAGTAGATTGAATTAAACTTATCCGAAATCAAAATCGGAGACACATAATTTTAATTTTTGATTTTGGCCCGAAGCTTGACATTTTTGGGAGATACGGTAGACATCTTAATCCGTCTGTATTTCAGCAATCATGGGAAGAATTAACAAAGCTTGAAAGGGAAAAATGTCGAAATAGGTTTGGCTGGTAAACGATCCCAAAAATAAATTTGTATAAGATTTTTTTTGGAAAACTGAATAAGCAGAGACAAGCAACAAAATGAGCTTAAACAGATTTTTTCGCATGCTTAATATCCGAGCCATTTGCAATCAGCACCATTTAAAACAACGAAAAATGGCGTCTATGTTTGGAGGAAATGGTAAGCAGAGATAACCACCACAATACGTTTTTAAAATTAAGCTTATTGGAAATCTGAACCGGAAACATTGAATTAAGAATTTTTCGGAGATTTAATAGACAAATTTTAATCCGTTTGTATTTCGGCTATAACTGATGCAATAACTAACAGAAGTATAGAAAAGCAATATTATTTTAAGAAGTGATGTTTAAAAGTGAAGTTAATTATTTAAAAACTATTCAATTAACATTAAATTGATCTTATAACATTATGTATAAAAGAAGAGAAACAAAACAAAAAACAAAAAAATGGATAAACTGTCAAATTAGGTCGTTTGATTGGATTTATGATCCGCAACAAATTCTCTAACACAAATTTTGTTTAGACATTATTTATTTGTGTTGTTGGCATTAGAACATCAATACATTTTAAGAATTACGCCAGATTTTTTGTTGGAAAAAAACTCAGAAAATTTTCCATACAATGACTATCGTTTTTTTCTAAGAAAAAAGCCAAATTCAGCTTGATTTTGTTTTGCTACATATTGTTTAATTTTTAAAATGTTTGTCTCGGCATCTGTAGTTTCGATTGATTTTCTTGCTCAATTTCCATTTTGCTTCATAGCTCTTTTTCCAAACACTCCTTTGTTTGCCTTTTGGGATGTACAATGGTAATCAGGTAATTTGTGATACTTTCTCTATTACAATTTTTATTTTTAATATTTTCCAAGTTGACAAACGATATCTGATTCATTATAAATTAAATTTTTCGATGGCATCAACGAAGAATCATAATATACTATCATTGTCTTAAAATCCATCACTTCTATTTTGTTCATCTACCTACATATGAACTTAGTTGCAACAATATCCCCAACTATTCGTTCATATTACTTTGAGTCATTTAAACAAATTCCTGAATGGCGTTTCAGAAATGATCATTGAATCACTGCTGTTTTTTAGTTGTGAAATATATCAACGTCGCAAGTTCTAACATTTTTCTTCAAGGCTATCCCACTTCTGATTGATTGAGAAATGCTAGAAAATTGGTGTGATAGGAAAAATTAATGATTCTCTCCCAAACTTGCCATTGGCTAAATTTCGAAATTGTTCACACATGAGTGCATCCAGGAATCGGTGGGTACCTAAAATATTTCGTTTTTTAGTGGCAAATGAAAATAGCACTTAAGAGGAAAAACTACGATTGAGGCAAACGAAAATAGAGCTTTTAAAGCAATTAAGAAGACTGGTTTTATTTGAAAATGTACAAACCAACAATTAATTTTTAGGAAACAACACTGATATTAGATACAAACAATATGAATACGTTTGCATTTATGTATTTAATTACGCTTCTCACAAAGAACTTATTTCCAACTCCAAAAACAATATTCCTCAAGACATTGTGTATACATTTCTATAGTATTTTCATGCTGAATAATTAACGCCTGGTCATCTTAAGAAACTTGTGAATAACACATTTTTAGATTTGTGCATTTACTAGTTCTATTACCCTGACAACAGTCGTAAACATATATGATTTTTGTTTTGTTTACGACTCTTGTAAAATAAAAATGGATTTACAGCCAATAATATATATTAAATATTGTTAATTTGTTTTGTTGACGACTATATTGTTAGGCTAACAGAATAGACACTTAGTAAATGTAAGAACATCCAAATGCGCGGTTCACAATTTTCTTTAGATGGCGCTGCTTCAATATTGTACTATAGAAATGTATATACAATGCTATCAAGATCATTAACAGCATCAAACAAAAAAAAATAGAAAAAAATTATTATAACACATTTAATCCATTAGCCTCGAAATAATTGTTAAATTCAAAAAAAGAAGAATTAATTTATTCCCCATAATGAGAATTAACTTATTTATACAACGCCAATCAACCTTCCATCCAAATAAAAACTCCGAGGAAAGAAAACAAAAAAAGTATAGGTATAATAAAAAAGAAAATTTGTTTATCTCTCTCACCTGACATTTGACATATGGATGCACATATCAAGACTACCGGCACGACACCGAGTTCCATCTTGTACTCTGCCTGACAGCTGCACAATGACACTCGGCTCATCATAGTGACTTATCTGGGCCGGTGACATCACTACCATCAAACTCTGGCAGTGAAACGTCATCAGAAAGATGTGCAGGTCTCCCTCTTTAGTCATCCAGCATCCAACCCACATCATCACAGAGTAGAGAAGCCCCAAAAATACCAAAAAAAAACCAAAAGAAAAAAAAAAGCCCATTTTACATTAATGAATAAAGCCATTCAGTTAACTAGTCAAAGAGTGTATATATTATGTGAATATTTTAACAACACACAAGCAAACAAAACCAGGACACAAAATAAACGGAGCGCGCGGTGAAGTTTCCAAAAGGATTGCACGCTTGGTCCCAAATGTACATAACAGCTACAACAGCAGTAGCAGAGGCACTCTTGCTTGTAAGCTCGTGGCATGGCATGGCGTTTAAATGTTTCAAGGCAACAGGATATGGCATGCTACATCCGTAGCGTAGCATGCTGCTAACTCCACTTCAAATCCACATAGTAGCGGTAACCTCTCTGCGAATAATGCATTTTAACCGGGATAGGTCTACTAAACAAAGAAAATTCGCCAAGAGCCTGCCTGCTATTTGAACAGGATGTTGTTGATGACTTTTACTCCACAGTGAACAACCCTCTTATCCTCTTGCACATTTCTCTCTCCTGCGACAGTTCCTCTGCTACAATATAATTACCGGACTTTACGTTCAGACGTTTGTTAATAGAGTGTCCGCAGTTTTTCGTGAAGCTTTCCGCGGTTATTCGTCTTGTGTTTTATTAAACCTTTTTCTATCCTTCAATAAAACTACCATCCTCATCAAAAAATTTAAAGACAGACTTACTTGCATGTTAAAGCACATAATCATAGTGCGTTGTCCACGAATATAGTGTACCATCGTAGGGCACGTCAACATACACTGGATTAATATACTTTCAGTTGAGTTGTAGTCAGCTTTAGCCGCACTACGACATCGTCTTACTTCGAGTTCGTTCTCTAAATCGACATCCGTGTGCCATGTGTTGTCGAATGCTTGACTAGCATTCAGTTTCTTTGCAACTGATCCATATTCAAGGAAGATCGTTAACTGAAATGACAATAAAAAGATTTTTAGTCAAGTTAGGTTAAAGTTTAAATGGTTCTAAAAAGTGGTATTTGACAACGAAATTTAAAGTTTAAATCATAACAACTTAAACGATTTTGTTCAAATTTAGTATGAAATAAAGATTATTTCTGTCTGCAGTCGTGGAGGAAAATAAAATCAAAGTATTTAAACTACTAACTGTAGTCTATCGAAATAAGGTAAGGAGAAAAATGGAGGCAGAACAAAATAGCATACCTAAAGTCGCTTAGAAAAATACTGATACTCCAAATGCGTTTGATAAACAAACATCACATCTCGACCTTCGAAGTCAGTTATCATTAGCGGTGGAATGCGTAGTGCATATATGACTTCAAAGACTTACCAAATCTGATATGAGTGGATGAGAATCCTATGGTGTGCATGTAGAAAGTTTTTTTATAATAAAATTGGATTAAAGCTCAGCCCCCTTAAAATAGCTATATCTCCAGCCGAAATAAAAACGAATTATAAAACAAGTATTATAAAAAACGAATTATAAAATTCGTACCTTTAAGTTGTTGTTGTATTTCAAAAATTTATTTAAAAAAGATTTTGATGAAAAATCGAGTAGGTAACTATTTAGTTTTTAACTGACTTAATAGTCCAGTCGTCAGGTAGGCAATGGGTTTTGGTGGAAAAAGGTCGAAGGTCAATGAAATTTTAGGATGTTGTTCAGTGGTGGTTAATTAACATTTTCTCAAGTTTTTTTTATCATACGCTCTGTGCCAAAAGCGTTAAGGTAAGTTTTGTAGAGCGTTAAATTTGCTGTACAATATTGATTATCTTAGAATTCTTGGCTTCTCTTATTTCGCTTTATTCTTACATTCTATACGGAAAGAACTTTCAGGTATGCTTTGTAGAACGTTAAATGTTTGTATGTCACGTCGTAACCGAGATATGGTGCTCCAAAAAAAAGGGTAATTTTTTAAATTGTGCAAGCAATTTTTTTAATATCTCGGTAATATTGTAGCAAACTTAATGTTATATAAAACATATCAACAATTTTGCAGTAGAACGTAAGAAAAAAAAAACTTGTAGATATACAGGGTGAGTCATGAGCAATGCGACAAAATGCTAGGGCGTGTAGGTTGCGTTGAGACAAGAAAAAAATCGTATGGGAGGGGGGGGTCTATTCCCCTCCGTTTAGCCGGGAGGGGCAATTTTCGAAAAAACTGACTTAAAATGGGAAAAAAATTATTTAAAATCAACGGCTTCATTCACAATGCTGTGTCATACGTTTTTGAAAAGCCAATAACTTTTTCTTTCATTCTGTGTTTAAATAAATCTATTCTAAGAAATATTTTTTGAAATATTAATTTTCAAAGTCAAAATTTTGAAAAAAAAAATTGAAAAAAAAATTTCAAACTCATTTTTTTCAAAATTTTACGTAATTAAGTGCTAATTTTAATTTCAAAATTCAATGCTGTTATTAATTTTAAGTCTAAATAAGAAAACCGGATGCAAAAATTTTATGTCGTTCTCAAGAAATTAAAAAAAAACCAAAACCACCTTTTTCTAAGAAAAACATTTATTTTTATTGTAACGAAGCAATTTAAGAAGCATTAATCTTAGTTTTTTTAGTTTTTTTTTATTCCTTTTATTTTAACTATGTTTTTTATTGGAAGTACTTATAAAAAATTCTCGATATGATCTCCATTGTTTAGAAGGCATAGATTATATCTCCTTGGTTGAATAGTGCATAAACAGGGTTGATTTGGTATCAAAAGGTAACATTGAAGAATAAAATAGGTTTTTATCAAAACAAAACCATTATTTTTTTTTTTGTTTTTACTGGTTCCATACGGTCATATGGACTCATTACATCTACAGTTGCTCCCAAGATTGAACGAACACAAATATTACACAAATTGCATAATTTGTCTCTTTCTAAATGATAAAAATGCTTGTTTGATAATAAATTTCCCTGTTTTGGTACTTTTTTGTTGCAAGCGTATTTTAACTAAAATAGCATGGAGATTTTTTTTATAAATAATTAATTTCCCATATTCAAATATTAGCTTATGCACTCTGTGTAACGGGAAAGCTATATAGATTATAAAATCCCGAATTATAAAATCCCGAATGCTAATATTCAAAATAATAAATAATAATACGAAATATCGAATTACAAAATCCCGAATTACAAAGTCCCGAATTGCAAAATAACGAATGCGAATAATTCGGGATTTTCTCCTTTTTTTAAACTTGATTTAATAGTAACGGTTCGTTTTTGATGATTTTCATTTTTATATAGGTACACGTTTGTAACATTTATGGCGTAAGTTTAGATAAAGTTTTTACTAACATACGTCTTTTGATACCAAAATATGGTAGACCCACCCATGTACTGTAAAATAAGAAAACTGTTGACACAGGCGCCTCCAAGACGATGGATGGACATAGCTTAAGCGGAGCATGATGTATAATAATAGTAATAAATATAGTAAAAATGTATCATAATATGATACAGGCCAGGTACCGTTAATAATAAGCTTCACCGGAAAAAAAAATTACCATTGACAACAATTTATAAAAATTGGTCGAATTTTTTTCGAGAAAAATGGAATTAAAAACAACTTACTGTTTAAAGAATACTTTTTCCAAAATTTTTTAATGAAGAACAGAGCAAAACTTTTATATCTAATACAAAATTTCATCAAAATCGGTTCAGCCGTATAAGAGATAATTGGTATCAAATTTGTTACCCTTCTATAAGGCAATTTAATAAGTTTCACGGGGGAAAAAATAGATTAAAGACATCACCGTTGGGAACAAATAACTCATACAATATGTTATTTTTAGTTTTGGATTTCAGTATTAATTTTGCTTATAGCTGAACTTCAAGAATATAAAATTTTGTCAAAATCTGTTGAGGCGTTTAAGAAATAAGAATCTGTAATCTGTATCAAAAAGGTAGGTAGGTATTGTACGTTATTTTATGACCTAAGATAAAAATAAAAAAAAAACTGTTCGTGCATAGGAATTCTTTTTACCAAGTTTGGAGAAAATCGCCCCAACCGAATGACAGATAGACAGACAGACAGACAGAAATTCATCTTCTCTATTATAGTAATATCATGTTTTATTGTTACCTATCTCAAAACTTTTTTTCTGCACGAATACAAAAATTACCTTATAGTACCTATAGGTATGTAAGGTATAGGCTAGGTACACATAAAAATAGGGTTTTCTATAACTGCAGTATGACAGGTAAAACGCTAAATGTCTGTTAAAAAAATGCTAATTAGTACAAGCTGTAAGTATATGTCCGCTTAACTCCTTAAAATCCTTAAGGTCTACAATAATTATTCTTCGAAATTTTAACAAAACAAAAAAAATCAAATGATAACAATAAAAAGGCTACAAAAAAACTAGTTTGTTTTGTTTCTCAAATACTAAAAGACTTACAAGAACAGAAAGAGACAACCAAATATATTTAAAATTTACCTACGCAGCAAAGGACAGTGTCATTATGTCTAACCGAACCGCACCTTAAGCCTAAAGCATTATTTAAATAAGTGATTTGTGTCAATTGTTAGCTGTCGCCTATGCTACAATAAAAACCCATTAACATTTCACCGGTTTTGCTGCTTTTCAACTCGAAGTTCAAGTATGCGGCAAGGTAGCAGAGTTAGTCGATGCGATGTAAATAAAAAGGCAAGGTTTAGATGGGAAAAAGACCATTTCAATCTACACAACAGCGAATTTAAGTCCTGTAGTGTAAGTAAGTATATATGGCCAAATAAAGGATAAACATTGTGAGAAAATAAACTCAGAGCAGCACGTTTGCCGAAGCCCTATTCTTAGCATACCTTACACGTATTGAATATTATATTCTGCGTAAAGAAAGGATGACTTTCTTGTTTGGTGAGATGTGTTATGTTGTGATGATGTTGTTTGGTTTTTCTATTCAAACTGTATATCCATTACAAGGCTTTTACTTTATGGGTATACACAGTAAACAAAAATAGAGATTCTGCACATAACCTTAATTATTTATTTATGAGATGAAACCGTTTCAATAATTTACCTTAGAGACAGAGCAGAGATCCAAGTAAAGCCTAGAAAAAAACTACCAACATATCTTTGATGAGGGATGAAAACGGGTCTGACGCATTTATCTATGTGATTCTAAGAGTTTAGCCAGCGAGAGTATACGAATACAAACTGGGAGTCACCTTCCTAAATGTCAGTCATCACATTAAATCTACTTACTTTACGCAGAGGAATCTGAAGCAGATAAAGATTGTAAATCTGAATCTCGTTCCGCCACAACAAATCCAACCTGTAAACTGTCAGTCTGTATCCAAGTCTACGTCTTTTAGTTTACGGTTTTGTCTAAGAGGCTCCCCCGAGAATAGCTGATGTCTGTTCTATTCATGCCCCTATCTTTATTTTTGGATACTTCGCTCATACCGACTTCATTTTTAATCTCAGTTTATTGATCGGAAGTGTAAATGTTATGAGTTTATTATCAAATCCGTCCAACCGATACAATTAAGTTGGTATATAGGAAGGGATGAAATTCAATACCCTATCTACTTCTTGTATAGGCAATGAGTGAGTAAAGAAATGAAAAAGGGCTAACTGGATTTGCCTGACTTAAATGTCGCTTAAGAACTTAATAAAAACTTAAACGATACTACGAAGACAGTTGGACATAGATGAATGGTATGGTTGGTATGCAGACTTCCTATGGTTTCTTCATGGCTCATTGATCCGCAAGAAAATGTCACCCGGGCGCCATATTTTTCTTTCTTCAAACTCTTCTTCAACTACCAAAGTTAACGAACTTAGCAATGCACACTTTATTATCCTACTATAATCCCGCTCAATAGACTAAAGGATGAGACCACAATGTTGTTGCGTAGACAATACATCATCCATAAAGCACCTTCCCTGTTAAGTTCCAATTTATATATGGAAATGGCACATGGACTCTTACTCTGAGTTCGTTTTGCTGTAGTTCAGTTCGCTTCGCTTAGCCTGCCTTGCATGAATATTTATTTAGAGCGCACTTTTGCATGTTGGTGGGTCATTAAGTTCTGGCGTTGTGTTTTACTCCTAGGAAATTGAAATAAATGTCGACTGTCGAATGGAAAACAAAGCTCGGGAAGTATTTACTTTTGTAAAATTAAACTGTTTACTATTGGTATATAAGAGAATATAGCTGGATAGGCATGAAAGCTTCAGACACGAAAAGAAGATGAAAATGAAGTGGAATTTCTGGTACAACCAGCCAGCACTGCGATGACGATTGTAATCAGACCCTTTTTTGCAGCAATCGAATGGAAATCATGTCACTTCGAACAGAAACAACTTTGATCAAAAATGAGGTTAAGTTGGCGAAACTAATCGACATTGTATTGACCTTTGCTGTGGTTATGTGCTGTGTTTTCTTCAATGTTAACAAGTGGCTGAAAGCAGGTGCCTATTTAAGACATGAAACGCAATACTTTATGGGGTGATGTGGTGGAAGACATTGAGTTGTGCTGGTTAATTAATTGGAATTAGAAGGTGTTGCGGGAAATGTCAGGAGATCTTAAATCGATGACCGTTTATTCTTTTCTTTTGTTGTTAAGCCATAATCGATTTATGAAAGCCTCCAAAGTCAAACCAAAGTTCATTGATTGAATAAGGCGGATCTAAGCGACAGATTTATTGGCACTGGTAACTTATATTTGGTCCTTGGCGAACGACCTTTTTAAAAAGAAACACGGAAAGTATATTTGAACAAAAACGGAAGAACTTCTTTATTCGATTGCTTACTCTTAACTGAATTTATTGTACATTTTATTATTTTAATTCTATTACTTTATTTGCTGTCTCAGCATATTTTATTTACTGCATTTTTATTTAGGTGATGATATCACAATTGAAGGAAAGTCTTAAATTACAAGAAAATATAAATGCGCGTGCACAGGTTAATGGTCTTTGCTTCCCGTGGGAATTGCAAAGACATACAATTATTATTTAGCAATTGAAAATATAGAACTGTGTGGGTTTGTAGGTATCGAATACGTAACCTCTCCCCCCTCTAAATTAAAATTCTCCTGAATTTTTGGAGTTACTTTACAATTTTCTTCTATATTTTTTGTATATTTTTCTTTCATATTTTTAACCGAAATAATAAGTATTTTGTGTCTTTTCAAAATTTTGAAGATTAAGCAAATTAATATAAATGAAATTATTATAGTTGTTGAACATATTGCATATTGTACATTTTTATGAAGTTTTAGCAATTTTATTGGTTTTAGGTTAACAAAGTTTTTAAGAATAATATCTTCAAAGCTCAATTCTTTTGTAAAATTGTAATTTTCGGTTTCATCATAGTAAAATCTTTCAATAAAATACATATTGTTATTAGATAATGTTTCATTAAATATATAAATGCTACAGTTATTAATTGTTATAAGGAAATTTCCTTCAAGTACAACATTTCTATCATCACATTTGTTTACAATTTTATCATTTTTAAAATTTTTACATAATATTGTGCTATCATCTATTTTTTTTATTTCAGTTACATGGTTTTCTTTCAAAGTACAGTTTTTGTTGATTATGCAGTTATTTACAATAGTTAGATCTTTTTTATATTGGATATCATTCTTATAATGGAACATTGTTTTATTAATTTCTATGAAGAAAAATTCTTCAAGTTGAATTTCTAAATTTAACTTATTTGGTATAGGAGTCAAAAATTTCAAATCTACTTCTACGTAATTATTAGGGATTTTTATAGCTGAGACTAACGTTTCACTGTCATATTTAAGGGCTCCTACTTTAATATTTTTTAATTTTAAAAAGTCAATTTGTGTCTCTACAATTTCTGTGGTTGTCAATAAGCTAGGGTGTATCAGTCCATGTTTGGCTAACGCAATGTTATCTATTATTTGATTTAATTTATCTTCTAACATGTTAAGCTTCAAAATTTGATCTAGTTTAATTTGTTTGAGCATGTATCTTTTTTCGTTCTCTGTTAGTTCTGAAAACGTTTTTGTCAGTTCTATCCTGTCAGCTTCTATTATGTTTTTAAGGTGTGTAATGCTTTCATTAAAATTTTGATTTATTTCTATCTGTTTGTTAATTGTGTCGACTGTAATTTTACTGTTCGTTTCTACTAAGTTAATGTGTTCTGTTATGTCTTTCCTGTCGTCATCGTCCATTGTCCCAAAAAGGAAGTTACTAGCTTTTCCTACAATATTAACTAATCCCCTTTTTTGTCTCAAGTTTTTCTTTGGCTCTATCGATTGAAGTTTAGCTTTTAATGTTTCAATTTGTTTTCTTATAATTGGGTCGTTATATAATTTTAAATTTTGAATATTTTTCTCCATTGTTCCAATTGTAAGATTTAGGTCCTTAGTGTTAATAATGTGAAGGATTGTTTTTGTGTCCTCAATAATTTCAGTTTGTCCCATGTTTATGATAGAATATCCATTTTCTGTCGTTATTTTGTCAATTGTCAGAGTGGCTGGTATTGGTGTTACTAGTGTTGTTAGTACGTACGCTAAGATTGTCACCTGCAAGTAAACGAGGTCGTTTTAAATTTATTGGATGTTCTCCTTCTAACTGCTTAATTCTATATCTTGGTTGGTTTTTATAATATCTTCTTTTGTAATTTTTCACGGGCGCTACCTGTCTATTTTCATTATAGTCTTCGCGATTTTGGTTTAATTTTTCTGTTCTTTTTTCTTTTTCTTCCTGAATACGCTTTTTTAGAGTAGCTGTGTCCCCAAACATAGCTTCTTCTGGTGACATCTTAGTAGTTGAGTGATATCTATTGTTATAATTGCTAACTGCTCTATGTACTTTCTGAAGGAGTGTTATATCTAAGTTTCTCATTGTAACTAACTTCTCTTGGAGTGTGGAATGAAATCGTTCAATATCACTATTACCTGTATGGGTGTTAGGTTTGGTAAGATGGAGGTTAATTTGTTGTTCGTTAAAAAATTCCTTGACATTTTCAGAGTTAAACTCGTTGTCGGCAATTATTTTGCTAGGTTTACCGAATTTAGAGAAGTGTTCCTCTAATGTTTCAATTTTTTTTGTCCAATTTCGGTTTGGTAAATAATAAGCGTATGCCTTCTTTGTTAGTTTGTCTATAAGAGTTAGAAATGGGTGCTTCAAAAAATAATAAATATCCATATGTAACATTTCATTAGGTCTATTGGGCGTTTCACTTACTTCGTATTTTTTCTTTATGGGTTTTCTTTCGTATTTAGTTTCAAGACATGATTTACAATTGTTTATAATTTTTGTGATTTCTTTAACTATTTTCGGATAATAAATTTTATTTTTTAGACTATGATATGTTTCGATTATTCCGCTATGGAGACTTTCTTGAATGTGATATAGTGATATCTGCTTCTGCACTTCTTCTAAACTATCTATTTCTTTTGCCCTCAAAGTAGCTTTTACAAATCTTATTTTATTATCATGACCAAAAAGTTCTATCAATAGCTTTTGCATTTTGTTGTATTCGTGGTATGACAAATCTGTATAAATTCCTGTGATTCCCGGTTTTATGAATCTACGTAAAGCATCTATCCAGTATTCCTTTTCCCTCGTCATATCAATATAAATAATTCTTCTTTTATGAACAATCTCTATCTCTTTATCTGCACTATTTGCTAATATTAGTTGCGTCTTGTATTTATTGACTATCGTTTCTAATATGGGTATGTGATCACGTTGTTCCTCTTGACCTGAGTGTCTCGTTTCATTGTCTGAAACATCGTTAACTGACTGATTATCAACACTATTATTTTTGCTCTCATCTTTCTCTGGAATTCTACTTAGAAAATCTGCTATGTTATTTAATTTGCCTTTCAGATATTCGATCTCATACTGATATTCTTGTAAAATTAATAACCATCGTTGTGTTCTCTGACTGAATTCCTTTCCTGAGTATTTTTTATTTAGATATTTAATGGGTAGATGGTCTGTAACGATTTTAAACCTCCGACCCCACAAATAAGGTCTATAATAGGTGACAGCCCAAATGATTGCCAAAAATTCTTTGTCGGTGGCAGAGTAATTTTTTTCGTGTTCATTTAATGACCTTGAAGCATAACATACTGGTTGACCTTCTTGCATAAGAACGGCGCCAATTGCGTAATTGCTAGCATCAGTAAATACCGTAAACGTTTTTTCAAAGTCAGGGAATTTGAGAATTGGATGTTTTATAATATTTCTTTTAAGTGTTTCAAAGGATTGTATGTATTCAGGATCATTAATATTAATTTTCATACCTTTTTTTAAGTATTTTATCATAGGGTATGCTATCTTAGAGTAATCTTTTACAAATTTTCTGTAATAGCCAGTGGTCCCAAGGAATCCCTTAATTTGTTTGTCCGTTTTAGGCAGTGGGTACTCTTCGATACACTTGATCTTGTTTGGGTTTGGTTTCATGCCTTCTGCAGTCAGAATGTGACCCAGAAATTCTGTATTCTTCTTCATAAAGGAGCATTTATCGAATTGAATTTTCAAATTGTGTTCGGCTAATTTTTTAAAAATTAATGTCAACGAGTGTAAATGTTCTTTCAGAGTTGTGGAAAAAATTAAAATGTCATCTAAATAGACGACACAGATTTTATTAATAAAATCTCTGAGTATCTCATTCATCAACCTCTGAAAGGTTGCGGGTGCGTTTTTTAACCCGAAGGGCATTCTAACGAATTCGTAGAGGCCGTTGGGTGTTATGAAGGCTGTTTTATGGATATCGGCTGGATGCACCTTAATTTGGTGGTAGCCTTTTGCGATTTCTATTGACGAGAAATATTGGGCCCTGCCTAATTTATCTAATATACTCTCTATATTCGGTAGAGGGTATTTATCATCAATAGTTATTTCATTAAGTCGTCTGTAATCGACACAGATCCTAAATTTTTGCTGCCCTAAGCTATCTTTCTTTTTCTCTACTACAACTATTGATGAAGCGTATCTGCTATTAGATTTTCTTATAATACCTTGAGATTCCATCTCTTGAATTTGCCGTCTGACTTCCGTTTCGTGCTTTGGAGGCAATCTATATAATTTGGAGTGAATTGACTCATCCTTTGTTTTAATTTCATGCATAATTGAATTTGTATTTGTTAATTGATCTCCATCCCGGTATATTAAATTTCTAAATCTATCTAAAAGGTTTTTCGTACCTTGCTTTTCTTCTTCATTCAGATGGCTTAAGTCAACTTCTTTTCCCTCCCCGATGAGTTCGAAACAATCAAGAGTTGTCACGTCTTCTTCGGAGTATAGCGGAATCCTTGAGTTATTTTTCAATGTTAAAATTTTGCTACCAAAATCAAGAGTTTTAGTAATTTTATTTAAAATATCCATTCCTATAAGAATGTCATAAGGTTTGTTCCCTAAGTCTCTCTTATACCATCTGGTCATGACTTCTGAGTCATAATTAAATTCTAATGGTGTCTTTGTTATGATTCTATCCACTATCTCAATAGTTATATTATTTATTGTCTGAAGTCTCATTTTTTTTCTATTATATAATTTAAATTGGCTACAATCTACAGAACTAGAGTTTATTATACTCATGGTTGACCCCGTGTCAATGAGCGCTTTGTATTTTTTTTCATCGATTGTAATTTCTATAAAAATCTTGTTCCCGAGGCCTGGTTTAGGAAAAACTCGGTTTCAACGTTATGGATTTCTTCGTCATTAAAATCAGTTTGTTCTGTTTGATTAACTGACATTGGTGCAGGATACTGCGCCGCGTTTCTCATTTGCCCTGAGGGATTAAATACAGGTTGCGTATTATTCTGTCTGAAATTGTTGTTATTTCGAAATTGTCCTGATTGTTGAAATTGGTTTTGGGGTTGAAAATTATTTTGGGGATCGTTGGTTTGTTGTCTAGGTGGATATCTTGAAGTGTTAAACTGTCCCGATGAATTGGAGTTATAGTGAGAATTGTTTTGCCTAAAAGGGTTATAATTGCCTGGTCCGTTCCGTCTGGACGGGTTGTAATTATTTTGGTAATTATTCTGTCTAAATGAATTTTTAAATTGATTTGAATTATTCTGTTGTCTGGAAAAATTATTCTGATCAAATTGATTATGTTGTCTGTTCATTCTGAAGTCAGTCTGTAGGTTCCCTTCGTCGTAGCCTACGTAGGTATAAACAATATCTTTTATTTTGTGTATGTCAAAAATGTCCCTTATGTCCCTAGATAAATTCCCTATAGCTACCTGTTTAATTTTATTATTTATAAGTGAATAAAAGTTGGATTTCACATCCTCTGAATTGTTTTCATATGTTGCAAATGTATTTACTTCATTAATTAGGAATTCAATTTTATTGCTTAAATCTAATATAGAACTCTCAGATAAGTTATTTTGTTGGCTATTTCCTTATAGCTTATCGTTGGGCGAAAATGTTGTTTCAAGAGAGTCCTAGCCGCCTCCCACGTCGTTCGCTTCGTTCCTTTTAAACCGACAACTTTACTTCTCGATTTTAAAACTTTCAATGAAAATTTTTTTTCCAATGGTTCAATATTTTTTCGTTTTGCATACAAAAAAATTTTTCTCAATGAAAACTTAACTTTTCACTAATTGTTCACTATTTTTTTTTTTTTTGTTTTGCGTACAAAAAAAATTTTTCGTTAATGAAAACTTCACTTTTCACTAATTGTTCAATATTTTTATCGTTTTGCGAACGATTCGTTCTCTTATGGATTGTTAACGTCTTATAACAATCCTTCCGACTGCGCCACTTATATTTGGTCCTTGGCGAACGACCTTTTTAAAAAGAAACACGGAAAGTATATTTGAACAAAAACGGAAGAACTTCTTTATTCGATTGCTTACTCTTAACTGAATTGATTGTACATTTTATTATTTTAATTCTATTACTTTATTTGCTGTCTCAGCATATTTTATTTACTGCATTTTTATTTAGGTGATGATATCACAATTGAAGGAAAGTCTTAAATTACAAGAAAATATAAATGCGCGTGCACAGGTTAATGGTCTTTGCTTCCCGTGGGAATTGCAAAGACATACAATTATTATTTAGCAATTGAAAATATAGAACTGTGTGGGTTTGTAGGTATCGAATACGTATCATTAGTATCATATACTAAACCCAATAAGTAACAGCAGTATTTTCCAAGTGGAGATTCTAGCAGTAACATTAGCAGCGAGATTATGACATCGATGATGGCAATACCTTGAAACGATGTTATTTTTTTACTGACAGCCAGCCAGCCAGCAATTAAGGCTCATGAAAAAATGTCGCAAAGAGCTTCAAGTTCTGGCTTTATACAGTGTAGTGTTAGATTTTGCTGACTTTTTTGTCACAAGGCAATCACGAGATACAAAGAAGTCGTCGAATCTGAAACCAAAAACTCGCTCGAAGAAGTCTAGCAGTAATGAAAACTATTAAATTAGACGAGACCAAACACAATTTTTTATTAGAATACAAAGCACTATCCGTATAAAGGAAGAAATAAAAAAAAAAAAAACATGCCAGGGCAAGGTGGCATGGTATGTGGACAAAGTAAGCTCTGACGCTTCTCTGAATTCAAATTGGTCTTCACCTTATTGCGTTGAAAATTTATTGAGTCAGAAACATAATCGAAGAAGGACTACTGGACTGCATTATAGTTAAAGTTATGACACTATTTACTTTTTAATAAAAAAAATATATATAAAGTTCTCATATGCATTTTCCATCTGTTCCTTGATAGGATGAAATGAATCCACTTTGATACTTCGAACCATTGTTAATGAAGTAATTGACTGCATCTATCAAAAAACATTTCAACTTATTGTCAGAAATATCACAAAAAAAATACGCGTCCTTTAATAACATCCCCCACATTTGTTTTTATTTACCATCACATTATTACACTACAATGACTCTGGAATTTCATCATGTTAACATTTAATTGCCCAGAAGGGTTAATTACCATCAACAACAAATGTCTGCAAATATCCAACAGCAACAGTTAAAATGAGGGCAACATATTTTACAAGAAAACTTGTCGAAATATCTTCTGATAATGTTAAAGAAGAAAAATTGCGTCTTCACACTTCACAGACCTAAGGAAAATCTAAATTAATTGGGATTTGCCTCATTATTTCTGTCCAATAATTAATCATCTACTTTCTGGAATCGCCTTAGGGAAATTTCATCCAACCCAAGAAAGAAAGGGATATATAGTTATATAGAGATACATTTTGGTTTAATCACCGAAAAGCCAACTTTCAAGCTAACATTTCAAAACTTTTCCATCTGCCACCCTGTTTGCCTGTTTCCAAATTAATTTATAATTTTGAAGAATGAGCTTATACCAAAAACTCTTGACTCAACAAATTTCATAAACATCTTTTAGCTTGTGTACTTTATTAAATACATCTTTGTATTAAGAGCGCCCTTAATCAAAAGGCGCTTAAAAAATAAATCGTTTTTTAATTGAACATTATGCAGTTTATCCGTTCTCATGTGTTTAAAATACTTATAGAGATACATCTGAACATATTAAGTGCTTATCCTAGCAAAGAAACAAATAGACAACACGAATGCTTGGATAGAATAAATAAAAATAAGAATAACAAGGATTCAACAGAAAGTGGAGGATAATTGGAGAACAAGGTCCACGACAAAACTTGGTCCTCTCGTTTTCTGTAAAAAATTAGTATGTTTTGCTTACATTATGCGACATTAGGTCTCTCGAACTCGTAACGAAACTTGTGCATGTACTTCACATAATCTTACATATAGATAGCTACATGTGTATTAGTCTTCATCTGAATCCTTATATCCTTGACTAAAATCGTGCAATCTGGACAACACATTTAGGCACCAATCTTCCTTCCATTTCTTCATATAGCCGCAGACCGATTGAGAATGACCCAGTGCATTACTGTAATATGAATTTAAGAGAGCTCCTTTTTCTCTTTTTTATTGTAGGTATAGCTATAGATATACATATTCCTTTCGACTCTGTCTCGGACTCTAGGTACTTTACTGTGCCAATTACCTAATCACGAAAAATGACCAACTCTACCAAAACACAGCACTTTGCCACAGGAGACATATTCCCTCCGATCAGGAAAAATAAGCAAAAAACATTAAAACAATGTAGGAATAGGCGGGCAGCAGGCACAGTCGTTGGGGAAAAGTTGCAGAAAACAAACACAAGTGAATGAATGTAGGAATACAGGGTGATCATGATGTTCTTATAGTAAAGATAGGCCAAAAGAAATTTTGTTCTGACTGTTTCTATTGCAAAACTTTTTTAGCAGAAACAAAGAGATGTACTAGACTCTTATAAGGGGACCATTTAATCTTTATGATGATTTTAGTGAGTCTTAAAGGTTGAAATCACCAGGGGAAGAGCACCGAAGTTAATTTACAAGTAAGAATTGTTTATTTGGAAATCCCAGTTTTCGTAGTCCGCCAAGCTACTAACAAAGCACTATCCAGTAAGAGTATATGATCTATAAAGCAGTTAAATACAATTTCCATCATTGCATAATCCAACAAAATCAAATTCTGCTGTGTTCCTTTCCTAGATCGGTATAGCAATATAGAATAGAACGAAATAGCGGATAAACAGCAGAGACATAATCTTTCGAAGAGTTAATCTAGCAGCGATTGTATTATTTTTTGCTGCTTAGAGGTCTGATATGGATAAAAATAAAACCCAATGGGGTTTTGTCATTTAGGTGAACCCTCGAGTCATTGCGAGATTGGCACAATAGCTGAAAGAATTCTTACTACGACTTCTGCATGAAGTGTCAATATTCAGAAGAAAAATGAATCAATCGAAATGGTGACTTTCCAAATCTCCAAACAACTTGACTCCGTTATCTATAGGAAACTGATTTGTAAAAGAACTGGATATTCTAAAGTAGGCCCGCATGGCAAGTATGACAAAACTCAGAAAGAGCACAGGCTGGTTTCCAACAGATCCAGTCTATAAAGAATTCGATTCCTCAAAGAACCATTGAGGCTTAAGCCTCAATGTACACAACAAACCTTCTGGGTGTGCAGTATGCAGTGCATGTATAAGTACAATTCAATAAATCACCTTAATTATGATTCTTCATTAATAATAATCCTTACTTTATTGGTTCCAATGTAAATAATTTATCATTAATAATTATTTTTTTTTAATTTTGTTTGGTTACTAAACGAACTTTTATGAAAATAATAATTATTTTCATTGAAATTATGTTTTTTTTTGTGGTATATAAATGAATGAACCAGTTGCACTAAAATACAATTAACAACTTTTTCGTTAACGGAATAGTAAAATTTGTTGGCATTCTAACTTAAAATGGGTTTCACCAACATTAGGAGGTAAATTTTAAAAAATGAGGAAACTTGGTGACATCCCCTGATTACTTACTCTTTCGTTATAGAAAACGCGTGGAGAGCATTTCAATCGAACAATGTCAACATTCTCTTTGTCTTGCATTAAAAAAAAAAATCCATTTTAAAATTTAATAACAAAATAAATAATTAAAAGATGTTTCGAAATAAGATTTTGTTTTATATCAAAAACAAATTTTGTAACATCTAAAAAATTTTGTTTATTTTTTTAAATAAAAATCACCTATTTTTCTTTTTTTTTAAAGTTTGAAGATGGGTGTCTTTAAATAAAGTGCAAGACTGGTTCACACGAACATATTAATATATAAATAAAATTTATATATTAATATGTTTATATTTATATTTATATATTTATATTTTAAATGTAAATGAGAAATAAACGAACAAAATCATATGAGTTGTTTTTAAAAGTGCTAAAACTATACTTAAATAAAGCTTGAAGCCAAAATTAATGAATCTGAAAAAGCTAGATCAGTTTTTAAATAAATCAATGTTAACGTTATAATTTTTATAAATCGTGTTTCTTACGCATTTGAAGTAGGCCAATTTTAATTGCTTAATAGTTAGCATTTTATTTCGACAAAATTTTTTTTCATCAAGCCATTTTCCAAGCATTGAATTTCCAAAAAAAAAAATATTTAAAACTAAGAACTTTTGCAAAATGTTGGTCGAATTTTTATGAAATCATCTCGATCTTTCTAAAAAAATTATTTGCGTTAAAATTGATTAGGTGACCTGTGGAGTTATCGCTCTCCAGAAAAAAATAAGGGTTTAATGGGCGGAGAGTAGACTTGACAATTTTTTTTCCTGCTTAACAAAAGACAATCAGACAAAAAGCATCTCTAATTTGTTTTTGAAGAAAATTTTTGAAGACGTTTTCGTGAAAATTATTTTTTTTTTATAGAGGTTATATTGCAGGTACTGTTATTTTAGAGCTAAAAAAATTCGATTTCTCCTCTAAGGAATGGTCTACCAACCCTACATACCAAATTTGAAACAAATCGGTTAAGCCGTTTATGTTGTAAGTGTTGGTACACACAAACTGACATGCAGACAGAGAGACAGACAAAAAGCCAGACAGACATAATTTCCAGACCCATTTTTTTCCATTTCACTTTCATCGTAATGTCATGTTTGATTGTTAGCTCAAAAACTTTTTTTGTACGAATGCTCAACTTTCCTTATTCTACCTTTAATCGCAAGTAAAATGGTGGTCCACAGCAAGAAGAGTTCCAGTCGATTATGAGTGTCATAAATTGAAGAATACCTTGCAGACATAGACTTTTATTCTCTAATAATATATTTTAACAATTCAGGTAAAAAAAAAGTAAAAATACCAAAAATTTAAGCAAACATAAACAACATTTTTTTATGATGTTTTAGTTCAAAATTCAATTGATTTTGGCACCTTTCTAATAAAAATGATGATGTAAATTAAATATATTAGGTAAGTATTAATATAACGTTTCATTTGGGTATTCACATTTCTCAACTAGTTTTACGCTTTTCTTATATAATTTTTCCAGCGAAGCTTGTTCGAAACAAAAATAGATACATAGTAAACAGAATATGATTAAACAAACAGTTTATATTTCATGTTCAAAATAACCACTTTTTCGGGGAAAATTTCAGTGAATAGTTATAATTTAAAATTTCAACACACCATCACAACATTTTTGGCAAAAACGATCCATATGGAAATGCAAATATTATAAACGATAAGATCAACACTATGTTAAGTCCACTCGGGATAAGCTTAATCACTGACCTACTACCAAAGTTTTATGGCTAAAAGCATTACCCCAGTGGCACCCTGTGTTTTGGTATTCGTATTCGTATTCGTATGTTTGTATCCAACAGACGACCAACGGACATCCACTCAAAGGACGTACCATACATTTTATTCGGGCTGTTAATCCACTCGACTGAGTCCGTAGTATGCATTATTCACAGCGAAACTCCCATCTACTGTTGCTATTCCTGGAACTGTCGGTGTGTTGCTTCTGCTATCTGCCACTGACAACTGGCAGTCTGTTGATATTGTAGGATATTATTTAGGTACGACTGTATACGAGCACCTACAAGTATGCATGTGGATTTTATGGATTTAATATTTTTTGTATGCCTACATTTTGTTGCAGACTTTTTTTTTCCTCTTGTTCATTCAAATCGAATGACAAAATGAAAATACCCACTTTCGTCGCCATTCTTGTCTTTATGAGATGAGAGTATCGTATTGGTTCTTTTATTTTTAATTCCAAATTCCAACTCGATTCACAGCCTAACTAAAGTATAGAAAACAGAATATAACTACAAGCGAGGTTTTTTTGGTGTTTCTCTTACTCTTTTATCATTCCTTGTTAAAACACTCAGTTGTTAACACTATTTATGCAACCAAAAACTTACCCTTCCAAAATGTGACTTTTTAATGGCCATATACCTACCTATACCTATAGATTCCACAGCCAGACTGGGACTCGAATTCGAAAGGACTAAACGGGGTGAGTTGCATTTGATGAGATTACTCGATTACTTGCTACTTCTGTCACTCCAACAAAACTATAGATACCTACTGTGAGTAAACGAAAATTGCCACGTCATCAGAAGAGTACCAGAAAAAAAGGACTAACAAAACCAACCACCCCGCCCACCACAATCCGAATTCAATGGTCCACAACACCATCCCCTTGTCGAGCTGTCTGTGTGGAAAATCTGTAAATTGTTTGACGGACATTCCGTATAGCTGATGCTGATGCTGCTTCTGCTTTTTGATAGGCTTAAATGTTTCGACATAACGTATATATAGATATTATAATATAGAGAGACATTCTAGTTCCATTTTTTGGCTAGGTAGTTGAGTTTTTATTTTTTTAATTAACGATGACGATTATTCTGGTGAAAAGGACCTCATGGATGCTGAGGACGGGAGCAGGGCAAACTGAAAACATAGGGAAATCCATTGGGGTTCCATCAAACAGTTGCAAATGTGATAGTCCATTCAATTGCCATAAAAGCTTTCACATAAATAATTGATGGGAATGTAAGTGAATTGATTGATTCAACTCTCACCTTTATTCTTTGTGTGTGTTTCGTTTCATTCGTCCTGACTCGTTTATACCTGTGACTATGTGGCTAGAAGGTGAGAAATTTTTTTGTGCGCTCAAGAAAGAAATACAAAAACGTGGATTGGTTAAATAGGGTTTCCCAATTAAAAAAATATCATATATGTAAAAAAATTGGCTTTGCTGTCAATAATTCAGATCAACTTTTAGTCTGACTTTAACATGAACTGACATCCAGAATGTTACATTTAATAAAAAGCTCCGAAGGTAATCATGGAATTTAACTTTTTTGTTTTGACTTTAACATCCTCCACGATGTGCAATAAGCTTAATTTATGTATACGATGAACTGAAACACCCACACAAAGTATAATCATTTTACCTATATAGTCATTCATTTTTGGTAGCAACGACATTTTGGACACAAGTTTCGACTTTCGAGAGTAAACTTAAACAAGACCTCGGGCGTTTTTCCAACCTAGGCAGCCCAGTCAACCAATATTATGTGCTTGCTGGAAAGAAACTTTATATTTGTGTACCATTTTCAATTTCAACCCCCACCCACTACCGACGCAAACTAACCATAACAAAACCTTTATAAGTTTTTAAACGAATTTAATTTAGTTTCATTTAATATTAGGTCAATGCTATAGTTGTGTAAGTATACATTAAGGTTAGTAAAAAATGTTTTTACTATTATTTCTGACTCACCAATAGCATTGCTGTCCAGACGGAGGTTTTTCGGTCCAAAATTTTTATCTGCATGTTCTGAGAATCATGGTTTATTCTGAAAGTTGAAATAAAAAAAAACATATTATAGTAGTGATGTAGTAAGGACGAGTTTAATTTTAGAGAGAAGTAAAACATAAACAATAGAGTTAGTTTTTGTTATAAAACACTATCTAGATTAGTTTGAGCATTTTTTATTTTTCAAATTATGGTCCTGGAAGTAAAAATAATTAATTAATTTCAAGTGTAACTGTAAGGAGTAAGCTTTATGGTTGAAATGTTACTAAAACTATACATATAGGTATAACGACTACCACAGGTCTTGTTATTTTAAAGAAGACTAACAACCAATTTTTTGTCTGCAAACAGAAATAGAAAGTAGGAGTAGCCCAGATGAAATTGACATTTAAATCACAAAGCGTGACGTAGTTCTAAATTGTTGAAATGTTGTATGTACCAGTAGTCTCAATACTGTGTTGCGAATTGGTTTAAATTGTTGCAAATTTTATTAGCTTCAATGAAGTACATAACTTATTGTTTGTCAAACACTCATAGCTTATGACTTTATACAGCAAAAAGTAAAAAAGTTAATTTTGCGGTTTTTTGCGTAGGCATGGTGCAAATTTGAATTCAGACTTACCCTAACTGATACATACAACATATCAAAAATACAGAACTACATCATGCTTTGCAATTTTAATGTTGATTTCTACTGGGTAATTACTATTTGAGAGTTCATATATCTTTCTTCTTCTTCTCCTTTTTTCCGACGATGTTAATGGTTTCAACTGGGACTACCAACTGCCAACTGCCACTCTTTCCTTTCACTTTATAGTGTTATATACGCTATGATTAAATTTGAATTTCGATTTTTGAGTTTTTTCTTTATTTTCTTTTGTTTATTTTATTATTCAAATAAATTTATCGATACATTTTATTTAATTAAGTAAAGGGACCATTACTATTTTGATAAAATACAATTGAAAAATAATAATTGAAAAACTTAATTTTTGAATTCACACATTACCAATTAAATAAAGGGTATGACTGGGTCGCACAAACTTGCTCTTATGGTAAGTTACTTTAGTGGTTACGACTGGAAAATTTATTTGACCAACTTTTTTTATAAAGAAAAGATTTTCAGTATTTTATATTTTGAAATATTTGTCTTTTAAATCAAGTAAAAATCGTTTATAAACAAATGTATGGAAAAAAAAGGTTGAGTTTTCTATAAAAATATAATTAATTGAAATTTTATCATAATTTACAGTATTTTTTTCGAGAAAATTAAGCAAAAAAAAATTGCTTTTTTTCAAAAATTACTTTTTTTCAATTTTTTTTTCAATTTTATTTCAGTTTAGCAGTAGTTTTTGAATATTAAATTTCGTTAAAATTGGTGCAGCCGTTCAAAAGATAGTCGGAGTAATGAAAAACGGTTCTATATGGCAGGTACCTTTAATAAGCTGATTCTGAAAAAAAAAATAGACAAATGACATCAAGATTAGTATCAAATCAGTCATGTAAAATTTTATCGAAATTGATCGTATTTTTTGGAAAAAATTGGAGAAAATTATCGGTTTTGACAAAAAAAAACTTTTTCAAAAATTACTATTTTTTAAAATTTTTTTTGCAATTTTATTTTAATTTTGCAGTTGTTTTTGAAAATTAAATTCCGCTTAAATCGGTTAAGCCGATCAAAAAATTTTTAGATGGTGGACATCACCATTGGCCGAAAATCACTCATATAAAATTTTATCAAAATTAATCGGAGGTACTTTTTTTGCGAGAAAAATAGAATTATCGGTTACGCTTTTATGGTAGGTACCGTTATTTTTATACCTAGGACAAAAATAAGAAGAAACGTCCGGGATATTTCACTAAGAATAGTTTATGCCAAGTTTGAAGAAAATCGGCCCAACCGTTTAGGCTGCAGGTATCGACACATCCATACAGACAGACAGGCAGACAGACAGCCAGAATGGTCGGACCTACTTTTTTCGTCTTCTATATCATGTCACGTTTGAGATAAGAACACAAAGTCAAAATATATGATCATACGATGGTTTGTCAGGCTTTACTTAATTTTAATTAAATAAACAAAATAAAATAAAATATAAAAAGAAAAAAGTCTCACAAAAAAAACCTTCAAAATTAATGTCACCTGCATTACCAAACAATACCTAGTTGTTTTTCTATTTTTACCCCAAATATTTCGATAAAAGTCATCGTTTGGGTATGCGTATGCCATTCTTAATTAGGAAACACATGTGTTTTGAAGCATCCAAATAATTAAATAAAGGGCTAGACTGGGTCGCACAAACTTGGTTTTGAAGAAAGTTACTTTCGTGTTTACGACTGGAAAATTCATTTGAGCAGTTTTTTTTTATCCAAAAAATATCAGTTTCTTTATATTTTGAAATATTATTTTTTTTTTTCAAAATAATCTTTTGAAAACAAATGTAGCTATCTACGGAATAAAAAAAGATTTATATAAAAGACGTCACCGTCGTCGTCGGTAAAAAAATCATTTAGATGAAATGTTATCAAAATTGATAGTATTTTTTCGAGAAAATTTAGAATAATTGGTTTTTCAATAAAAAACTTTTTCAAAAATTACTTTTTTTCAATTTTTTTTTTGCAATTTTATTCAAATTCAGCAGTTGCTTTAGAAAATTTAATCTGGTCAAAATCGGTACAGCCGTTCAAACGATAGTCGGAATAATAAATGACGGTTATAGCAGCTAGTGTTAATAAGACGGTTAAAAAAATCAGATGAAGGAAACCATCATTGACAACAAATCACTCAAATAAAAATTTATCGCAATTGATCGTATTTTTTTTTAAATAGAATTATCGGTTTTTGAAAAAAAAAAACTTTTTTAAGATTTTTCTGGGGACTTTTGTTTGTACCTATGTCTTGAGCAAATCGTCGAAACTCAGGTTTTTGCCAATTTCTCGGAAACTATGAACTTTTTGCAAACAAGGTTTTGTTAAAAATTGTAGCACTTCAAAATCCTGAAATGCACTTATATTAAAAACAATGCAATTAGAACGTACACAAAGTTTCAACAAAATCGTATCAGCTGTTTTCGAGAAAATTCAGAAAAACTAAAACGTTTACATGAGAGGTACATACTACAGTATTAGATTTTCCAAATTTTCTTGAAAACGGCTCAAACGATTTTAATGAAACTTTGTGTACGTTCTACTTGCATTGTTTTAAATATAAGTGCATTTCAGAAATTTGGCTTAAAATGGACACAAGGAAGATGTAGTGTTAACGGCTTATTACAAATTGGGCTGCTGAAACGATTTCATTTATAGTTGGTATGGCACATAAGTTAAATATGGAGCACAAGATGGCATTTAAAGTTTTTTAGCTAAACAAAATAAAACTAGAATTGTGATAATACATAATTTCAGGGATCAACATTTTTGTATTCCCATAGTTTGCAACAAGAGCAAGATCGTGCGACCCAGTCATATGCATTATATTTTTTTTTTCTGTTGATAAGGCTTAATGGGAAAAAAATTAAACAAAGATCCAAATACTTTTGAAAACGTGCAATGTTGTCTAAAAACAGACTTTGTAACAGTTTAACCATTTTTTTCTCGAAATCGGTTGATGGTGCGATGAAAAGTGACCTAACGTTAACACTTATTCTTACCAAAACATTTTTTTGCAAAAAGCTCAGTTTCCGAGACATTTGCAACAAACTGAATGTCGGCCCTTCCAACCTTTAAAAAAAAAATTTCCGGTCCAAATTGTAGGTACTTTTGAGGATTTGCTCAAAAAATAAAAATCCAGTCGAAACGTTCCTTTTTTTGTGTAATTTTCTTGGGCTATATCATCCAGATTTTAAAAACTTTGTTACATTAAAGGAGTATAAAAACACATTTATAATATAAATGTTATTTACAAGATATCTCAAGAACTAAACCTAGTGACTTCTACATTCGAACTGTTGATCCCGATGAATAATACTCATTCCTGTTTAGATGCAGTTTCGTTTGAAAAAGGCTTGTTTTAGCACTTGACATTTCTTATTTTTACTCATTTGTTCCATTTTCAGATATAAACTTGAAACGATAATTTTTCTCTGACACTGTTAAATAGAAAGAAGAGTATCTCCCTCATCTTTATCTTCTCTTCTCGGCCTATATGTTAAAGGAAACGGATACAAAGCTTCTTTTGCTTATCCCCTTAGGCATCTTTTTTTATGCAAACTAAGGATGTGCAATTTTTATCACTCATCTTCACCTTTTTTTTATTTTTTTTATTTTCTTTACATCTAAGTGACAAATTAAAGTTATTTATCAACATTTTCATTTGTTTTCATTTGCACACGTCAAGTGAGAGTGCAAAGAGTGTGTGTGGCAAGTGTGGAGGCTTGAACACCTATGCCTTCTATATTTATTTACACCCTTCTGGGGGTGTTATGCTTGCCTTATGAAACAAACATGCTGTGAAAAAGAGGAAAAGTTGAATATTTGAATCCTTCATACGTCTATCTCTCTAAACTTCTTTCCTAAGCCGAAAAAAGGAGGCATCACAAAATATAAAAAATGGAATGAATGCTTTAGGCTGAAGCACCTGTGTTACCCACAAAGACGTTCTTCTTTCTCACTTGTCGCATCGTGTACCACCTTCCATACGCTTTTTAGATGAAATATAGAACGTACAGAGAGTGAAGCGAAATGGCTCTTCCTAAATAAGCACATTTGATATTAATTAATTTCCACAATTAACCAAAGTAAATATTTTACACAAGTATATTTGCCAACAATAAATATTATCATGACAATTTTGATGGTACGTTTTCTATTTCTCCATCGAGCAGCTATAAGGATCTTCTTCTAGCTAGGTTGTGCGGGGCTTTTCTGTGGGATTTTGAATGTCTCCCTTAATATTTCAATTTTTTTTATATTTTTTTCTTTCCACTTCTTTCTCTCTCCTTGCTATGTAAATAGAGTGACGGGCTCCGGATGAATGGTTTTTATTCGTCCTTGGATTCAGGTGTATGATGACACGATAAGCGTCAACAGTTCACATTGTTATCATCTAAGAAGGCACTTTAGAATCTGCTTGCGAAAGCATATGCCGTGCCTTTATCACTTGGCAGTCTGTCCTTTTATATGATTTATTAAAACTTATAAGCCCATGTGGGAACTCCTGTGTTCCATATCTTGGCCTCTTAACACCTACCACACAGAGTCATATCGATGACGACAACGACGGCGGTAGAACCTTCCTAGAAAAATAAGATAGAGAAAGTGAAGCTGCAGGAACATGCAGATTGTCTATGACAAGGACCAGGTAAACATTTGAAGTATAGTACCTTAGCGAACATTAGCGAACCGAATTGAACCTATTCACTATATAACCATCAGGGTATCACCATCATGGAACCTTAGAGACGCCATCAGTGTCGAGAATGACGACGAACTATTGGTTTAATAGTTAAGAAGGGTGCCCAAGAGGAGAAATATTGTCTTTTGATGTTGCTTGTTGTCATCGTTTTCCCATCGGAGGACTCGGTAAAATTACGTGAAAGAGGCTTAATGTAGGATAGTCGAGTGATGCATTGCTTGTAGTGTTCACTCTCAGCGCTCTTAATTTTATTATTAAGTTTTGTAGACATTGTATTTTGGTTTATATTTTTTTCGATTTTTCTTTTGTTAAGGTGCATCCAGATCAGTGATGCCAGATCGTGGGCGAAATCCCTTTTTGTGGGTATTTGCAAAATAAAATAAGCTTAAAGGACAAAAGGGCGTTTTCAAGCATCTCTGTTTAAAAAAAAGGCATTTTCATTTCTCAAACTTTTTGTTATGATATTGATATTCAAATGCAGATTATCAAGTTTGTACATTAATTTATGAAATTATGGAAAACGCAAACTAAATTCGACTTGAAAACAAAATTTAAAATAAAGGTCAGCTATTCCTACTTTAATTTTTTTTTTTTTTTCTTCAAAGAGTTTAACGCTCTTTTTCAGCACCAGAAAGCTGTCGTTCATTGCATTGTACACATTAGGTACAGAAAATAAGCCAGTCAGCAGTGGCAATATTAAGCTTCCATAATGCAACAGAATCTTAGGAATTGTTTATTTGAAGAAAAAAATACTAAAAGCTTTTCGATAGCAAAAAAAAAATGTTTGCAAGAATGATGGCTGAATAATCTTCCTGACACTTTTATTAACATTTATTTGTATCTAACTTATTAAAAACATTTTTTTTTCTTCTCTTTTTTTTTAAATACAAACTTAAATGTAATACTAATTATTCATATTTGTTGCTTCTATCATTTAATTTTTGCTTGATCTCATAACTTATACATTTATTCGTAATATTATGTATGCAGTTTCATTTTTCAAATACTCCAATAATTGCTTATCACTCTTATAATATTATATTGTATGCTTTCTTTCATTTGCTAGGTATCAATCATTAAAGCTTATTAATAGCATTGAGTTTATACATATAAGAAATCAAGATGGTTTCAAATTCACCGAAGTAGATGTCGCTAAATGAGCATATCTAATAATTATTATATCCCTAGTTCTCTGTAACGAAAAATACATGAACCGAACCAAACAAAATTCTTCTGCATACATTTGTATTTGTTTTTATTTATTTCTCTTGCCTTTTAAATCAAGAATAATTGCCAAAGAGTAAAAAAAAAACAAGTCGATAGTAACGACATCCTACGAACAAAGTTTAAAACTTGGGTCCATAAAATCAATGCTAATAGTTATAATTGTCGGATTGCATAAAATAAAAAAAGGATTTGTTGAGTGTTTCTTGCTTTATATATAATTATTAAAATCTCCGGCTAAACATGAACACTGCCGAATTGAAGAAAATTCAATTGAGAATATTAATTACTTGAGAACAATTTAGTGTTATAAAGTTATAAAACAAAACTCCTTTTAAAAACACAATTATATATTTTTGGGTTTCTTTAAGTGGCACGTGGGTTCGCACGGTAACTCGAAATAATGTCTAAACAAAAAAAAATTGGAGAAAGTAGACCAAAAAGAAAAAAAAGACCGAGAACCCTTTACTTTCTTTTTCATATATATACCTTTTAAGGGTATTTTACTTATTTTAACAGCACCTGGTTGGCCCGCTTTTCCGGTTCAATTCATTTAAATTCTCTGTCTGTAGTCATCCCCGCTCACGCAACTTTGTTGCTCCGCTGTCCATTGTCCAGTCGTCTGTCAGGCGCCTAAGTCCAATGTTTCCATGTGCAATAGTACCTGGGTGGCCCACTTCGCGGGTTCAAGGGATTTTAACTCTCTTTCTGTAGTCAGTCCCGCTCACGCAACTTCGTTGCTCCGCTTAGGGTATGTCCAGTCGTCTGGACGGCGCCTGAGTCCAAAAATTTCAAATTCAACAGTACCTTGATGGCCAACTTATGCCACCAACAGTTAAAATTGTGTAATCCTACCGGGAATTAGAGTATTAGGGCTATTGTTTTGGTATTTATAGCAACATTTTTTCTTCATTGAGGTGAGCGAGAATTTCGTTCATGATTTAAAAAAAATATTTTGTTTTTGTTAAATGAAATTACCTATTTTAAAAATAAATGCAAACTTTGAAAAAAGATTCAATTTTAATTTCGGTGATTTAGCCTTTCGGTCTTTTGGGTTTTCGTCTTTTGGGATTTCGGTATTTTGGGTTTTCGGTCTATTCGGGTTTTCGGTCTTTTGGATTTCGGTATTATGTCCGTCTCCCAGTTCACATGTACTAATCTCATTCATAACTCAGAACCATTTCTGCGAACTAAAATGAAGTTTTTTATTCTACTAAAACTTGTTTTTTCATATACTGACGCTGCCTCTGAAAAAGTTAATCCATTTGAAACAAAACCTAAACCGGAAGTAGTAATGCTATTCTTAACGTTTTCAGTCGGATGATTTCCCTAAATCACTGTATTATTAATATAATACACCTTATGACACCTCTTGCATCTACTTTATACCTTTCCTATATTAGAAAAAATTAATCCTGATGACGAGGGTTTGTATAAAGGTTGGTGGTAGAAATCCAAAAAAAAAAGGTACATGTTCATGAAAACCCATTACAAGTGTCCTTGAATATGTATATAATGCTTCTGTTCTCTAAATCCCCTCGGTCGCATCTGAAAATGTCTCTCACGATACACAAATGCCTTGAGATAAACTCTCTACTTCATCATCTTAGCCATCTTTCATTGAACCAGATGATTAAAATTATGTGTGCAAACAACACACGTAAGTATATACTAAAGACACGTTCAGGCATCTTTCTTCATAATATTAGTATCCTTTCCACAAATTTTATATCTGAAACAACTCCTCACAACACCATTATTGCATGAATAGACTTATGGGTCAGTTTGTTTGACCAAATTGTTATCCAACTTCGTGGGGGTGAGAAAACCAAAGGACGGTGGGAGGTCGGCGCGGCATGTAACATTCACTAATTAAGGATAACGCTTGGAAAGTAATTATATGGCCGTGTTTTATGACAGAATGTTGGCAAATTTGTTTGGCAACAATTCGAAAGTCACACCTCTATGGTGATTCAAAATTCATAAAAATTTCACCGACTGGACATGGACAGAACATGTGGCAAACAAGTCAGCTAGTGTCATGAGGATATGCGAGACACTAGGTATATAAACACAACAACGGCGAGGAGAATCACAGAAACCCACACTTTCTCTTCAGTGATATCATTCACGGATACAGCAACAAATGTGTATAACTACAGGACATCGACACACGACTAATGAAATGATCAAACAGATTTATGTAATTGGACTTTGCTATCACGCACGCAAATCAACGTTTCGATTTAATAGCTTCAATTATGAATTAGCTATGCGAAAAATAATATATATCTTCCGACCTGTTTTAAGAAGAGAATTGAGTCCTGGTATTGGATTGAGCTGGGTTAAAGAGTGTGACACAATCATTAAATCATAGCAGGTGACATTTTCATGTAATTTGTCGCTGCCTTAGTCTCCAGCCGGACGAATTTGGGTCGGGCTAACCATTCCGGAAACCTGCGGTTAAATTTTATGCACAAAAGCTCATTGTTCTTGTGGTTTTTCTGACTTTATTGTTTGGACATCAAACAAGGAAATTTGGGCAAATAAAAAAAATGGAAAAATATATAGAACGCTGTAGGTATTAAATTCCTTTTTTTATTTAAGAACTAGTAGATACATTTAAAAGCCAAAACCATGCAGTTGATAGAGCCCCATAAGAGTTTTGTGTTTTGTTTGAGCTTTTGGGGTTTTGGTTGAGTAGGGGATAGCACGTAGACAGAGCATAACCGAACACACACATTTTATATTCTATTCTCTGAGTGAAAGGATGATGTTTCTACATTCCTACAATCTAAATTCCATCAAACGGGTCTAGACCAGATACGAATCACACCTTTTAAAATGGAGATCGTATGGAGAAGAGATGGTTATTTTATTTGCTTTAAGCAAATACACAAGTTCGCTACGCTAGCAACACTACAAGGACTACAATATATTCGACGACGGATGTTTGAGCCAATGCCTTCGACAAGAGAAAGCTATTTGAATTTCACAATAGTTGTGTTGTGGTCCTGTCGTTTGGTATGTTGTACTTTGTGTAATTTGGGTCAAGAGATATAGATGGAGAGAGAGGGAAAGAATAAGGGGAAAGTGCTGCTAACATTCTGTTGAGTTGTGTACCAGTCGTCAAAATTTTTAATCTAGAAAAGCCATAAACGAGTGTTGATGATAAAAAAAAACATTGGCCTTAAACTTTTTGACAAAGGTTAGGGCACAATCTAATCGAGTAATGGGTTTTAAGACCTGAGGAGGGTAAATTTTTTCAAGTGTGACAGTTTAATAGTTTTTAAGATGATAATGGGACTAGGTTATTATGGGAATTTGTAGTTGACTTTGACACGTTTGAAAATGACTTAAGAATTAGGTGGAACATTGGGTCCATTTTATTATAATATTTTAAAAGTACCTACCTATTCTACTTTCAAGAAACAGGCCTTACACAACAAATGCTTCTGTAAGAAATTGAGAAATCTTGGAGAATTTTACGGAAAAGATTAAAGCATAACTCCAGGGGAAACATTTTAAATATTAAATTGCCAATGAGCTCCCATCAACGCCAAAGCACAGAATTTGATTTATGAAACGTGTAACTATTATTTTTGTACGTTAGTCAATAAAGTGAAACATAAGGTATGTATTACTTACTTACTTCTTTAGTAGATGCTACTGAAGCTATTGGCATTAACATGGGTCAGTATGAAAGTACGATAAAGTTATTAGAAAAAACTTTTTAGTCTTTAAATGCAAATTCGTATCATTTTGTATTCACTTAGTCCGAAGTTCCCTAGTCCGAAGTTCACTGAGTCCGAAAAAATTCTAATAAGATGCATACAATATACACGGCAGGATGAACATTTGGGTCAAAAAACTGCCCCCAGCTTGAGTATACGTACTTCTATTATAACATCATTCTTGAACACCTTCACCCAAGCAATTACATGCTTAAGCTAATCTACCCGATTAATGGTTCGTTTGGAAAGGTCAACCGTAATTAAGCTGTTTCCAATGCATGCCACAATCGAAAAGCCTTTATAACTAACTTTAACTAAAGGGTGTTTTTTTTAGAGGTATAGAACTTTAAATTGCAATAAAACAACGATGGAATATTCGATTGACATGTTTTTTATTTATTCGAAAAATAATTTTGTGGCATTACATTTTAAATATGATTTCTGGCATATGACTGCCACGGCTGGCTCGGATGTAGTCCAATCTAGACGTCAAATTTGCGATGACTTTTTCCAACATTTTTGGCCGTATATCGGTAATAACACGGCAAATGTTGTCTTCCAAATGGTCAAGCGTTTGTGGCTTATCCGCATAGACCAATAACTTTACATAACCCCACAGAATATAGTCTAGCGGTGTTAAATCACAAGATCTTGGAGGCGCGGTCACCAAACGTGTCTTTCAATAAATCGATTGTGGCACGAGCTGTGTGACATGTTGCGCCGTCTTGTTAGAACCACAGCTCCTGGACATCATGGTTGTTCAATTCAGGAATGAAAAAGTTAGTAATCATGGCTCTATACCGATCACCATTGACTGTAACGTTGTGGCCATAATCGTTTTTGAAGAAGTACGGACCAATGATTCCACCAGCCCATAAAGCGCACCAAACAGTCAGTTTTTCTGGATGTAACGGTGTTTCGACATACACTTGAGGATAAGCTTCACTCCAAATGCGGCAGTTTTGCGTTTGTTGACGTAGCCATTCAACCAGAAGTGCGCTTCATCGCTAAAAAAAATTCGCTTATGAAAATCGATACGTATTCCTCACAGAACCATTATTTTCGAAATAAAATTGCACAATTTGCAAGCGTTGTTCAGGTGTGAGTCTATTCATGATGAATTGCCAAACTAAACTGAGAATAAATCAATTGACAGCTGTTAAATCGGTCGCCGTCATAAAAAGTAATACCAATTTAAAGTTCTTTACCTCGAAAAAAAAACACCCTTTATAACACCCTTTATGTGTAGCTTAGCTATATATCCATCCTTTTTTTTATATTCTTTTTATTCCTATTCATCCACAATTCAATTAATTGAAATCATCTATACAAAAACAAAAACAATAGCCCCGTGTAAGCGTGCCTTGTGTCATAGAGTACCTTACCTATACAGGGTGAGTCATGAGCAATGCGACAAAATGCTAGTGCGTGTAGGTTGCGTTGAGACAAGAAAAAAATCGTATGGGAGGGGGGGGTCTATTCCCCTCCGTTTAGCCGGGAGGGGCAATTTTCGAAAAAACTGACTTAAAATGGGAAAAAAATTATTTAAAATCAACGGCTTCATTCACAATGCTGTGCGATACGTTTTTGAAAAGCCAATAACTTTTTCTTTCATTCTGTGTTTAAATAAATCTATTCTAAGAAATAGTTTTTGAAATATTAATTTTTAAAGTCAAAATTTTGAAAAAAAAAATTGAAAAAAAAATTTCAAATTCATTTTTTTCAAAATTTTACGTAATTAAGTGCTAATTTTAATTTCAAAATTCAATGCTGTTATTAATTTTAAGTCTAAATAAGAAAACCGGATGCAAAAATTTTATGTCGTTCTCAAGAAATTAAAAAAAAACCAAAACCACCTTTTTCTAAGAAAAACATTTATTTTTATTGTAACGAAGCAATTTATTTATTTATTTAGCATTAATCTTAGTTTTTTTACTTTTTTTTTAATTGGATTTTTATGAGAACGTAATAAAATTAAATAGTATTGGAATAACCCTGGATTAATATTATTTTCATTGATAACTTCTGAAAACTGACCTGTCAATATTTTTGCCTTGGCCTGCCCGCAGCCCATGGGTTCTACCTGTTATGGGGACAATAGGGACAATAAAACCGCATTTTTTTTAATGAAAAAAAAAGAAAATTGCAACGCAAGATAAATAAAAGGCATTGCAGTTTTGCTTAGTAATTATTTCAAATTTGAATATTAACTCATTAACACGTAACGATGTCAAGCTCATACACCCGAGAAGAATTAACGGACATGCATTTCTGCTACGGTTTAGCTAATGGTCGAAGTCGTGAAGCCGAAAGACTGTACGCTGAAAGATATCCCGATAGGAGGTGTCCCCATCATAGCACGTTTCCAAGAATCCACCGACGTCTAAGAGATCATGGAGTGCTGGAGCATCGAAGAAACGAAAGGCCAGTTTCTGATGAGTCAAGAATCTTAGATGAAAGAATTCTGGATTTAGTTCGAAATAATCCCTCCGTCAGTACAAGAAGGATATCCACTATGCTTGGAGTGTCCCAATCTAGAGCATGTCGAGTACTTCGGGCGGAAAATTTACACCCGTACCACTTTACGCCTGTTCAGGAACTCACCTCAAACGACAAGTTATTGAGAACCGAATTTTGTAGAACATTGCTACTTAGAAATGAAACCGAACAAAACTATTTTAGAAGAATATTCTGGACGGATGAAGCACAGTTTACTAGGGATGGGGTTACTAAGTTCCACAATTTACATTATTGGAGTAGCGCCAATCCACACAAAAAAAAAACAAAACAAATCACAACACCGCTTTAGTTGTAATGTTTGGCTTGGTATTGTTGGACACACTGTGATCGGGCCCCGGTTTTTGAATTCCATTATTAATGGAGAATCATACCTGCAATTCCTACGAGACCTTTTACCCGATTTATTAGACAGCGTTCCATTGGTTATAGCAGATACTTTAATCTACCAACAAGATGGTGCTCCAGCACACTACAGCTTACAGGTGAGAAACTGGCTGGATGATCATTTTAGTGACCGTTGGATCGGAAGAAGGGGCCCCACGGAATGGCCACCCAGGTCACCAGATTTAACTCCCCTAGATTTCTATGCATGGGGATTTATGAAGAATTATGTTTACAAAGTGGAAATAGTATTATTGGAACAACTGAAGGAACGAATTGAAGTCGCTGGAGTCAAATTGCAGGAAAATTTGTCAAGCATACACTTATGTGAAGCCATTACAAGGAGATATAATCTATGCCTTCTAAACAATGGAGATCATATCAAGAATTTTTTATAAGTACTTCCAATAAAAAACATAGTAAAAATAAAAGGAATAAAAAAAACTAAAAAAACTAAGATTAATGCTTCTTAAATTGCTTCGTTACAATAAAAATAAATGTTTTTCTTAGAAAAAGGTGGTTTTGGTTTTTTTTTAATTTCTTGAGAACGACATAAAATGTTTGCATCCGGTTTTCTTATTTAGACTTAAAATTAATAACAGCATTGAATTTTGAAATTAAAATTAGCACTTAATTACGTAAAATTTTGAAAAAAATGAGTTTGAAATTTTTTTTTCAATTTTTTTTTTCAAAATTTTGACTTTGAAAATTAATATTTCAAAAACTATTTCTTAGAATAGATTTATTTAAACACAAAACACAAAATGAAAGAAAAAGTTATTGGCTTTTCAAAAACGTATCGCACAGCATTGTGAATGAAGCCGTTGATTTTCAATAATTTTTTTCCCATTTTAAGTCAGTTTTTTCGAAAATTGCCCCTCCCGGCTAAACGGAGGGGAATAGACCCCCCCCTCCCATACGATTTTTTTCTTGTCTCAACGCAACCTACACGCCCTAGCATTTTGTCGCATTGCTCATGACTCACCCTGTATACATATCTGGTTTCTGTCAGTTGGATTGGACTTCGACTATGTATGGACAAATCAATCGATTTTTATTATAACGTGTAACTTTATTTTCAACACTCAAAGAAAAATATCAAAGTAATTTTAAATGCGCTCCCGTTTGAATTTAAGTTGCGGGCTACTTTAAAAAATGACTTTCAGTCAAAATAAAACCACTTTGATTTTAACGATTAAACTAAGATTTTTTACTACAAACGCCTTTAAATTTATATGGAACACTACCTTTAAATCATAGTTTTTTATGATTTGAAAAATGTTTTTCAAAGACGAAACCACTTCAATTTATTACTTGCTCAATAGGGCATTGGTTTCGTGTAAAAAAAAAATTCGAGGTTTCAATCAAAGCTGACATTACGATGATAGAGAAGACCAAAAAAGTAGTCTGTCTGTGCGGATGTGCGGACGTGCGTATGTGCGGATGTTCGGTTGTATGTTCACCAAGCTACAGCCTAAACGGTTGGACGGATTTTCTTTAAACTTCGTATGGTGGATTCACTAGATTTTAATTTTGGTTTTAGCCCACCTATAACAGGTACCTCCCATATAACGGTTTTAGTTTTTCCAAATTTTCTCGAAAACGGCTCTAATGATTTTGATAAAACCTTGTGAACGTTATATTTAGAGTGCTCATAGATAGATAGATAGATAGATATATTTTATTGTTTTCATTTTAAATTAATTAACAATGAGGTAAATACAATTATTTTCAGACATGACTTAAAGCCGTCTGAATGGAAATGACTGGACTAATCTGTATAACTACTGTCAAAATGCGAATGCTCTTTATATAACTGCATTTCATGTTTCTGGCTAAAAATGCACATAACGGTGATTTGGTGTGAACGGTTTTTACAAATTTGGCCATAACTTGATAATGGCTGATCCGATTTCTTTGAAATTCGACACAAATTTCAAATTCATTCAACACAAGATGACATTCACAGTTTTTTGCTAAACGCCCGTTTAATGATAGCAGCCTTACAACTTGATCTCACGTTTAGGCCATTTTTCGAACTTTCTGCAGAATTTAATAAATTAAAATTTGTGTAGTCCCGTAGTTTGCCACAAGAGAATATTCGTGCGACCGAGTCGTGCATTTTATTAAATTTGTTTTTTTATTACATTCAAGCAATATTAATTCAAATCAATTAGTTTGTAAGTGACTTTTTATCAAATTGTTTTTAGGATTGAACCATTTTGATTTTAAACATTTCGTGTTTAGTCCTAAATTATAACGCTTTTATTTTGATTCAAATAATTTTTTTTTGATTTTACGTTGTTTATTGGCTCAGTGTATTGAGAGAAAAAGTAAGAGAAAAGTGCGAATCAAATAACTTGTATCTGTAAAACTTTTTTTTTTTAGCTCCATAATTCTCTTGTACATATATAATATATTTGTATCTGAATGTTGCCTTAAATTAATTGCACAAACGTATTATGTATCCCCGCCACCACCCCGACTAAAGGCACTTAGATCGTTATAGAGTATCGCTTCCCTGAGGATTCTATCATTAAATTGCAACCGCACAAGTCAGCAGGGCAAAGCCAAAATGAAGCTTTTTTGTGTGATGGTTTTATGATGAATTGGCTTTAGGTTTTCATTTCCACATTCGATATACAATGTTTGTATATAAGTACCTACATAATATATTTGTTGCTAAAGACATATGGAATATTTGAAGAATGAATTTTTACAATTAAATCAATTAACGTGATTGGTTCTTTTATAGTCTTATCACTACCTCTACCTTTGAAACATACCTCTATTGCTTTGATTAGACTAAAATAGACGAAAAATTAAACCCAATACAAAAAAGACTCATAGTCATACATATTCTAATCAGACAAAGTGATTTTTTTTTGTTTCTCTTGATGACTTGATTGATTGCACCAATGGAATAGCCGCTAATTATTTAGGGGCTCATAATACTAGTTTGTTGTGACATTTTGGTTTGTCCAACGCAACTTTCGTTTATGTAGGTACTTTGTTTTCTGACATTTCAACGTTAGTTTTCGGATGATGGCAGCGTTGTCTTTGTCGTTGATATGACGACGGGGCCACGGCAGTAGTTTTCGAATTAAGTTCCTGTTTTAAGGTTAACTGAGCATTGACATTGCACAAAACATTTGTTGTTTAAATGAAATAAAGGGAACGACTTGCTGGTTTGGCAAGTTACCTGAGGGTTTAAAGTACAAACGGAATATACGGAATATAAGTTTGAAAACGGTATCTTAAAAATTTTCAAACCAAAATCAAATTATACAAAAAATTTTATTTACTAAATGTGAGTTTAAGAAAAAAAATATTTCAAAATTGTTGGACTGGTTTTCGAAAAAATCGATTTTTTAAAAATATTTTTTCGAAAACTTTTCTAAAAAAAATGAGTAAACAGGTTTCTTAAACTTAGTTTACTACGCTTAAAAACTAAATTTCATAAAAATCCGTCCGCTAGTTTTTGAAATATTAAATTTACAAAAACAGTTTTTCAAAAATTATTTAAAATATAAAAAAAACATTTTTGAAAAATTTTTTTTTGCCATATTGTTTGAAATAGCTAGTTATATGGCAGGTACCGTTAAACAAATTTTCTTGAATGTTTGGTTTTACTTTTTTTAAAGACCTTAAAAACCTTAAAAATCGTTAGAGCCGTTTTCGAGAAAAATAAAATTTTTGATAACCTTTATATGGCAGGTACCGTTATTTTTTGGCTTACAGTGACCTACAAAAAAGTGGTATGCCAATAATTATTAAATATTACAGTATATTTAATTTTTTTTTTCTAAATCGTAGGTCCAAACAACTTTTTTAAAACATATTTTTTTGAAAATTTTGGAAAATGCTAATTAATAATTTTCATCCGAAAAATAAATTTCAAAAAAGATTCATGAATTGGTTTTCAAAATATTCACTTTAAAAAAAAAATTAAAATTGTTTAATTAATCTAACTTTTTTAAAAAACGTCATTAAAAAATTAGGTACGCCATTATTGTTTGGCTATCTAGGTTTTTTTAGGTTCTTAGAAATAAAATTTTGTAAAAATCCACTCAGTCGTTAACGCGAAAGTCAAAATTTAAAAAAAAAACGGTAATATGGCAGGTACCATAGGTACAAACCCCCTGACGTCACCCTAAAAATCTTATATACCGAGTTTAAAGGAAATCGGTCTTTACCTTTTAGGCTGCAGGTGCAAATGACAGACAGACTGACTAACTGACAGACACACAGGCAGAATTGTCAGACCCACTTTTTTTCGACTTCGCTATCATCGTAATGTCCTGTTTGATTGCTATCTAAAAACTTTTTTTTTGGCACGGATTCATAACTTGCCTTATAGTACCTATAATCGCAAGTAAAAAGGGTAGACATTTTTTTTTACTTGTCTACTCTGGTGCCGTGCCGGGTATAGAATTTATTTCTATAGGACAGAGGGTCTCTTTATTTATGTTTTTGATACCAAATGAAAGATAATAAAAAGCTTATATAGAACCAAAAACCCAAAACGGAATTTTATGACTGAACCCCTTTCTACCTAACACCAGAGTATTGTCGTTTTTGTTTGTGCAATAATCACACCTATTGTGAGTTTCACCCGGAAAACCTTTCACCCGAAATATTTTTGTTCGCCCGGAGTTTTAAAAGTTATTGCGGGAATGAAATTCCACTTCGAATCAAAACTGACAGTTCGAGAAAAGGTGTGTTTAGAAAACTGAGTTCTTAATAAATGTTCTTTTCTCTGTAATGGAAACAGGTATACAAAATCTACACTTTTTTTTAATTTTATAACAAAATGCAAAAAAATCAATGTAGTGACGCCACTAAGTTCGACACTGCGACGACACACTTTTAATTAATTTTTCATTTAATTTATCTTAGAAAAATACAACAGAACATGCTATTACAATAAATTTCCCTCTCCACATTGACCAAGTGTGTATTCGTGTTTATAAAATGAACAACGCTTCATTTGTTTCTGTTTGGTGTCAAAGTTTGATAAATAGAGTCGAACAAATTGTTTTAATTCTTTTGAATCGAGATTGTTTGAACTTTAATAATTTTTTAATAAATAAAATAAAATCTTATAAATAATATTTTGGTAGAGCAAGAAGTTTTTATTTGTGTTTTGTTTCTTTTTAATACATTTTGTTTGCTGCCTCTTTCTATTTTACGTAGCGCTTTTATCCGTCAAACCTATGTACTTACAAACATTATGCATAATTTTGTTTTGATTTTTATGTGCGGCTTTGTTCCTAAAACATAAAGATAAACTCTATTTTACTTTTGTTGATAAAAAACAAATAAAATCTTACCGCCTCATTCTATCTCGTTCACCTCCAAAAAATTAATGGAAATATTAGCTGTCAATGACAAGAAATTCCACACGGAATAAGTACTTACAATAAGGGAGTTTTTTTTCGAACATGAACAATTTTTCACACGAAACTTACAATAAGGGAACAGTGAAATGAGATTTTTTCCATGTGGAATTTTGCTCCCGTGGAACTCACAATAGGTGTGAATGTGAAACGTGATTTTTAATTGCCAACACTGTCATTACAAAATCTATAATCTTTGTTTTCTCTAATGAAAATGTTATTTGACATTAACAGATACAAGTTCAGTTGCTTATCTATCAACCATAGCTCAAGCTACATGTTTTAAGTTAATAAAGAATGGTAAATATAAACGCGTGGTTTTCTTTTGATAGAAGATATAACATTCTTACATAACATTACGATGATAAATAACGATGAATTATAATTCTGTTGCTCAATTCTTTGTTGTTGTCCGTTTGTATCGTTACCTACTTAGAGCCCAAATGGTTGAATAAAATTGAGATAGTATAAGATTTAAATAATAGATAACTATTATGTTAACATTTTACCTATATATTAATTGATTTATTAACGAAGTTAAATTAAAGAGATATAATCGAAAAAAGGATTTTAATAATTGTTTGAACATTTTTCCTCCATATAAAAAAAATATTAATCCATAAAAAATACCCAATTCTTCCCTGTTGTCCGTAAACTAAAAAAAAAAATCATAATTTTCAATAATTAAAGTGATTGCCCATCATCAAGGATCATTTTGCATTGAAAATTATATTTTCCCCCACAATAATAACAACAACAACATCACTAGGGGGAGAAAAAAGAAACCCATAATTCTTAAGAGAAATATGCTATTTTAAGCATTTTTGAATTTTGGAAACTATTTTTACGGAGCTTCTATCGAAAGGAAGAAGCAAATTAAAGGACTTTTAATGTTTGGATTCGAATGCAAATAAAAATACCTTTTCAATTGTAAAGGATTCGAATGCGGAAGATTTCAATGATTTATTTAATATTGCATAAAAAAGCAATGATGAAAGGAAGAAACATACTTAAATGTATACCTTCCTGTCTGCAAAATCCTTTCTCTGATTTTTTTTTGTACCGCCCTTGTCGTCTTAGTCGTCGTCGTCGTGGCCCATTCAATCAATCGGATTCTGAGTTCGTATTCCTCTTAGTTCCTCTCATTGACTCATCCCATTCCAGACGAGTTTCTCTATTTTAATTTTGTTTGTCTGATTTACCAAATTATCGCAGATAACCTCTAGATAATGGATCTCCTGTCTTCTGATCTACTCGTAGTAGAAAAATTAAAACGTTCCGTAAAATTTGATATTACATCATAGCTTTGTAGCGCTGATGATAGAGCTCACCTGCACGACACAGATCTTATCCAAAGAATTTAACGAGCGTCTGTCTGGTCAGTTAGGCACATTTGGATGGCACACAGCATCCTCAAGATAAGGCACGTTCAAAGGTATTTCTGTTGTTGACATTATTTTTATTTAGAAACAAAAATTCAACACCGTTTTTGTTCAAAAAATTCCTCAGCTTGATTAGGAAGAAGAATTTCTTTAAATATTTTATAAGTACAAAAATAAACTCCTTCGGAAGTGGGGAAGATACACATTTCATAGCTTCCCTCCATCTACCATCGGATATTCAACATTTTCTAAGTTTTCTTTTTAAATATTCTTTGTATAGGACACATTTATGCCACCTTTATGATATATACCTACAATCTACATGACGTTTAGGAGACAAATTATGACAGTGACTGGTAGGTAAGCGTGTTTCTCCTGACAGAAGCTAGCCGAAAACGACGAGCGTCCTCTGTCTGTGATATATGAGTTCATTGCAACTCCCCAAATGACTGACAGGCTGACAAATTGTGTTTACATGATAAGTTCTGTGCGATAGTAGAGATATAATTTGGTATAGATTAGGGTATGTAGCAAGGGATGAAGCGAAGGATGCATAGCGAAATCAATTACAACTGTCTTGTGGGTCTTTTGATCCATAGTAATTGCCTTCATGTCATTCCGTCGAAATAAATCGAGTGAAAAGTATTAAACAAAAAGACGAAATTGAGGAACGTCTTATATTTTTATTGGTGATGGGATAGTTTGATACAAGTGAAACCAAAAGAAATCGGTTAAGGTGTCAGATTGGAGATTAAGATACAATTTCATATCTTTCGGATGTCCTTTCAATATAAATGTCATAAAAGGTCAAAAATAAATGTTCACAGAATGAACATAAACAACAAAAAATCGTGTGGTATCGATAATATTTCTAATTTTATCTTGCGAAAATGCCCTCATACGCTCGACGTAGCCCTTTCTTGTGTGTTTAATCAATGCATAAATAATGGGTACTTTCCTTTAGCATGGAAAAAATCAAAACTTATTCCAATAGCAAAAAAAAAGGGGCGAACGACATCAAAGATTTTCGTCCAATATCCTTATTATCTAATGTTGGAAAGCCTTTTGAAAGGATTCTAGCCGAAAACATAGACAATTTCTGTGATGAAAAGAATATTATTCCGAATAACCAATTTGGATTCCGAAAAAACTATTCCACTGAACACTCCTTACTGGTAATGAACGATAGAATCGTTCAAAACCTTAGAAATAAAAAGTGCTCCATTGTTCTAGACCTAGATTTGCAAGCCGCTTTCGACTCTATCTGGCATAACGGACTGGTTTTTAAATTGATAACGCTTGAGTTTTCTGTAACTTTTATACGAATAATAAGCAGCTTTCTTAGTTCTAGGACAGCAATGATTTCAATTGCATCTGAACATTCAGATGAGTTTTCAGTCTTCATGGGTGTAGCTCAAGGCTCGCTCCTTGGTCCGAAGCTTTTCAACATATACCTTTATGATTTCCCTTTCAATTTTAGTGAGTCGGAAGCCTTTTTGTTTGCAGATGACACTAAAGTATTAGCAAGTGCAGTAAGACCTCACGATGCTATTAACAAAATAAAAGATTTTGTTCCCAAATTAACATCGTATCACAACTCCTGGGGATTAGTACTTAAAGCAGAGAAAAGTAGCATTACATGTTTTAGAAATGTCTATGGAAAAGGGCACCGTAAAGCAGTAAAAGAAAGTAAAACGCTTTCATTAAAAATTGATAATGTTCCGATCCCACTGAAAACGGATCCAAAATTTCTTGGTATACACTACCAAAATAAATTTAAATTTAATAAACATGCCAGGGAAGTGTTGAAAAAAGCCAAAATGGCTTCCGGTATGCTTAAACAACTACTTTCGTCAAGTTTCACCTAAAAAAAAACCAAACTCCTTATCTATAAAACACTTATCAGACCAATAATAACATATGGTTTTGGGTGCTGGTTTAGTATTTCACCAACAGCAGCAAATGAATTGGAAAGTTTTAAACGAAAAATGTTGAGATTTTGTTGCGGAAAATACAGAAGACCGAACAAAAAATGGTATTCAAATGCAAAAATATATAAAGAATGTAATATTGAGCCTCTTTTCATATACATATATGGTAAATCAATTGAAAACGAAATTTATATCTCTCGCAAATCACTCGAACCCAATTATTAAAGATATTTGGGACAGAAATATTAACGAAAGTATGCTCGACAACCTCTTTTACTTATTGCCTATAAATATATTGAATATAAGATCCCAACCATTATTTGAACCAACTCCCAGTTCCAATTTAAAACTATCTTTTTATGAGAAAGCTTCTCTGCCTGTCCTCAGAGGATAATTATTTCAAATGTGGTTTATTAAAAAAAAAAAAAAAAAAATTACCAAGTATCTGCCTTATTGCCTAGTGTGTGCACACAAACATTAAACAACATAGACTTTTGTATTCAACCAGATGTAATCGATAGCTCAGCTTATTAGTAATAATGCAATCTTCTTGTTATTATATACATATAGTATTATATATTTAACTAAGTAGATGGTTATTATCTGTTGATGCTTATTAACTCATGGAATCTTTTTATTAAGATTCTTCTCTTATATATATTTCCTATATAAGTTTTAGTTTGTAAGTAGTTCTAGTCATTAATTTAATTTTGGTCACCTCGAGCCATATAATGAACATATGTCAGAAGCAAACATATGAATGAAAATGAGAATATATTGAATAATTAATTAAAATGTAAAATCTTTTATAAATGTTATATTATAAACATTTATTGTGTACTTAAACTAAGCTTAACCAGATATAATTATTGAATTCGGTTATCATGAATTCCAAATAATGTAATCATAAATTATCCAATGTATTAATGTCTTAATAAAAACTAAATGAATGAATGTCATGAATGAATGTCATAAAAGGTCAGATATTTTTTTTGTTTTATTGATCTGAAGTTTGACTGGTGCTCTTAAATTTATAGATTTAATGATTTTCGGCACTTCGGCAGAAGTATATTTAAATAAATCATTAAGGAGAATTTGAGGTGCTTTTAAATGAAATGTTTGATTTATGTACATAATGTTCAATTCTATTTCAAATGTTTATTAAAAAATCATCTGTTTCAAATCATTTTGTATTAATGCGGTTAGATTGTTGCCCTAATAAGGATTGCCATTGACCTAATAGCATTATAATATATCTTATGTCGAATTCCTTTCAAATAAAAAGTTGACTTTTTTCGGACTAAAGTTGCTTTTTTTTGGAAAAATTGATTGATCTGAGGGGAAAAAATCTCAAATAATCATGATCCATAGACAAAAAATTTGTTTTTTTTTCCCTTCAGATCAACTTTTCGGAGTTCGACATGAATCTTGATTTGTAGCAAGATTTACACATACTTAAAAGATTTTATTTTCATTCTGTCAGATGAACATTTTTATTATGTAGTGTGGTTTATTTTAATAGGAATTTGCAGAATTAAAATTATTGAAAACAATATATCGTGAGTGAATTTTGTTGTAAGTTGTGCAATTTGTCAATAAAGTGAAGTATAGCGAATGATTAAAATCGCTTCTACAGAAATATACACAATGCAATTCAAGAAAAAAAGCAATTTTTTTATTCAAGATCCATAGAAAGGAAAAAAAATCAACTTTTCCGATCAAATCTGGAAAAATGAAAGGAATTCTTCATAAGGTTTTTAAATAGGGACGGGTTGATTTTGACAGTCCGTGGCGACCATGTTGTTTTTTTGACGGTAGGCATCTGTCAAATACATCGTCTAAGTATGTAATATTGTTTCATCGCTGATGACGCAGACACCAAATTTGACGAGGAACAATGTTTATGTTAACAAAAATTAAATGCACGACTGGGTTGCACGAAGTTGCTCTTATAGCTACCTATGAGATAAAGAACATTTAGTTTGCTAAATTATGTTGCAAGGCGGTAAGTTGCCTAAATGAGTGATGAAGTTCTATATGTATATGGTATCATTACCAATAATTAAATGGCTGTTTGGGTAAAAACTTTAAATTCCATCTTGTGTTAAATGTAAAGACTAAATATCATACGAAATATCACGTATAGGTACAACAAGTTTCATCAAAATCGTTAAACCTATTTTTTTTGAAAAACTTAAAGTCTTAGATATATGGGGTGTTGTGACGTAGCCTTTCCGACCCGGCGGTAAATGAGTAGGACCTCTTTAATCTTAAAGCGACGCACAAAAAAAGAAAGGTTAACAGTTAAATCCACAAGGCCTCTTGGTTCTTATCATAAAGCTTTCATGCCAAACAAATTGAAACACACTTATTTTTTGGTATTGTAAGTTCAGCAAGTTAAATATATACAAACTTTCACGTTTCACACTTACTTTGTCGGCTACCGAAAAAATAAAACAAACAGAACCACAAAAAACGTATTTCACAATACACTCCTTTTGATTTTATTTTCAAGAAAAAACTTCAGTCTGTTGATTTTCCTATTCAAGCACATAATTACTCAAAATTTCATTAAAACTTTTCAAAGAATAAATTTCCGTTACTTTACTCTGTGCAGAGAAGTGCTAATTGCAAGCTGTCAAAAGATATATACCGTAGTCTTTTCTGATGAAAAAAAAAATTTATTTGGACGGATCTGATGGATACAGCTTTCATTTTCATAATTTGAGAAAAGAAGAAATGCATCTCCAAAGGCGGCACCGCAAAGGAGGTGGTGAATTTGTTATGGGGAGCAATAAGCTATTACGGAACTGTTTAGGTGGATTTCCAAAGCACCAAAATGACCGCAATCACTTACAAATCGATACTGGAGAGAGCTTTTCCGCAGTTTTCTGAAATAAGACAATGCACCGATACATACCGCACGGACAACAAAAGCCTGGATTCAGAAGCAAAATGCAAACCTACTTGCATGGCCACCATATTCACCGACCTGAAAATCATGTAAAACGTCTGGGGTTGGCTTTCATAAAAAGTCTACGAAGGAGGAAGGCAGTATGATGAAACGGAAGAGATAATTGAAGCCATATAACAAGCCTGGTGCGAAATTTCGCTTGGTTATTTGACTAAACTCTATGAATCTCTACACAGCAGGCTACTTGAAGTGATTCAGCGGTCAGGAACTACCTCCTGACCCATTACTAAAAACTGTTGCAATTCTTGGAATAAAACTAACATTTATTTATGCAAACAAAAATTTTACTGTTTAATTGTTTTTTAAACTTGAAACAGGTAAATTTGTTTACTGTCCTTAATCAAGTTAAACAAAAAAAACAGGTACATTTTATGAACTTTTTGGGAAAAGCGTCATAAATATTGCAATTATCAACATAGTCCTTATTTTGTTTTTATAATATAAACCTAATATATCCTTCATTCATTTTGCATTTGGTTTGTATCAAAATACCGAAGGGTTTGAAAAATATCGCAAAATGAAAATAGAAAACTGCCTGTCCTTAATCAAGTGACACGGAGTGTACCTAATGATTTTTTTCTCACGGAAAATCATGGAAAAGTCTTAAAATATCAAATTATCGTTAAACTGATTTTTAAAAAGTTTTCGTAAGTAGGTGTTTTTTTTTTTATTCTATCAGTTCCTTTTTATTTTGCTTTATCATGATTCGTCATATTAATTGGATTATCTTTCCATTTAAATAATAATTATTTGAATTGATTAAAACCCGGTTTAATAAAATTAGAAATCCCTCTCACAAAAATGTCCCAATTAAAGCATTTTGGTTTTGCGGTCCCCGGTTTGGATGAAAGGTGTCAAAAGGGAAAGAAATTTTTATATTTTTTTGTTCCTTCATCTTGAATGATAATGATAATGTCCAGAGGTTCTTTGTAAATAAAGAGCAATGTTTGCACAATGTGAACGATGATGGAGTTTTAACTGCGGTAATGTTGGTCGTTTAGAGACCGGCCTTTTGGTTGAATGACTATGGGGAATTAATAACGCCCTCAGGTGAAGACTTTTGATCCGAATAACGCTAGGACCACCATCACACAATGGCATTTAACCGCAAGGTGCTCATTGTACATTCATGGGTATTTGATAAGGATACAGTGAAATATGGTTAATAGGAGGTGGACCACCCTAAATTAAAGACCTGACGAAAGACTTGAAGGGCTTATCAGCGCTCCACATAACATCATCAAAATTACTTCCACAAAGGAGCGTGCTGGAGTGTGTTGGCGTGTTGGGCTTTAAGTAAGCAAAACCATTGACACATTGACCAAAATTTCAAGTACTGTTAAGCAATTGTTATAATGTGTTTCTTGGAATAGGTTGTGGCTTGTGGAGGGTTGGGTTGGTGGTGTAGGGTTTTTCAAGTGTGCACGTACGCTTGTTTGTGTTGACCAAATAATTAGCATGTCCGCTAAATGGATTTCTTAATGGCGATTGTAGATTAGGTCAAGCGTAGCATGGAAGACTAACGTTGTTGTTGTAATGTGTATGCAATTGATTGGAGATATTGACTTAAGGAAAGTATTGTATTGCAATCAATCACTGTTTTATTTGAAATAAAAATTATATCTTTCAAATAATTAAAGATTGATGAATGATTTCTTCAAGAATTTTTTAAGTGTGCCCTTTAAGAATATTAAGGATCGTTAAGCACATAATACTTCAAATATAGAGATGTTACACAAGATATAAACTTTGTTCTAAAAAAAATAGCAATAATTTTGATGTTTGCAAGCCTTACGATAATTTCAAACCTTAAGAATTTAAAAAAAAATTAAACTTACGAGGTTTTGAAAGAAAGCAACAACGTCTTTTTTATTATTTGTTTCTTAAATGTACAGAATTACAATCAGTTCGCTTATATTTTTCCAAAGTAGAATTGGCAGGACATTTATCAAAATGCATGTTTTATTTAGATTGAATTCAACATGTTAAATAAGCCTAATTTTTGTCACTATATCTGCTTCAAGGTAGATTGCGTACAATTCATGATTGTACCGTCTCCGGAATCGTCCTTCCTCACATATGGGGCCAACAATTCTCCTTAAGACTTTTCTCTCGAACGCGGCTAAGAGGTCAGAGTGCCTTTTGCTAAGCACCCAAGTCTCGGATCCATATGTGAGTACTGGCAGAACCATGGTCCTGTACAGCAGTAGTTTTGAAGTTATGGTGAGATTTCTGGATTTGAAGAGCTTTGACAGACTGTAGTAGGCTCTGTTGGATTTGAGAAGCCGCCCGCGTATTTCTTCTTCTATATTGTTATCGGCTGCTACTATTGACCCAAGGTATTTAAAGGATTGCACCACTTCAAATTCGTGCTCCGCTACCTTGATTGTTTGACCAACTGTTCCTCTCGCATTCGACGCCACCATGTACTTTGTTTTACCTTCACTAATGTGCAGCCCCAGATTTTGTGCCGCCTGCTCGATCTGGATGAAGGAATCGTGTACAGCTTGCTCGGTTCTTCCGATGATGTCGATGTCGTCTGCGTAAGCCAGTATCTGGCTGGACCTGTTGACGATGGTCCCTCTTGTTGCCGTGCCAGAGTCACGGATTGCTTTCTCCAACGCCAGGTTGAAGAGGAGGCAGGCCAAACCATCCCCTTGTCGGAGTCCATTAAAGATGTTGATTGGTCTGGATAGCAATCCGGCTATTTTTACTTGGCTTGTTACGTTGGTCATGGTCAACCTACATAGTCGTGTCAATTTATTTGGGATGCCGAATTCTCTCATGGCTTTGTAAAGTTCTACCCTGGCTATGCTATCATAGGCGGCCTTAAAGTCTATAAACAGGTGGTATGTTGGGATGTTAAATTCTAGACATTTTTCCATCGCCTGCCTAAGGGTAAAGATCTGATCAGTTGTTGATTTGCCTGGAATGAAACCACACTGATATTGTCCGATGATGGTTTTAGCGTATGGGGTTATCCGGTCTTGTAGGATAGAGGAGAGTATCTTATAGGCGGTACTCAACAACGTGATACCTCTATAGTTGCTGCACGTTGTGACATCTCCTTTCTTATGTATGGGGCATATTATACCTTTTCGCCAGTCTTCTGGCATTTCTTCACGCTCCCACACGTGCACTATAATATCATGAATTGCCTGACGTAGAGCTGGCCCACCGTGTTGAAATAATTCGGCTGGTATACCATCAGCTCCCGGGGCTTTGTTTTTCTTTAGCCGGTCTATAGCCTTCTCAACCTCTTCTATGCTTGGTGACGGCAACATAGGGTATTCGTCTTGAAGCAGTGGAGCCTCCACTTCTGCAGTGAGTTGACCCTTTAGCAATTCATTAAAGTACACTTCCCATCGCTCCAGTATGCTTTGTGGATCGGTGATCAGATTTCCCTCTCCGTCCTTGCAGTATGTGCAGCGTGGTGTGTACTGCGTCATGTTTCGGATGGATTGGTAGAACTTCCGCGCCTGGTGCGGACCTCGCTCTCGGCTTTTTTCTATTTCACAGATTAAGTTCTTCTCCCAGGCTGATTTTTTCTGTCTGTGAAGCCGTTTTTCTATTTCTTCTCTTTATATTCTTCTTCGCGTGCCCGCGTTCTATGAGATTGCTGCATTGCTCGGTACGCAACATTCTTACGTTCAGTCGCTAGCTTGCATTCATCATCAAACCAGTCGTTCCGATTTCTACGACTGCTGCCTAAGATGGAGTTGGCAGTACTAATGACAGTATTCTTAAGGCGTGTCCACTTCTCATCTACGCCCAGCATACTGGCCCCAGGACTTACTCTCCCTAAATCAAGCGATTCTAGGGCGAGTCCTAACGCATTACCAAAGGTGTTACTGGCATTTTCATTGCGCAGGGCAGCCGTGTTGATTCGAACTTGATCGGCGGATGCAATACGTCTTCGCAAGGCAATCCGCCCTCGGAAGACCATACCAACAAGATAGTGATCCGAGTCGATATTGGCGCCTCGGTACGTTCGTACCGTCATCAAGTTCGAGTAGTGGCGACGGTCTATCAACACGTGGTCTATTTGGTTACGAGTGACTCCATCAGGTGATACCCAGGTGGCTTTGTAGATATCTTTTCGCGGGAACCTGGTACTCGCAACGACCATGTTTTTCGATGCTGCCAATTCTAAGACTCGAAGTCCATTGTCATTAGTGTTCTCATGCAAACTATGGGTGCCTGCGTAATGCCTGAATACCGGCTCCCGACCTATTTTTGCGTTCAAATCCCCAAGGATGATTTTTACGTCATACCTTGGACAGGCATTGAGGGTCCTCTCGACTTGTTCGTAGTAAGTCTCTTTTTCTTCGTCTGAGGACTCCTCCGTAGGTCCGTGAACGTTAATGAGGCTAATGTTCGTAAATTTGCCTCGCACGCGAAGGGTGCATAGCCTTTCGCTTATAGCGTTAAAGCCGATGATGGTAGACTTCATTTTTTCGCTGACTAGGAAGCCTACCCCGAGCACATGGTGTTTTGTATGACAGCTGTAGTATACGTCATATTCTTTCTTCTGTAAAACACCATTCCCTGTCCATCTGATTTCTTGTAGTGCTGTTATGTCAGCTCTATATTTTGACAGGGCATCGGCTAGCTGCTGAGCAGCTCGAGCTCTATAGAGCAATCGTACGTTCCATAAGAAAATTCGTAAATCGTTTTGCCGTTTTCGTTGCGTTGGTTGTCGTCGTGAGATCAGTCCGTTTCCGAGGCTTGTTGTCGGGTTCGTAATTCTAAAATTTTACGGAACAGGGAATTAACCTGTTGCCAACCTGAGGAACTAGCCTGATCATATTAGCCAAACCTTTTTTAAAAGGCTTGTTACTAGCGGCCGCCGCAAAGAGGCTATGATCACACTTCCACCAGTCCCGAATAGTTACGGCACGTGCATGTTTTCATATGCTACATGTTATTCCCCCTATTCGTCTGATGGCTGACCGCCATCTAAGGGTATTTTATATTAAGATTCTTTTCGAACCATGTTCTTGTTGGGCTTCATTTGTCAGAAAGCATGTTTTATTTGGTTTAGATTCAAAATATGATTTAGATTCAAAATATGATTATTTAGCAAAAGCATTTTAGATACACCTGTATAGAGTTCATAATATTCTCAAAAAGAAGTCAAACAAACTTACCTTTAAGCTTTCTGTTCGAGTCAAAGGCTTGTTGTTGGGCGCCACTTATTAAAAACATGTCTGATTTTAATAAATTTTAATTATGTTTTACATTGTATTTAAAACTATTTTGTTATTTTTAATAATTCCTGTGTCTCCACCGGGTCTCAAGCTCGAGTTCTCTCGCATGACGTTCCTGTCCGCTACTCACTGAGCCAAACTAATATATAAAATATTTGTCTAAAATACCTCAACAAACTACTTTTAATTAATTCTTAAGAAATAACATTTTTTTTGTGAATCTAAGAATTATTTCTTGAAATAAATTTATCATATAAGTAGGTAATTAATAGTTTGCATCGTTATTCCAACTATTTTCATTCTTGATGATAATTGAAATCTGAAGAATTAATTTTTGAATCAACAATATGGTGTTTGAAAAAAAAAAATCAGTAAATTTACAATAAAAAATTTGGTTTTTGAAAATGATTAATTGTACAATAATAGCTTTACCAAGATATTTTTTCTTAAAATGTTTTTTTTTTATTTTTAATAGGTAAATTGAGAATTTATAAATAATAATTTTACAAGAATTGAAAATTCTCTGGACAATATCGTTATTTTTATGGTTTTATTCGAGCCATGAAAAAAAAACACATATTTTATTTGATCGAACCTTTTTAAAAGAAAAATTGATCTGTAATCATCACAACTAGAAATGAAATAAACAAATGTACTTGTTTATGTGGCAAGCTGCCACGAAAATAAAATTAAATTTAATATATTTTTTTTTTAATATAAAAAAAAAATCGTGAATTTTTCACAAAAGTGCTAAAACTTCTTTTATCAAAGATTCAAAATCTGTTTCCTAAATATAAGTTTACCAAAAAATATATTTTAAAATTGTTAGAGCGGTTTTTAAATAAATCGATGTTTACTTAATATTTATTATAAAAGTTTTTTTAAAATGACGGCAACTGAGATGAAGATGCTTCGCATGACAGCAGGAGTGACAAAGCTTGACCGAATACGGAGTAGAAAGATCCGGAAAAGCCTCCACGTCAAAGAAACCATCGTTCAAAAAATGCAGCACGACAAACTCAGCTGGTACTGTCATGTACTTAGGAGAAACGCTGAGAACCCCGTCCAAAAAACATTATCATACAACTTTCCAGTACAATCGCGGAAGAGAGGCAGGCCCAAGAACTCCTGGAGAAAACAAATGCAACGACACCAGCATTCAGTTGGCCTCAGACATGGAACAATCCATAACCGGGAAGCTTGCCGACACTTTCTGAGGTCAACCCGACTAACCCCACAAGCAGATCAGTAGAGAAGCGGTGAAGTGGGAAAGTTATGATCCCACTCGAGATCATAATATCGTCCGAAAAGAAGAAGAAGAAGAAGAAGAAGATAAAAGTTTTTTTTACAAATTTGAAGAAAGCCATTTTTAAGTGCTTAATTGTTTGCATTTTATGCATAAAAAATAAAAAAAATTTTCAAGCAGTTTTCCAAATATTGAATTTACAAAAAAATAAATTAGAAAATTAATTAAAACTAAAGTTAAGCTTTTTTGCAAAATGTTGTTGAAATTTGATTAAGTCATCTAGACTGTTCTAAAAAAAAATTTGGTTTGAAATCGATTAACCCGTTCATGAGATTAGCTCAAGAAAAAAATAACAGTTCTATGGGAGGTACCGTTAATAGGCTTTTCATTTTTTTTTTGCGAAAATTGTTGCAACCGCTTTCGAGAAAATTAAGTTTTTCCATATGGCAGGTACCGTTGTTTTTTGAACTAAAAAAAAATTTCAGTTTCACCTCTAAGGAATGGTCTACAAACCCTACATACCAAATTTAATACTTTAGATCGGTTAAGCAATTAAGGCTTTTGTCAAAATCCACTCAGTCGTTAACGAGAAGGTCAAAATTAAAAAAAATAAACCGTTATATGGCAGTTACCGTTAAAACTGTTCCTAAAAAATATGGTTCATACCATCTGAAAGGCTTTTAGTTTCGTATCGCTTGTGTTAAATTTTAACAAAATCGTTAGAGCCGTTAGGCCTAGAACAAAAATTAATAATCCCCCTGACTGTCACCCTTAAAATCCTATAAACCGAGTTTAAATGATATCGGTCCAACCGTTTAGGTTAGGACATCCCACACTGTCCGCAAAATTCCTTGCAAAACTAATGTATTAAATGGAATGAAGAGATAATGTTTTCACATGCGAAAGTAGTGCAAGATAAAAGTTTTTCTTTCATTTCCCCAGAAGAAGCAGGAGGGAATTGACTGGCTATTTATTTGTATAAATCCACACGTTATGTAATAAATTGATTTTATTTGTTGTTACTGTACTTTTCATCTTGTTTGGCAACATCACTCTTGATTGAGATGTATAAGCGGTGTCTACCGCGTTGCCCACACATCACTACGCTCACATGCTAATTAGTCACATCAATATCCCGGTCGTACGTTTATCCAACAGATAAGTAAAGAAAATTAATCTTAGATTGATGCAGAGTGCATTGGAAGCAGAGTGCTGTATTTGCTGTGAGGAAATTTTATACTTCGAGTAGGAGAATTGAATTTGTACACAAATTTAATTGAAAAACTTTATTTGGTAGTTCTGAAGTTAAAAGTTTGTCTTTAGTTGGTTCTCTGGAGCACACCGTTCTCCTCGATACCAATATATACCCACCCCTTTTGAAAACAAATTAAAAGTTGTTAAGTTTGCGTCCACTTACCCTTCGTCTATAAATTGCATAAAATGTATACTTACACAAAACAAAACCATGGATAGATCGATTGGATGACGACTAAACCAACCAAATAAACAAGGACAACCAACATCCAGAAGATTATGCTCTCCAACAGCAGTAGCAGGTCGTCCAAAGTCCAACAAATATACTTTCCATCCTTTTCCCATGTATAAACAATAAAAATATTTTATTTTGCATTTGAAAACTGATCTCTAAATCTATGAATCACACTCTAATGGCATTACCCGGAAACGGATACGCTTTTCAACCCAAGGCTTGCAATGTGGTTCACAAAAGCCGCATACACAAGGTAGTTCGTTTGGCTGTCCTTCTGTTTTGTTTCGTTTGTCCGTTCTATGTTCTCCGTTACGTTCCATTGTACGTATAGCATGTAGATGTTAAAGTTTATCTTCTTAGAGTGTAAACATGACCGGAAACTTTTGTCATGGTTGGGTTGGAGAATTGAGATTGAGAGACTCGTTCGGTGTTTATTTTTGCTTTTGACTCAGATGGTGTACCTCTATATAAGAATATCTATCTATATACATAGGCATGATGTTTAAGGATATTTTCGGTCGTCGATGTGGATTCTAGCCTTGTAGAATGAACAAACTTGAGGATTTTGCTTCGCCACCGCTGTTTCTTTACTGGCTCTTGCCACATGTCATATATTGACACAGTAATGTCGCACTGTGCATTTGGGAGTTGCCAACAGTAAATTACATCGGATTTTTGCGAATATTTCAAATATTTTTGTATATATCTACGACTAGGAGTAGCTACTTTTATTTGATTTTGTTATAATAACAATACGAAAGTATCTTCTATGTAGGTACGTGTGTGTGTACGTTATACGTTAAGAGTTTATGGGTTTACCTAAGGAAATCTGATATAGCTGTGCAGAGTATCAGCTTTAGATTTATATTCGATTTGTAAACCAAAAAGAGATAAACGAAAAAAGATTTTGTAATAAAAAGGTTTAAAATGGATTTCTTTTTGTTTCGAAATTAAGTTTAGATAGATACCTACCCACCAAATTTTGTTTACTTTGGTACCTACTTTGAAATAAAATTTTATAGATTCCAAAGAAAATTATTAAGGTCAACACAAAACTGCAAAATAACTTGAAAAGCAATATAGCTGGGATGTAAGATGCATGAGAAGCATCATGGATTTAGGTTACGTTGATATGAGTTGGAATTGCTTGGAGTTTAAGTATGAGCAGTTAAAATCAACTCAGAACGTTAAAAATATTGGGATATCAGAAAATTGTTATTTTTTATTCAGAAAGCGTATAGTACCTATGAATTTTTATTATGTTACTTGGTATCCACTATCGTATTTTTTAACTTTTATAACTCAGCTTTTAAAACGTTAAACATCATCGTTTATAAGGTATACATTACCCAAAGAATAAAACAAGATAGCTACAGCAATAAGGGTCTAGAAAATGTTTCCAATTTGTTTATAAGACATTTCAAACTAATTTTAGGCACATTTCAAAAATGTTTTTTTGTTGGCTTGATCCAATGAAGAAATATTTTTAAAATGTGTGGTATTTTTTATTTTGTTCATCAGATTTAATATTAAACGATAAAATTTCTTCCTGTATCATTTGCGAAAAATTCAAAGTTTACAGTTGCGAATGGGAAATCAGAAACATTTAAGAAACATTTATAAAACAATTCTTAATTTTTTCATATACAGAAATATTTTTTAAATGTTTCTGAAATGGTTCTCTGGTTTAAACAGTGGGATGACATAAGGTCCGCGGACGGAAATTATGGCTGCTTCAAATTGACACAATGTCCATGAACATTAAGACCGATAGGAATTAGTCATAACATAAAATTTAAGTACAAAACAGTTATATGGTCAATTGGCCTAGAAATCTTAAAAGACGCACCCACTTAATATCAGTTTAATATTAATTGGCGCATTAACAACAAAATGCACTTCCATTGAATTGTTTTAAAAATATTTTATAATTTAGTCTTGCAAATCTCCTTGAAAATAAATCTGCGGAAATAAAGAAAATCTTAAGAAATTTAGTAGGATCAGCATTTCACACATCAAAAAATTTCAACACACTGGTTTTCCTTATGAAATGTAGAAAATTAGGATTAATTCCGAATTTTATACAAAATTCATTAGGTAATATTGACCTATTGTTTGAATTCTCAAACGAACTAGTTGAGAAAAACATAGAGAAAAAACTTCGCACACACATAGAACATTTTCATACAAAACTTTTGAATACAGCCATCTCTCTCAAACATGCACAATTAAACAAACAGAAACTTTTGTTATTAAAGTCAGAAGAATTGATTAGCAGCACTTTGTCTCATCACGAAAGTACCAGTTTTTTCGAAAGCCAAAATAAAACATTCCACAGAATTAACAATAATACCAAAAACAATCAAAAGAACAAATTGGAGAAATTAAAAACAAACATCAAACACAAGATGGGAATGCAATTTAACGAAAAATGGTTTGTCAATAAGACCGATGTAGACTTCCCAGAAGACATCAAATGGTTGTTGTCATTAGGACCAAAATTTGCTCTGCCAACTGAAATACGAAATATACCTCTTTTTAAAATTATAGCGGATGGTGAAGAGATGATAAAAACATTGGAACAGGGTGACCATGAAACTGCACGTGCAAACCTCACACAAATTTTGCAAAACTATATGCGTTCTTCATCTACATTACCTTTTGATAAATTTATCAACAAAATTTCTCAGGACACGAATAAATTTCTTTAAAATCATAAGGAAGTTTATATTGTATCTGCAGATAAAGGTAACGTCACATAGTAGCTATCTACAAAAAAGATTATATGGAAAAAATGAGAGACTTAATGGCAGATAGGAGTACCTATAGAAATCTTAGAAGCAATCCAACTCTTAAGCTTCAAGGTTTGAACAATGGCTTCGTTAAAACTTTATTCGAGCTAAAGGTCGTAAATGAGTATGAGAGAAAACGAATGATAACATACACGGCAAATAGTCCACGAATTTACGGTTTACCAAAGATTCACAAAGAGAATATGCCGTTTAGACCAATTTGTTCATCAACAAGTGTCCTATGCTTTGAATTATCCAAAAATTTTTGGTCAAAATTCTAAAAAACTTGACAGATAATTCTAAATTTAATGTCCGTGATGCAAAACATTTTATTAATGTAGTTTCTTCATTCAACATAGAGGAAGATGAAGTCTCATTCGATGTGGTTTCATTGTTTACCAACGTGACTGTTCGAATGATTCTTGATATAATTGAAAAGAAATGGAATGAAAAAAAAGAATTCACCAAGATTAAGAAATCTCTGTTTCTGGAAATGCTTCGTTTTTGCATCATCGAAAACAATTGTTTGGAGTTTGAAACAAAAATATACCAACAAAAACAAGGGGTACCAATGGGAAGTCCGGCTTCACCAATCTTAGCAGACATTGCAATGGAAGCACTGTTAGAAGATGTTATTGGTAAATTAACATCTAAACCAAAAATTATTACCAAATATGTCGATGACTTATTTGCAATAGTTAAAAAAAGCGAAGTTGATTCCACACTAAGTGCCTTAAATTCATTCCATCAAAGAATGCAATTTACTGTGGAAGTGGAGGAGAATGGTGAGTTGCCTTACCTTGATGTAAAGGCTGTAAGACACGAAGGAAAAATCATCTTTGACTGGTATAAGAAACCTACATCTTCTGGGCGATTAATAAATTTTCACTCGAAGCTGCCCAAACAGGTTTTATTCAATACTGCACAGAATTTTATAAAAAGAGTGCTAGACAATAGCCACATTTTATTTCAACAAAAAAACATTAATTTAATAAGGGACACCCTGTGTTCTAATTCTTTCCCTGCCCATGCTATTGAACGATTGATAAACAATTATTACAACAAAAAGGAAACGAGTCTAGAAAATGTTCCACCACCACAACCTGTTGTCTATCGGAGTGCAATATATATTCCATCTCTTTCAACTCGAATGAAACAAGCTCCAATTAGAAATAAAGAGACAACAAGAATAGCGTTTAGATCGACCAACACTCTAAAAACGTTTCTATTTTCTAACACAAAAGGGAAAATAGACAGAATGGATAAGTCTGATGTTGTTTACAAAATTAATTGTATAGGTGGGACAGGGACAAATTGTTCTTCTGTATATGTTGGTACCTCCAAACAAAAACTCCGCAATCGTCTCTCCGGCCACCGGTCTGACATTAACAGTGGTGGTTCTCAAAAAACTGCACTTGCCCTCCACTGCATAGAGCAGGACCACAGACCTGACTTAGAAAATGTGACTATACTAGAAGTTGAGAAACACCCTAATAAGAGAATGTTGTTGGAAATGCTGCATATGAACAACGAAGAGAGTTAGATCAACAGACGATCTGATTGTGAGAATCTCAGTAACATTTACAGCCAACTAATAAAAAACAATAAAAGAAGGCAAAATTAAATACAGTCTTTTGTCAGTGTTGGGAGGTGTAATCCAATAAGGAGATTTTTTCATAATTTAATGTATTTTAAAGTCAATGTAATTATTTAATTGTATTTATAATTTTTATGTTGTTTTTTCTAAATCAACTTAATTATTTTTAGTGTACAATGTGTGGTTCTCTTGAACATATTTTTGTTTTTGGAAATTAAGTTACTTAAATTAAATTGTAAGTTAAATTTTGATGTATTGTATAGATGACATTATTGACCATGTACCTATATTATTTTACAATAAAGGCCTGAGGAAAAGCGTATTCATGCTCGAAACGTTGCTAACCATTTAACACCTCGTTTTATTGACCTGGAGCCTGCTTAAACACAATTATTTGAAATAAAGAAAATCTAATTGTCAAACAAACATACTTGAAGGAGCAAAAAAAATTCTCTCTTAGAATGCAGATAATTTAAAAAAAAAATCAAGATATTTTAGAAAGTTGCAGTAGCTATTCAATCATATAAAAATGTAAAATTTTAAAAACTTTAAAAATAATGATGATTGATGATTGATGATACGTGCATAAACACGTATATGCAAAATGCCACTGTTTATTCAAAGTGAACATTTGTTCGGGAGAAAGTTTTAAAAATTCCGGGGTAACAGATTTTCGCCAAGCGAAATGTTTTCGAGGTGAACTTCAGAATAAGGCTAATTATTTGGTAAGTCAATAGATCATAAGTATTGTTCTGTTTTTTCAAATAGCGGTGTCAAAAAATGTTAATACCAATGCGGCAACTTCGTGTCAACGCGGCGTAATGGGTCCAAAATCTTTCATAAATTTAATTTTAAAAACTTTTCAAGTTAATGTAGTTATATATTTACTTTAGAGATATTTAATAAAATGAGTTAATTCGTCTTTCTGTTCATTACATTTCGACGACAAAACTACAACATCGATTGAAATAAAATCTGTCGTAAGAAAATTAAATAATATCTAAAAACAAGAATTTTTAGTTTCTTTAGTTTTCAAAAAAAATCAGAAGAAAAATGTTTTAGGTAAACCTATAACCGTCAAATTATGATTGAGACTTGTAAGTTTTATTATTTAAATCAAATTACCTCAACAATTTCATAAAATTTTTCAAGTTTTGAATTAAACTTTTGCAGAACTAATTTACTGATATCTAAATATAATATATGACCCATCACGATTAAACCTCAACAATACTTGTCCTTTTTAAACAGCATTTGCTCCTTTATAATTCTTTAATGTTTCTAAATTTCTAAAATTCCTGTCCGTTTCAAATTATTTGCAGTTGTTGTTACAATGTAACAATATGCAAAGGAAGCATAACATATTAACGAATATATGTAGGTAGAAACTATTTCAAAATTACAAAAACAAAAAACAAAAAAATGTTTTACAAGTTTTCTTCTTGTTGTCAATAAACAACGCCGCCATCGCATTGTGGCTGATGGTGGTGCTAGTCGTGGTTCATTCCACTTGAATAATGCCTTTCCTTTGCCTTATGATTATGGTTCTTAAAGAGGTTGGCACTCACTTGTCTAGAGCAAGGTGCACTCATCCGACTTGTGCACATGCCAACTTAAGAGCCCACACAGCCGTATAGCCAGGATTTTCCGGATATTCATATTATAATGTGAATTGTGACATTTTTCCATCTAGCCACCCAGACAGACACAAACAAAGTTCATTTGCCGCACATGCCACCGCTCCACGTAGTCGCTCAACCGTTTTATGACAACGATGACGAGGCTAAGTGGCAAGTGCCTTATAGCAATGTGACAATGATGTGATTGTTATGGCAGTGAGTGGCACCAATCAAGTTGACATTTTTTTTTCAATGGGTCTGTGTCTCAAGCAATCTTAAACTTGTTTTTCTTTCTCACAACTCCTAAAAACATATCTCAAATTTCCAGAGGAAACAAATATTAAAATCTATGTCATAAATAAAGTTTGAAAAATTTAAAAAAAACTTACAGTATCATCGACTTGAATTTGTGTTTTTATCCATTTACAACAAAAAGATCCAAAATGTAATAATTGAAGTTAGAAGAAGAAGATTGGTGCACGAATATATCTCGCTCAACTAAAATAAAACTTTACAACCCATACAACTCACAATTTACTTTTTTTTTTTTTAATTAAACTTTTATTTTCACTATTTTTCCATGTAAATGGAGTATTGCGTTTGCCACTGACGAAGACGACCGACGACGAGAATTTCCACTGTGGTGCAACACTTTATAAAATTAAAACCCAAAAAGAATTTATTTCTAACCGCACATGGTTTAAGGTAGCTCCCGAAAGGCAATAATAAACGCAGATAATATAAGATACAATTCTTTGAGGAAGGAAAATATCGCGACACACAAGCGCCAACAAGCAATTTCTTCGTTTAAATTTTCGATTCAAGTCACGTATTTATTGTAACAGCCTAAATGAGAAAAAAAGAGTTTAACATAGGTTCTGGACTTCACAACAACTATCAATTCTAGAAGAAGTTTGGTTTTTATATATTTTTGTATTGAACGTTTTTTTTTTATTTATTTTGAATAAATAATTTTATTTAATTTTTAAATTCTATCTTATTCTATATATGGGACTTGTATCCGTAAGATTTTTACGCTCCACGTAAAAGTCACTTTAACACTGACGAACAACCCTCACGCACTTTATAGCTCCAAATTCGTGAGCCAATTCAAATGGATACACTGTCGGTGAAGACTGGCATAGCATCGATGCCTCGATGGTATTTGCCCAACAATTCTGACTCAAGTCTCAAAGAGATTTAAGTTATTGGAAGTGCACGGGTGGTAAAGAGTGTGTTTTGAAAGAAATTCACCTCGGATACGTTTTCCAATGGGAAAATATTAAATTTTCCGACAGTCACTAGCGCTGGACTTGTCTCCGTACGAAGCCTCCGATGGAGAATGAACTTGGATACTTCTCGAACGTATCGTCGAGTCTTGTCATGTCTATGAGAGTGAATTCCACTTAATAAGGCTGCATCCATATTTTTGAGTGGAAATTCACTAAATAAGTGTGATACTCAACCTTTTAACGCATTGGCAGCATGTTGCTTAGAAGCGTGAATTTCTGAATGAGTGCAAAATTGTGCCACCACCACAACAGCCAGCAACAAACACTGACCTAACTCACAGTTTAGATACATGTTGGGCAACATAAAAAACATGCATTGAGTGAAATTGTGAACTTGATGAAAAAAGAGGTGGTGAATGAATGGGAATGGTTTATGAGAGTGGACATGGATACAAGCATTTATGTATAATTATTTTTGGCACTCTCGAAACTTTAACAAAACACTGCAAAGAGGTTTCTTAATTGATTATCAAGTAGAAAAAATACACTTTCATCTCTTTCCCTCCCTCGGGCCTCGCTTATATTTAAAAGGAAGAGATTCTAGATCAAAGGTTTGTCACCGTCACTTATTAAGTGTTGAGTCTTTATTATCTTAAATCACAGAAGATTTTAGACTTTTCCTTGTTCGGGGTCTTACATAACCATTTATAAGAAAGGTTATAATGCGATTAGAGATGCACTGAAACATGCAGGAATGGTCAATTTTGGTCTAGATTTTGGAAACTTTATAAGTGGTATTGATATTATGGTTTTGATTATTAAATGGAAAGGCATACAATTTGTTGCTTTTATAAAACCGATGAGATGGCATCAGGGCTTGGAGTAACAAATTTAATTTCAACTTTAATATAAAAAAAAAGTAATAGGTATGTTGGTGGCATTAAGAAATAAGTGAGATTATTTTAATTAATTATTTGTTTGCTTTCTGTAATCTTTATTATAGCTGCCAATCTATTTATAAATAGAAAAGATACACATGCAAATTTCTATTAAATCGGTTTAAGTATTGTTTTAAATTAAATGACAAATAAATATAGATATTGGTATGGACAATTGTAGATACATATACTTACATAAGTATTAAATAAAATTCTTACATATAACATTGAAAAGTAAAAGGCCCAACTGGATCGTACAAACTTTATCACCTTATGTGAGAAATAATGTCACTTGAGAAATGTCATATATTAATTCCCTCTAGAGGTGAAGGTAAATTTTGTAATAATCTATACCAATGGAAGTAAATCGAAGAGAAAATGACATGAAATTTGGTATTGAATACCCGAGGTGAAGCATTCCATAATCATGTTGTACGGCTACAGAAAGAATATCCGTATACCTACACACTTCACTATACGTCCAAAGTTGGGATCAAGGGAGAAATGTATGAGCATTCCTTTAACAGTGTGAGTGTAACGGTATATGTGGCGAGATGGCAAAATGTTGCCAAGTAAAATTTAAAAAAAGTAACTTATAACATTTTGCGATCTGATCACACAATTAAAGAAATACATGAAATGTTACGTAGATTTTCTAGCTATTTAAAAGTTTTCATTAAATTTAAAATATCAAGCGCAACAATCCTATATACAATTTCTTTAAAACGGTGTAAGGATTAGTTCCCACTTTATGCTGAAATAGGCCATCAAATTACCAGTAAAAGCCGTGTACTACCGGTACGGTCGTAAGTAAGCTTTTATTCTTCGAGTTATTTTATTTTTATTCACGAAAAACTTAAAATTCCACCCTAGATCAGTAATAGTCTAGGTTACTAGAACTTTAGGGAAGCATTTCATTTCCTATTTTAATAGGAAGACCCTTTGGAAATTGTTGCCGTGTGTATCTCTGTTCTAATTATCGAAGCAAAGATTTCCTCCATCCGATTTTGGCGTTGAATTGGCAAAAAGAATCATCTTTAGATATAGAAGTCGTATTTCGGACCCATAAGTCATACCTTAAACGTACTACCTATTTATCCATGATTTTTATAAATGAAACAAAACTAATTCGTTGTCGCTTTGAAAATTAATTAAAAAAAAATTTGTTTGAAAATGTTTACCAAAAAATTGATTTAGCAGATTTTGTGACTTTTAAATTGGATCTATTCGAAATATATTCTCCCATTCAACACAGTCTACCATTTTGATAGTCAAAAGTATATAGGCTCCTAATACATAGGTAAATTATAATCTACGCAGTATAAAAATCTTAACCCGGACATACCTTAATTTTTGCAAGGCAACCACCATATTCCCTTTGTTATATAATTTCTTATGGCCAAATATTTTAAAAAGGCAGCAAACATTCGTATGGATATATTCAAAAACTTACGGATTTTATTTTTTTTTATGTTTTTAGAAGTTTATATTACCTTATGCCATTTTTCCTAATTTTAAATTCATTAATTGGACATTCACACCATCTAACGACGCAGTTGGTAAACCAAGACCTGTCGAAAGAACCCAATCAGTTTTGATCAAGTATCTACACCCACTCCACATAAATGTGCGTCACACTTGGACAAATTTTTCTTCTCATTTATCCAAACTTAAAACAAAGTTAATGTCAGAATACTAGTTAACTTAATGATTTTCAGGGTAAAGAAGATTAACTCAAACAGAAGTATTCATGGACTCCATATTACAACTTTTTCTCTACTTTATCTACTTTTCCCATTTAGTCTTAATAACATCAGGCGATCACAGAGTGTTCCAAATCCTTAAACCGTTCTTTTTTTCTATTCCTCATCCTCAGTTAAAAACATCGAAAAATAGAATAAAAAAATATTAAAAAAAACTTTTGCATTTAAACTTACTTTCATTGTCTCGACTTGACGTCAGTCTCCTCTTCACTTAGTCCTTCTAGTTTCAAAACCCTGCGTTCGTCCCCGTGTATCTACTGTTCTAACACTCATTCGTTGGTTTTTTTCTGAGGTTTCTGAGATTTTTTTTTTTTTTAAGTTTGAACATTGTTTGTCCTCAAAGTGTTTTGTTCCTTTTTGCAAACACCTACATTCTCAGGGTAACATAATAAAGTGAAAACCCTTTTCTTTTACCCTATGAATTTATTTTTCTCCTCCTCCCATTTGGTGATGATGCTGCTAGTATGGACTCAATTTCGTTTCTTACATACACATGCATGCTCAATCCTTTTGGAATATGGTTCAAGTTGTTACAAAGAATAAATAGAATTTATACAAAAAGGAGTCTTCCCCTGTTATGACAGGTCAAAGGAAGAGACCCCTCTTAACCTGCTTGATACACCTAAACAAAAAGAATCAATCGAATATACCTAGTCGTCTTCGTTGTTGTCCTAAAAATGGGTTAAGATAGTTCAGATTGTTTTCCGAAAAATCTTATAGTATCTTGAACTTGTATTCTTTTTATCGAGTGTATCTTTAAGTGTAAATTCAATTACAAATGAGGTGGGATGTATCAAACAGTTATGATTAAAAGCAAGTAGATATATACCATCTAACAAAGGCAGAAGATGGCATGATAACTTGCCAACAACATAATTATCCAACCAATCCTCTTAGAGATTCACGATTTCACCTGCAAGTCGATTCCATAAATACAAATATCGTGTGCATCAGTGCATGATGGGTGCTGCTTGACCTTTTATGGGGAAGATAAATTCTTTTGCTCGTATAACATTTTATACGCTGCTGCTGCCCTGCCTTGGCTAATCCAAAATGCCAATTCTTCGGTCAGTACTTTGTTGACAACCTTAAGCGAACTTTCAATTGTGAGCACAGGTAATCTCCTTGGCTTTTTTAATGCAAATAAATGGCTATAAAACGTAACAAACCGTAACAATATCTCAACTCTTCTATAGGTAGAGAAAACAGATAAAGAGAACTACATGAATTCAGCAGAAACTTTTTCTTTAGCCTTGTAGGCGGGCTAATGTCTATGCCGGGGTATCTTGTTTTTCCCTAGATCGAATCGATCTTACGGGGAAACTGGTTCTACCCTAAGCACTCTGCTTGTTTAGGTTTTTGGCGAAGACAGACATATCGGAGCTAACAACCCGGCCTGGTGGGGGGTATGGGCCAATACCCTTGGCTGAGGTGCCCGAAGATATCTTGTTTTTTTATGGAAGTTGGTAATAAAGGGATCATCTCCCAAGCAACACCATTCCATACCTTAAAACACAACAGTCATCAAAACGCTATTCCAACCTCCACATAATGATAGCTGTCAAGAGTTTATGGTATCAAAACGGGGCACCAAGCGCTAATTGGGTTTTTATTCTAGCAGAATAGCCGCCATTCCTACCTACCTATAACATTATCAACAATTTACGAGCCACTTTATTATGGGTTATTTGTGTTAATAGTCGACGAGTTGATTCCTCGTCTCGATTTTATAAGGCAATTCCCATTAATTTGTGTTCAATTAGGATAAGAGTGAACTGGCTGACAGAATCAATGTGGAGGGAAAATCTCTTTCCCATATGGGTTTGCAAAATTTTCCATGTAACGCAGCAGCATTCATTGTTTGTGGCATCGCAGATGATTGTTCACACTAATGTTCAGCTCATCTCATATAGCTTTGCTGAAGCTCAAAGTATATCACAGCAGCAAATAAGACAATAAATCAAATTGTAAGAGAGTAGTAGCAATTTGGTTTATTTCGAACCGAGACGACCACTACCGACCAGTCATTCGGACAGCCAACCAAACCGACAACCAATAAGCTATCTGTCCAGGGTTTATGACCAAAAATCGAGCACAACAAAACTTTCAATAGAATTTGTAGGCTCTGAGCTCAGCCTGATGCGTTTCTGCCTCCCAGTTGTTCTCCCTATACTACTGCAGTGCTGCCATCAGTTTTCCTGCCTAAACTGCTGCCATCAGCCGCACTCTTAAGAGCTGACTATTGTAAATTTATATTTTGATGTTTGCACAGTGTTTGGGAATAAAAGGACCAAAGAAATTCCATTTTCTGGTCCAAATGATCCTAGGGCATAGGTAATATGTATATTTATACTTCATCCAAATGCCCATTCTTAAGAGATGGTTTGATTTTCAATTAAGTAATGCCGAGGTGGTGATAGGAGAGGAATATTAGATGTTGTTCGTCACATGATATACACAAAACGATTTGGTATGGAAGACTTAAATCGTGATTTATGAAAACGAGGACAATATGTATATCGATTGACTTAGTATTGACAACCAAAACAAAAGACAAAATTTACACAAAAAGGATTTATGCTTAATTATGGGTTTGTATTCCTTTACCGCTGAATGCGCTTTATTAATATTTTATTAGGTAGGTAAAGGCATTCAGATTGACTGTGTGTGTTTGTGTTTTATTAGCCCAAGTAATTTACTTAAGTGGATGTTCCTACCTAAATTATATGTGCCTGGTCTGAATATATAATTTATTGGTAGGGATGTAGTAAATCTCCAATTAAAGTTAGTAAAATTTCCTCAAATAAAATTATACTATAAACAACTATCATTTCCTACGTAAAAACTTAAGGAGTCATGATTAATGGGACTGTCGAAAAGATAGTGGTTATGGTATTAAATATTCGTTGACAGAATTTTATTATAGTATATTAAGCATCTGGCGAAAAAACACTGACGGTTGATCTTGTTGTTCCCATCACATTTAGATCAATGTAGAGCTGTTATACGATTTAGGCGTATAACACCGTAACATGCTTCTGGGGTCTGCGTCTGCTGAAGATTACAGTTTGAAATCATAATTTATTGTTATAGGTAAACTAAACTTATATTGACAAAGACAACTAACCGTCCGTCTTTTCTAATTGTTGGCCCTTAGAGTCCTGTAAAAAAAAAGTTGTCTCACATGAATTTTCTGGGGATATTGAAGTATGTATATAATTAATTTGAATTTATATCAGAATAAACATTATGTTTGAAACTATACCACATTTTTTTTCGATGCCTTCATATGCTAGAAAAGACAACTGTTATGACAACTTCCTACCAAAAACAACACTTGATTCCCTGTCGAGGAGATTTTGCCTTTTCTCTATTTCACTTCTAATTTACATGAATGTTCTATCTTTAACCATTAACCTGCCAGATCTGTAATAGCTTATCAAGAGAACGCGAGCAACATGCCAACATGTGCACTGGTTCTTTAACTGACTGATGTAAAGGATGACCGGCTTGGATCTCTTGGGAGACCTATTCACTCAAAGGTTGTATGGTACAATGATCACAATATAATAAACCATCCATCTTGCACCACGAAAAAGTATGATACTTTTAAGGAAGTAAGGCGTTTTCAAAGAAAAGTATAAATTAGGCCCACTTCCACGAAACTTTTTTGACATTAGAAACCACTGATTTATCCATGCATAGGCACTAGTCATCGATAAAAATATAAACTCGTTGCAAAATCTTAAATATTTAACCACTCATTTTTCTCTGGATAACTTTTTTTACATCCGTCAAATAGAATTTGACAAGAAGTTGCTATCGGTTAGGTTCGTATTAGTGTGTGTAGCAAATGTTGTTGTTATTTTGTGGAGGTTTTCTGTTTCGTTCCTGTTTATATTTTTGTGAATTTATAAATTTATCTTTTTATAATTTATAAATTTATCTTTTGTTTTCGTGCTAGTGGCCCTTAATATATATAATGTGAGAACTTTTTCGACAAGGTATTTTGTTAGAGTTAACTTCGCTAAATTAGTAATTTCTTTAAACTTGACAAAACCTATAGTTGACAATAAATTTGGATAACCTGGAATATCCATATGATCCAGAATATCTATCAACACATTATTAATGTGTTTTACAATTGGAAAAATTTCAGATTTTTGTTTGCGAATAGAATGCAAAAATATATAATTTCAATGAGTTGTATAGAAAATTATATAAATAAAAAAAAACTAGTTTGCTGTAAAAAATGCCGCTTCTTGACATTTTTTTACTCAAAATCTCAAAAGAAGGCGATATTTAATTATAAACCAATTTAAATTTATTCTTTTCTCCGAAGATCAATAGTAATGATATAATCCCATTAATATCAACCAATATCCTCATTCATATTTTATTCGAAAATGAACAAAAAAAAACCTCTCAGATTTCAACTCGATGAAGATTTTCACATTTAGGTAATATTTTTTGACTAAGCGTAGCTATATACAGTATATACATACATATAATCACATGTTTTCATATTTCAAAACCTTTGAAACAACCCTTTTGTTATACCACAATCATTCGTCAAAATGATTATACTATTCATTGTTTATGTATTCTGTGATGACCATGAAACAATCCATTAAAATGTATAATAGGTACCTTCTCCTTTAGACAAAAAAAAGTTCAAAAATTACCAACCGCCAAAGTAATTCTCTATAATTTATTGGATTTTCGTTTCTATATAGTCAAACCATGAGCTTTGTTTTTCTTAAATAAGCGGCTCTATGAATAGCTTCATTTGTTGTTGATGGTAAAAAATATAAAATATTAGTTACCAAAAATTCACTTTTCAATTTACATAATGTTATCACACCCTATAATATCATACGCACCAAGGACTTAAAACAGAAAAAAACACAATTGCTATTTACTTTATATACAAAATTCAATTCTCGATTACTTTGGCGACATATTTAACTAATGCAGAGTTGCGAAGTTGATAATAAGCCTCATATTCATGGTGGCGGTGCAAGGACTATGAAGACTTTTTGTTTGGATTACGGTATGATGGCAATGGCGGATCGTTTTCAAATCCGAAATTGAGTTGAAATTCCCACCTTATATCAATAAAAATGTTAATTTTATAAAGAGTCGCGATGTGGTGGAGTGTGATGTTAAATTCTACGGCAGCATGCCCACATGGCACATGGTTACGGTGACCATCTTCTCGGAGGCAAAAAAGATGACACATTTTTTTCAAAAATTTGTGAACGAATAATTTTAATTAAAAGAGTAACTCTTTTTTCATTTCATAGTCAACTCACAAGTAGGTACCTACTGATTTTATGTAAAATAAGGGGCCCCCTGGAAATTAGAGAGAATATGCTCGAAACTCGTATACAACTTCATATTGGCGTTCTAATAAAAGTTGTCTGCAAACGTTAGTGGCACTGACGGCTCCGAAGAACCACACAGCCTAGTCGACTAAAAAGGTAAATCATCTTAAGTTTATTCTTAGCATTTTTCAGGAGAGCAAAAAAACTCTAAATAGAAGCTTTCCAAAAAAACTTTCAAACAAAGACTTCTTAAAAGAAACTTTTTTAATGTAAAATTTAACGTACTTTTTTTTTAAATTTATTGTGAGAAGATATTGTTTATATTTTGTGAGTTACATGCCTAAATATGACTTAAGATAGTTTGCCTAATTAAAATTTTTTTCAATTATTGATTTCTAAAATCTTAAGTTGAGATAAGATTCTTTGCCTACTCTTTTCGAAAAATCTTCCCAGCTACTAAGTTGATGTAAGATGAATTGCAAATGCTTTAGAAAAAATAAACGAGACATAAGATGAAATTTTAATACTTTTATTAAATTTAAAAATAAAAGCTTCAAACATAAACGACTATTCTTAAATCACATTTCAGTTAAAAAAAGTTAACGGTAACATAAAATCAACTTTAAAAGAATTCATAGAGATCAATACTATATTTGATGTTATTTTTAAGTTTTTGAAGTATATCTTCGACTCAAAAATAAAATGCGTAGTTAAAAATTAGGTTTCTTCTTCCGAGTCCTCTGAAAGATCTGGATGAATATCCGGTTGATCATCGGATTGCAGATTAAGGTAGAAGTCATGATAGTTTGAATTTATCAAATCAAGCATATCAATAAGGTTCTTTTTCTTTGCAGCACTTATTTTCATGTGTCCATTGTATGCCGTTTTTACATCACTTGTGGTTAATCTGGTAATTCCCCTTTTCTTTGTGTTCAATATTTTGAAATCCTCTTCTTCTGCTAAACTGGTCTTATACTTGACAATTCCAAATGTTTTTGTGTACCTCAGCCATCTAACTGAACTCCATTTAAAAGCTTCTCCGTTAGTATTTGTTTTTCGCCACATAAATTTTTCTTTTAAGGTCGCTGAAAAGTTCAAAAACATTGATTGGTCCATTTCATGTACTTTAAAAATGTTTTTGGTTCCCAATGCTGAAATAAACAAGTACCAATGTACCGTGGATGATAAATCTGTGCATGCGTTTTCTTCTTTTTACGCTCTATCAAGGAGTGATCGATATCGCATTCCATATGCGTATGCCCCGGGACAAGAAATTTATGGTCGATGGTTTCAATTGTTGTTTCGCTCTGCATAAATGTTGAAAACATAGTTTAAACAAATGCGTTTTTATTTTGTCCAGCGCAAGAGTCGCTATACAAAATTATATGCTTACAATCATTTCGGATGGATTTTAAGTATTGCAATATACTTGAAGCTATTTCGTTTCCACCACGTTTAGCAATGCCTTCATGCCACATCATGCAAACTGGTTGTCCAGACACACAGTCATGCACTGTCAAATTGTAAGTCCATAATAGTCTTTTATAAAACGATACCGAAGTTTCAAAATTTGAAATTGGCAAACATTTTTGTAGATCAAACGTAAGGAGTTTAATACTAATATCTTCTTTGGCAGTGGTTTTATCAGCATCTTTGGCTTTATAGGCATCATCTGCTTCCTTGTGGTGTTTTTCTTGCATACATTTTTGGTATTCTTTTTCAGTTTCATCTTGTGCCGAATCAATTTTCATTTTGAAAATTTCACACTTGTTACAAAAATCCGTCTTAGGTTTTTTCATCTTAATTCCCATTGTCAGAATGTATCTTATGTCATCGTTATTGCGTGTATTTTTTTTATTTTACAAACGGTAAATTATCCTGTGTCTACTTAGGGCTCAGAAAACAACGGTTTAAATTTCACGAAAACATCTAATATCAACATAAGATGATTTACCTTTTCTCACTTTTCAAACATTTTTTGACAAATTGTATCTTAAGTCAACTTAAGGGTGATTTTTTGTTTGGTTTGCATGTGGTAAAGTATCTTAAGTCAACTTAATATATTTTACCTTTTTACAATCATAACAAACTCCTTAGATAAAATTATCTAAAGTCTGCTTATAATTTTTTTATTCGATTGAACACAACATCTTATGTGGATTTAAGATATTTTACGTTGTGTCAGAATATAATTTTTCTACATAAGATAAAAAAATTTCCTTAATAAAAAGGAAAAGGAATGAGATAGAAGAATACGGATGAGACAGATCTATGCTCCTTTGAAATGATAACAAGATCCATTAATAATAAGCAAATCATCCTAAATTGACTTAAGATGTTTTACCTTTTCAGTCGAGTGTTAATTACACCCAATCCTTTTATTTGCGTTGTTAGTTCTACATGGATTAAAGGGGACCTAAAATTTTTCGTCGAATCCGAAATAGTTAACTTACTAAAAGTCCTGACGTCGAGAAGGTGAACCGGAGAAAGAGAAGGGTCATAAGAATCCCCTATGTTGGTGTTTTGCTTATAGCAAAAATATGATGCGTCACAGTGGAATGTTCAGCGAGATTAAATTACAACTCATAAAATTTACTACAACTTTTGTTATGTGTTTTTTTTTATTCTGAACCATTTCCGAGTTACATGCATTGCTTAAGAGAAATTTCTTACTTAGAGATTGTGAAAGTAGGTAATTTATTAATGATGAAAATACTTAAACTTAAAAAGCGATTTGAAAGGGAAAAAGAGGACATTGGGAGGACAATTTAGTAAAAGGAGGACAAAGGAATGACACAAAAAGAAGAGAAGACATGGGACCGAATGAAAGGACTGTCCTCTCAAAAAGAGGACGGATGGTCACCGTACACATATAAGATTGGTATAGGTCTATATCTATAGGTGTATACTGTCTTTCGCTACAAAGTGAAAAAAGAGATGTTATATCCTCATAGCTTGGCCTCATCGTGAATCGTAAAAGAAAATCATAATCATCTCGTTATATTTTACGACACATGTAATTTCACATGGGTGTTGCTTTCTTATAAAAAAAGTTTAAACGTAAAAGAACCTTTTTCACTCCGCACTCTTCATAACCATATAGGTATATAAATAAATAAATATATGTTTTACCTTGTTGACTTTGTTGGCAACCCTATAAGGTGTTCGTTATAGGGGTTTAATTTTTGTTTTTTGTCTCAAAGCGCATGCAATCAGTTATAATCATACATATATATACATGTAAAGGGTGTTTTTTTTAGAGGTATAGAACTTTAAATTGCAATAAAACAACGATGAAATATTCGATTGACATGATTTTTTATTTATTCGAAAGATATTACATTTTAAATATGATTTCTGGCATATGACTGCCACGGCTGGCTCGGCTCTGGACGTCCAATTTTCGATGACTTTTTCCAACATTTGTGACCGTATATCGGCAATAACACAGCGAATGTTGTCTTCCAAATGGTCAAGCGTTTGTGGCTTATCCGCATAGACCAATGACTTTACATAACCCCACAGAAAATAGTCTAGTGGTGTTAAATCACAAGATCTTGGAGGCCAATTCACAGGTCCAAAACGTAAAATTAGGCGGTCACCAAACGTGTCTTTCAATAAATCGTTTGTGGCACGAGCTGTGTGACATGTTGCTCCGTCTTGTTGGAACCACAGCTCCTGGACATCATGATTGTTTAATTCAGGAATGAAAAAGTTAGTAATCATGGCTCTATACCGATCACCATTGACTGTAACGTTGTGGCCATCATCGTTTTTGAAGAAGTACGGACCAATGATTCCACCAGCCCATAAAGCGCACCAAACAATCAGTTTTTCTGGATTTAACGGTGTTTCGACATCCACTTGAGGATTAGCTTCACTACAAATGCGGCAGTTTTGTTTGTTGACGTAGCCATTCAACCAGAAGTGCGCTTCATCGCTAAACAAATTTCGCTTATGAAAATCAGGAACAACTGCCATCTCGTTTTGGGCCCATTCGACACAATTTGCAAGCGTTGTTCAGGCGTGAGTCTATTCATGATGAATTGCCAAACCAAACTGAAAATAAATCACTTGACAGCTGATAAATCGGTCGCCGTCTTGAAAAGTAATGCCAACTTTAAGTTCTATACCTCGAAAAAAAACACCCGTTACATAGGTATAATGTATGCTAAACTTATACCTCTCGTGATTATCGAGTTCATCATACATAAACATGTAGAGAACCGTTCAAAATGAAGAAGAAAAATAAAATGAAATTGCATATAAAAACGGGTCTGATTTTTGTATTTTTTCCTTTTGAAAAGGACATAGTGCATCAGCATATTAGTCATCATCTTCTTTATCCAAGAAAGATTTGGCAAATTTCCATTGACAGGCACAGCACATACTTTCTTTATATATGCACATATGTAGCTCTTACGACGATGTCTAGTTAGCTTAAAGCAATCAACAAATTGGCAAATATTTGAGGAAATTATTAAATTTCGTATAACAAATATATAAACCTTTTAAAAAGGGATACACATACACAATGCTTGGTGGATTCATAAAAGTTCTGCTGATGGTTTTTTTTCTTGGTAAGCCAATGACATGGTTTTTGTATTGTATGTGTAAAGCTAGAGCTATACAAGTATACTTCTTATAAATAGTTGACCGACTATGAGATTGCAAATGCAACAACCATGAAGTTACGATGGTGATAAAAAGTTTAACGACTAGTCGGAAAATGGAAAATATTTTATGCATACTTAATTTGTCTGCAAATTTTTAATTGTATAAGATCCGCTCTTTGTAAGAAACGAAGAGAACAACACCTCAACGGGAAACAACTTCATCTCAGGTTAGAAATTATTACAGTTTTTGACAAAACCTAAAGGTAAGAAATACTTTTTTTCTTGCAAAAATAACTTCACTTTGATGAGAGATGTAAGAGAAGTTATTTTCCGCTGAACACAAATTTTACATTTTAATTATTTCTTCTAATGCTGATGAAGTGATGAGAATCTCACCTAAAAATCTATGAATCTATTTTATCTGTCCAAGAAGTTTTATTTTGCTGAAGGTTTGTAGGGATACCCAAGATTTTGTTAGCTTATGAGCCCGTCATCGAACTAGGGAGCCAATTCTAGTAATGTTAAAATGTGAATACAAAAAATCACTTTTTCACAGAACGGGAATCGAAATAAGGGTGAAAGCGTGAAAATATTTTTTCACAGAACCAGAATTGGGCCACAGGCACTTAATTCACAGTGAGTTTTCTTTGTAAATTTTATATAGCTGTCGGTGGTGCAGTTAAATAACTTCACTGGGAAATAACATCACATGGAAAACAATTTCATTGCCAGTGGGAAATAACTTCACTTTTTTAAAGTGATGTTATTTCCCGCACATAAAGTGGGAAATAATAAAACCTGAAATTTGGTGAGGTTATTTCTAACCTAAGTATTTTGTTATGAAAGCAATTACTTAGTTGTAAACATTGGGCGACTACCCAACAGTTCCAACTCAAAGTGGGAAATAACTGCAGTTCCGAAAGTGAAGTTATTTCCTACTAGTTGTAAAGTTATTTCACAAATGAACTTATTTTCCAGCAAAGTTATTTCTCTGCAATGCAGTCGATAATCATCGACAGTTATGCGGTTTGATCTATATAGCTAGTTGGTGAGCCCATCATCAATCAATCATTGTTCCTATTTAGTTTGACTGGTAGGAAATAACCTCACTTAATGATATTTTCAAATTGTGAATGGTGTTAAACTTTATACCAATTTAAGAAAAAATTTTATTTCTCTTGACGGAAAGAATTAAAATTCACCGATAACAAAATTTGAGGGATCAATTTACAAAATGACCCTTTATTTTAGAATTACAGCCGATTTACCTTAATCTAACACTTTTTAATTGCGATTTATAGTCCAACCTCTAATTTACAAACTTTCCAATTTAGTGAATTTATAAAATAATTTGAATTTTACAATTTGAGAAAAAGGAATAAATTGCAATCATGAAGAACGCAAATTGAAACTTAATAGTATCAATTATATTTTCATCATTAAAATAGCTCTTATTGCCAATTTCAGGTCGTAATTTACAACAAAAACTTTGTAATTCACCACAACAGAACGATCAAATATATGACTCTAGTAGCGATTCAAGAATTGACACTTTTTAGTTGTAATTTACAAAAAACAAAGTGGTGAATTGCCAAAACACAGAGATCATTTCTATAACTAGAGTTTTGATTCGCGAGTTGATACTTTGAATTCGCAATTTAAAAAAAGATTTTGAAATTTGGCACAAGCGCTTGCAAATCTAAATCTCGTTTTCCAAATCTCGGATTACGAAAACTCGCAAATACATAAACCCACTTTCATTATCTCTCCCACGTTTCTTAAAATCTCGCAAATACAAAAATCCGCAAACTAAAATCTCGAAAACTTAAATCTCGTACTTAAGAAAGTAGTGTCAGTCTACGACGTAAAAACAGTGACAACGATAAAGCGGTGGCATGCTGGCCCCCTGCAACGAACGATTCGATCACGTCGTTGATTAATTAATTAATTAATTTAAAACTATGTGAACGAATTGGACATAAGTGTTTTAACTTGAGTATATTTTGGAGCTCTCATATGGTAAATCGTAAATTGAGGATAAGGTTTCTTAAGATCATGATGGCAATATTCGTAATGTAATTTGCGATGAAAATGCCAGAAGTGCCTGCCAATTCGCTCCTTATACCAAACATAATTTGCAAACAACTTTTGAGTCTTGATTTCATCAAATCGTATACATTTTCACCGTAGGTGAAGTTGTTTCCAAAAAAAAATTGTTTAACCGTTATGGTTGCAGCTGCGTTTGCGCAAAATGAGGTAGTCATACGTCTTGTCATATTCAAAAGTGCCTCCAAAATTGTAAAATGAAAGCTGCATCTTTTCCCTCCTTTCTACTTCATAAACAATACAACGTTCATTTTTTTTTAAGCAAAATTTATTTTAAGAAATTTCTATCGTGTGTATTAATTTTTAAACACTAGTGTCAAATTTCCATACCAAAGTTTGTTTTAGTTTGCCAGCGTTTTTGAGTTTGTTTAACTGAATTATATTTAAACGAGAGTTATTTCTGGCACATTCCGCCACACACCGCATCCACCATATTTGAAAGACAATGATAGGAAACGGCAACATTCAGCAATAACTCATTTGCGGCCATTGACAACCTGCAACCGGTTGTGAATTCAACTCATCCACTTCCATTCGACCTTAACGATACTGATGCCTCCTTGAAATATGTACATTTGCGGAAGAGTTTTATCGTTATATCGACGGAAATCAAACATTTTTTTCTCTATAATCGTACCGCAATAAATATGGATGCCTCTTCACCCTTGATGCAGAATTGCAGAGTGCATTAATATCCGCCCCCCACCAAAACCACCGTGGATTGAATGCACACCACTATACGGCAACAAAACATTCACTTGACCAAAGTTCGAACAATCTCGTCGAGAATTGTGCTTCGCTGATGTGTGTATCTGTAATTTTTTGCCCGCCACTTGCACAACTAGTCAATTAGACGGTTTTGAACCTGGCGTTAGTTGCTGCTGCCTCTCTTAAAGCATTAACCAAATTCGGATGTCAGGATAAAAACTTCTCGACAAAATGCTTCACACTCTAACCCCGTTTCAAATATTGGCCCTTTAAACAAAATTGAATGCACGAACAATCTCGATATTTCATAAAGGGATTGTTTTTTTACGGAACCAAGTCAAGTAAGTTCCAGGAACTATGGATACTAATAAACCTGTTAGATCTAGATGAACGAACGAATGGACGGAGGGTGATAGTAAAATGCGCTTATTCAGGACTCCACGCGGGACTATGGGTATTCCATTGGGGGCTTTCGTGCATTTTTTTTATAATCGACAGTGAGTCGAAAACGAAAAGCAACTGCTGGTTTCGTTGCTCCTTTCACTGCTCCACTTATGTATATTTGTCGGATAAACAGTAAACAAGTATCCATCCACGACATACTTGCTGCGAAACGATAACAAACTAGGCTTTCATTAGATGTGGGTGGTTAGGGCAGTTTGCAGGAAAGAGAAAGGAACGACTTTTTGCCTTTGCAAGTCCCGTCTGCCGACTCTGCTGCACATCGAAACGTATAATTGATTGTTTCGCCACATATACCTACATAGCTATTGTGTAAATTGAGATTTCTCTATAGCTATCCTTAACACCATCGCACCACGTGCGTCGTTTCGGTCGGTAACAGGGTGGTATGGCGGGCACATGGGTGGCTCTAGTTTCAGATCTGGCACCAACATTGCGGTGGCTTGAGAGAGAGATGAAATATAGGACACACTCGAAATATTAAAAAGCTTGACCTAGTTTTTGATTGGAATGTATTCTTTGCCCCATTTTTCCATTTTTGTATTAGAAATGTCTATGTTTTTCGTCGACTCGACTCTTGTTTTTATAGAATGGGAATGGGTGGTAGGCTGGAGCTGGAGCTGGAGCTGAAACTAGACGTTTTTACAATACGTGTTGTTCTTGTGAAGACTTGGAAAATGTTTGTTAGTTGGGTTTTAATTTTATTGCAGTTTCTTGTTTTTCTTCTTCTTCTTTTGCAATGAAAGAAAACTACATGATGGCTCATCGATTTTTAAATGTTGGTGAGTATGAAAGAGAAATTAGTTTATTTATTACTTTGTTTATTTGTCTGCTCTTAACACACAATTTGGCCTTAAAATCAAACGCAACTTTGCTGCGGAAAGTGGAAAATAGTTCAAGAGCATACCTAGGCGTTTTAGAAAATTTCATAGCTAAGTTCATAGGGCGATGAAACTATAATGTTTAAAAAAATATTTCAAGTATGATGGAGCTTGACCGTCCGTTGGATGAAGTGGAATAGTTTATTTTTTTATTATTTTTTAAAGGTTTTGAGGACTTCCACTAGCAAATTTTAGTTTCGCACTGGTTTGATAGTGGACTAATCAGCTGGACCTAGAACCTAGATGACTTCAAACCATATATGTATAGTCCGGGAGGAAGCGTTGCAACAAAAAGTCACATCGGTAGTTGATCTTGTCTTGATTTGTTGAAAATGCTTTCAACGTTCCGGTCAGACAGCAAGCACACAATCACAAAAAAAGATCAATTTATTTAAACACTATCCATTTACTATCGAGAAAAATTATTTGTTGAGAAAAAAATAAATTTTTTTAAGATAACTTTTTTTTTTTGTAAAAAGAATTCGACATTAAAAAATAAGTTTCCAATGTCAGTGCCACTTTAATACGTATTTGTTGATACTTCTCTATCCCACCGATTGAATCTAATTTAAACAAATAATGTATTTCAACAGCGAATATCCTTGGTATTTCTTTTCTTTTTTTTTATTTCAAAGAATCAATCACCGAATGATCACGTATTCCCTAATCGTGGACTACCTAAACGTTTGACGAAAATTTGATAATTGCAATCAGCACTAATATCTTCTCATTTGTTTTCTATTTTCACCAAAAATATGAACCCTCTTTCATTTCTATCGTCAGTGGAGTGCACTATATTCGATAAACTTACTTAAATAGAGATACGAATAGTGTCTCATTTACCACTTAATTTCACTCGTTATACCATTAGCATTCAAATGATTGTGCCAAAGCGTGCATAACACTATAAACATAAACTAAGTCCCATCATAATCATAATGCATTATTGCTTTTTCATCGTGAGTGCACTTTTCTAGATGGTACTATTATCAGTAACCCGCTCACTTTGCATCCCCTACGCAGTTTATACATTAAGTATAAAATAACAATAAAATAAATACCAAAGGTAACAGAGGGCGCTGCCATATAGATTGCTATTAAGCCTATACACTTACGAATTATGTGTACGGTTTGTAAAAATATGTCGGATTGCAGCTCATATTGCTGCTGCAGCTAACGAGTTTGTTAATTCAATTCTAGAATTAATTCGAATGTTAATAAAAAAATATAAAACAAAAACCAACTGTTTTAAGATGATTAGCAATTTACCACTGAATATATGGCCGTACGTCGCCGTATAGTACTATACTAGTACAGTGCAGTAAAAATACAAACGGTATAACAAAACAATTTCGGTTTAAGCGGCAGCGACGCGGTGATGATATTGGCCATTTCGCATGTTCTTTGGGTCAACATCCAACAATAATACGGCATGAGCTAAAAATTCAATTTCATGCCGCTTTGGGTAAAAAGATCCGTTTTGAACGTAAAGCTCTTTGAAGCTTCCATGCACACGTACCTATATAGGGTTATAGATACATTTATCTAAAAGGAACAACCCAACTCGCATATTGTATCGGGTGCTGTGCTGATGCAGAAAATTATTACAGTTTTATTGTTTTACGCAATAAAGAGAGGGCACTTCATCCAACAAGTCTTGAGAGGTCAGAAAATGTGGGCTGAAGTGAAACGAAAAATCCCATACAAAAATGACACAGTGAAATCATAAACAATATTTTCCGTTCTTTTTTTCGTTTTGTGGTACGCAGCTCCATGGTGAAACGGTTGATTACCGATTCCAGTCTTTTTTTTTTTATTAATTTGTTTGTTATTTCCTGTCAAATAAAGTTTTTATTAGCTCAATTGAAATCAAATTGGTGATTGTGAATCAATAGCGACAAGCCCTTAACCGAATGAATTAAAAAAAAAAATAATTTATAAATTCAAAAATGATTCACTCTAGATTTGTTAAAAGTTTGACGACAGATATGCTTCTACTGATGCAACAACCGAAATCCGCCCATAAAATCACAAGACGGAAAATTTATTTCTGAACTCTTCATCACTTCAATACTTTATTCAAACCTTTCTTAGATCGACTACTATTTGGTTGTCAGTTTTATGAACCCACGTATTAAAGATTGCAAAAAGACAATTAAAAAATAAATTTAGTGTGTCATTGACAGTTTCGAAGAACCACGGCCTAGTGACTTACACTCTGTCTCAACCAATGTTTGTGTGCGTTGTTAGTTCTAGAGGATTGGAAAAAACCTGCAATAGAAAGAAGCAAGAATCTAGTGGTTTATTGCAAAATTTTCAACAGATTCCAGAATGAAGATTGTACAAAGCATATGCGGAATTCTCTGCAACAAACTTGCCTTTATAGAAATCACTTCCAGCAACTGCAAACTACCATATCAACAGGACAATTAAATCATGGTGGTGATGTGATGAAGCCAAATTAATGTGCAAAGGTGTATCGGTAATTATAAGAAATATCCGCACCCGCTGTTGTTGCAAACCAGGTATTTTTGGTTTGAGGAAAAATGCTCAGTAGGTTGGTTCACCAAATTTCATAACAATGCCCATGGCCAAGTTCTAGTGGATGACGGCATTATTCTCCACAGAAGATGGCAGCTTTGCGAAAGACTTTTAAATGAACAGTTTTCCAGACGATATTTAATGTGGTTAAAAACTCCAAAAAAGGAAAAGCGATTAGGACAGACGAGATACCCTTTGAGTTTTTTTTTTTAAATATGGAAGACATTGGGCTTAAATGACTCCAGTTTCTCATCTCCAAACTTATATAAGATATATGACGAAATGCCTTATCAGTGGAGATAGATATATATAATATTCCTTACCTATTCACAAAATGTAGGCTAACACGCAAAGCTGAGATAGTACTGTTCAATTAATAAGCTTCACACCGTGATGACAAGAAGCGGGTTTATTTCGAGTATATTAACCACAAATACAATTCAGAATGTAGGATTCAGATTGTACGTGCGATGCGGTTGACTTTCTCATACATATCCATGGTCAACGCACAAAGGTAAGATGCAGTATGCAGGACTCACAGAGAAAAATACCCAATAGACGTTGTGTACACCAATGAAACGTCTTAGTCAATAAAATTCTATTTCTCATAAGAGCACCGGACCTATAAAAGAGGTGTCAATGAAGATTATTGATTTAACTTGAAACAAATTAAGTAGTTTTCATCATGTAATGTCATCTAAATAAAATGCTCTTTTTAATTTATTTGAAACAATTTTTTTTTTTCTAAATTCTTATCCCCATAATGTGAGAAAGAAATTTCACTCCAATTTGTAGGATAGTGTAATCCATGTGCGTTGTATAGATATGCATATTTGCTTAACTAACTCGCTGCGTGTTTCACTTGACAGTTCACACTCAACAAAAAAAATCCTTCCTTCCAAGTATTAATAACAATGCTACACACGGAGATGTGAAACCTGTCATTTGATTAACTTCAACGATAAGATCATGAATAATAGAAAATAACGGAAAAAACAAAAGATAAACAAACAAAAATATTAATAAAAGTTTAGTCCTTGAAAAGATTAGTTTAGTTTGACAGTAAAAATAGTATCGATTGTTGTGGTTTTAACTAACGGCTGTCATCACTCAACATATAAAAACTGTTCAACACCAATATTGATGATGATGATAGATTGAAGTGTCTATATGAATTATGCCACCTATATACATATATAGGTACATTCTCATGTGATGTGAACTCTTAATATATATAAAGAACAATTCTGACACTGATAAGGACATTCCCGTAAAAACTGCAAACACATTTCATTTTCTAACTGCGTGTCTCCATGAATTTTCCCTTAATACCACCACTTATAGATTGAACAAACCCACTTTTCTTTTTCAAACGGGAACAACAATAACATTCTTTGTGTGGCAATAGACAACACTATCAAGTGACATCGCCAATTTTATTGCTTGTAAATCCGCAAAATTTTTCAAATGGATTATGAAATAATTGGATCGGTTCCCTGGTTCGTCCTTTTGCCAAACAATATCATAGAAAGGACATTCAACTCCTTTACGTTTGGTGCATCTTTGCTTAGGGATTAGGTTTTTTGTTAGAGAGAGGGTGGATAATTCTTTCGTTATTATATCCGAAGAGAAAAAAAAGATTGGGAATCGAAGCAATAATTGTAAATATTAATGTTTGGCGATACGCCTTTAACTATATGTTGTATTCTGTATTTATGTTTAACAACAAATGAAAAAGAAACGCTTACGCTTCTCGAATTGTCTTCAAAAGTTTTGTATTCGCTTGCAACAGATAACCAGAAATTGCGTTTCAAAACAGTATTGTGTGAACAGTGTTCATAAATCTTCAACGCAAATCCCTCTGATTTTTTCTCTTTGTTCGGGGTTCTGTTTTTGGAGGTGCCTGTGATAGCCCTTAATAAAATCCCATCGCATGTTAACGCGAGGTTTTCTTCAGTGGGATACACAGATCTGCACAGCGCATCGTGGCATATTTGTTCCAAACATTCTTCTAACAAGTATTTGTAATTTATCAAGATTTCATACGGAGGATTTGGGTCTTGCTTTTTTATCTTGTGTTTTTTTTTAATCCTGTATTGAATCGGGGGAAAGGGGGACAGGCTATGTTTCTTTTGTGGATTTAGTGCGGTACGTTGGTTAGACTTATGACTTCTGCTTTTAACGCACCATTCATGTGAGAAATACTTTTCTTAAAAAAAAATCTTTAACAACATAAAAGAATCTCAACAGTTTTCTGTAATCCAATTGTAAAAAATTGTTCTGACGCATAGTCGGATAAATTGAAATATATGGCTTGCATCTATCTAACAAAAAAAGAATTGCCGATTCGGTAGCATTTTCAATAGGCTTTCAAAATTTTTCCAGATGATCATGGACTTTTCATATCTCTATAAACTATTATGATAAAAAAAAAAAAACAAAATGTGGTAGTTATAAATTAACAACTATGTATAAATGTTAAACCTAGAAAAGATCGTTTGGTGTATCTAAGTATAATTAATCAGAGAAACAGAAAGACTTGTTGATTTCAGGTATTCGATTTCATTCAAATGTGATAGTAGCATTGGACTGGTTGATAATGATGGTATTCATCACTTGTCCGAACATGGAAATTAAAGTCGAAAACACGTCTTAAACACATTTACACCATATTAAAATAAAATGTCGAAAGTGTGTCTCTGATGGTGGTAATATATCTACTTGGAAACTATATATTGAGTGGATTTGTTTTGATTTCAAGAACTATAAAATGTCAGAATTCCGGAATTTTCTAATTTAATAAATGCTTTCTTACAAGGTATTTTATTGTTATTAGCGACATTTTATTAGAGAAGAAAATCAATCGATGTCAGAAAGTACCTATTTGCATATTTCAGCTCTCCGGCGGCGTAATGTGCAAACCTTTTAGGAGTTGATGGTATTTTATTTTATGTATAACCTGATTTTTGGAAAACATTCCTGGACTATAAATAGGTTTGAATTACATTATACTTTATAGTTGAAATATAGTAGAGGTCATAAAATACTTTTTAAGAATATAGGAGCGCCACTGATGTAATAAAATATTAAAAAAAAAAAAAAAATAAAATTTGAAGTTCATTAAAACGAAAACAATTAATTAAGTAGAAGGAACAAATTAATGCTTTACTTTAAAAGCCTAGAATTTTCTTAATTTGTAGGTATCTATATAATTCTAGTAAAAACCTGGGTTAGGTTAGGTTAGGTTAGGTTTATGTGGCTGTCAGGAAGACTACTGACACACTTAGACCACAGATAGGTCCGTTGTGATACCACGAATGAGCGAGGGAGTATTTCTTTAATTAAACCAGTTGGAGCTTCTTATGAAGCGGTATAAAGATAGAATATCTACGTTCGACATATCGCTTGGATCGTCGAAAAAGAGATTACCCAGGTGTAATTTACGTCTTTGGGAGAGAGCTGGGCATGAACAGAGAAGATGGGTGATAGTCTCCTCCTCCTCCTCGTCCATGCAGCTTCTGCAAAAATCATTAGAGAATACGCCAAGTCTTATGGCGTGTCTTCCTATGAGGCAGTGTCCGGTTATGACACCAATCACGGAGCTAAGATGTAATCTGCTCATAGATAGCAGACATTTAGTACGTTTCTGATCTAATTTTGGCCAGATTTGCTTTGTCGCTACGCAGGTAGTAGTGTTTGTCCATCTTAAATTTGCTTTCTCTATGGCATTTAGTTTTAGCATGAGTTTGCTTGTAGCGATAGGTATACCAATATTCACCTTGTTAGGTAAAATCGGCAATAGGGTTCCATTTCTGGCGAGTTCATCGGCTTTGCAGTTTCCCTCAATGTCTCTGTGTCCCGGCACCCAGAAAAGGTGAATATTGAACTGTTCTGCCATCTCCATGAGAGATGATCGACAGTCGCGGGCAGTTATTGAGTTTGTGGAAACAGCACTGATTGATTTAAGGGCTGCCTGACTGTCTGAAAATATACGGATATCCGATACAGATATCACGTTTTCCCTTAACCAGGATAATACCTCTTTGATCGCCAGAATTTCCGCTTGGAACACACTACAATGGTCAGGTAGACGGAATGAGAGATTTAAATTTAGTCTGTCTGAGTACACGCCACCACCAACCCCATCTTTAGTTTTTGAGCCATCAGTGTAAAAATGAACTGATTCATCTTTCAAGAAACTCCCATTTTCCCAAGTGGATCTTGGTGGGATGGTGACTTGAAAATTCTTGTCAAAAACTAGCTGGGGTATAGAGTAGTCGGAGTGACTTAATTTTGGTCCGAATGTTTTCAGAATAATGGAGTGACCAATTGAGTTATCGGTCCATTGAGAGATGGCTTTGAGACGAACGGCTGTGCTTGCGGCCGTTTGTTTGCTAAAAATATCAAGGGGTATGAGATAAAGTAGAATGTCAAGAGCAGCTGAAGGTGTCGAACGGAGAGCTCCGCTAATACACATACAGGCTGACCGTTGGACTTTACTTAACTTGTCACGATATGTAACTTTGTCAAGAGCAGTCCACCATACTGCTACCCCGTAAGTTAGTATCGGTCTGATGACCGCTGTGTAGAGCCAGTTTGTTATGTATGGGGATAAGCCCCATTTATTTCCGATAGCTTTTTTGCAAGAGAAGAGTGCTACTGTGGCTTTCCTAACTCTTTCCTGTATATTTGCTTTCCAATGTAGTTTTTTGTCCAGGATAAGACCTAGATATTTAGCTTCATCTGAAAATCTTAGTGGAGTTCCCATAATTGATGGGGGACTTATTTGGGGAATTTTATATTTTCTTGTGAAGAGGACAAGTTCAGTTTTGTTTGGGTTTATACCCAGTCCGCATTTTTCTGCCCATTTGAGCATAATATTTAGAGCATTTTGCATTAATTCAACGAGAATTTGAGCATGTTTTCCCGATATTGCAATGGCAACATCGTCGGCATACGCGATCACTTTGAAACCTTCTTTTTCTAGGCTTTTTAACACCTCATTTACGACTATGTTCCATAGAAGTGGGGAAAGGACTCCGCCTTGAGGTGTACCTCTGCTGACAGATCTTCTTTCATGAGTGCCACCTAAAGATGAATTAATAATTCTACTTTCTAACATAAGATTAATTAGGTCATTCAGTGAACCATGTATATCTAGTTTCTTCAGTGACGCTGTGATTGCTTGATAGCTGACATTATTGAAGGCGCCTTCAATATCGAGAAATGCAACTAGAGTGTACTCTTTATGATGTAGTGAGTATTCGATGGTTCGTACCAGTGTATGTAAAGCCGTCTCTACCGATTTTCCTTTACAATAAGCGTGTTGTGCAGTAGATACCAGATTAGGATCTATAGCATTGCGCAGATGGATATCGATCAATCTCTCTAGGGTTTTGAGAAGGAACGATGATAGGCTGATTGGTCTGAGATCTTTAGGGTTAACCTGGGAGCATTTACCGGCTTTGGGTATAAAGACAACTTTTACCTCTCTCCATAAAGAGGGAATGTAAGTAAATTTTACGCAACCAATTAGGATGATCTCTAGGATGGGTGTTATGATATCCGAGGCAAATTGAAGCTCGGCAGGTATTATGCCGTCGGGTCCGGGAGATTTGTAAGGATCAAAGCTGTTTATAGCCCATTTCAGTTTATCCTTAGAAATCAGACCAACAATAAAAAACCTGGGTGAAAGGCAAACAAATCAATCTCAATTTAATTCGTTTCGATATAAACGACACTGGGCACAACCAATTCAATATCAGTATATGTACCTTTACGTTACTACTGTTCGTTTGACCAAAACGAACGAACGAAATTAAAACCAATTAATTAAAACTCTCACTAGTGAGATGGCTTCATATTTGTAAAGCAGGTGCCATATTAACTTTACCTCACATTGTTTCGATGCCATCATGTTTCAATTATCGAAGGTATCTTTATCTTTCAATTCCTCTATTTAAATTCAATGAGTGCGTCCAATGCAACTTATGGGATGGGGTTTTCTTTTTGCTTATTATCTTCTTGGAAAATAATTCAAAATATTCACAGACTGTAATTCTCTCAAACTAACACAAAATAAAAAAGACTTAGTACCTAGAATTGCAAGGTGGTGGTTAAAAACAAATGCAACACTCATGAAATGGAAAAAGCTGGTTTGGATTTTCGTCTTGTCCAGGTAAAAACATGCGATTGGGTTGCCGTACTTCAGAAAAATGATAAAGAACTTAGAAACATTATTGAGATTTTAACCAATATAGACAAAAAGAACAAAAAACATAAGGACATTAATAAATAATACGTTGTACAATCGGGAAGATTGTTGTCAATAAACGGGGGAATTGATATAAAACACCTATTCCCGTCCACACAATTCACATTGTCCATTTAGCTCCATTTCCAAAAAGCAACAGAGAAAATTTATACATTTTATGAATTATTGATGGATTCACAAAATTTTTGGTTCTTCGTCCAGGAAAATCAACTAATGCAAATGCTGTTATTTGTCCTTTTCGGAATTAACTAATTTTTTTGGAACAGATGCTCAAATAATAAGTGATAGAGGATCAGCTTTTACATCAAAAGTTTTTAAGGTATTTTGTATTTCTAATGGAAATCGTCATATTTAAAATGATGTACATACTCGACGAGTGAATGGTCAAATAGAAAGATATTTTCGAACTGTAACTGCTTCGTTATCTTCAATGACAATAAGACAAGATGGGCGAGATTGGCAAGAACATTTACCTGGTATTCATAATGGAGCCTCAGTTGTCTGAAACACCGAATTACTAATCAGACCCCTCAAGAATTTCTTTTTGCGTTCAAACCAAGGAACTGCTTAATACATCAGTTAGAAATTGCTTTAGGTAAGATTAGGTAGTAATAATATATTTTTAAATCATAATAACCTCCTTTTTTTAGATACAGATATCAAAGATGATTAAGAAAATGTGCCATTGGCTGATATTCGTGCGAAAGCTTAGCAACGTGTTGATGAGCTTGAAACAAGACAAGCTAAACAAATAAACAACATACACATAAAACCCCAAAAAATACTTAGAAGAAGACGTTGTGCTTATAAAAACCGAACATCCAACTACAGGACAATATAAGGGTCCATATGAGGTCAAAACAAACCTTAGAAATGTCCGTTATGTGGTCGGAGATTGTTCAGCCTTGCAGGTCTCGAGTAAGCCGTACTATTCTGTGCATGCTGCGGATCGGATGAAAGCATTTGCGGCAGTGGAACATTTTTTATCTGAGCAAACTGATAGTGGCAATAATTCAGAGGACGAAGATGATGTCAGTTTACTATAATTTTTTTTAATTAGATGATTATCAAAAAAAAAAAATGGTATTAATATAACAAATCAATATATTTTTTTCAATTTAGGCATAATCGATTAATTAAATAGAATGAAATGTGTGTTATGTCATTAGCTGTTTGATAAGTAGAATTCAATTATTTTTATGATGGATTAAACTGTCGCCTAGTTTATAGACGTTTTATGTTTTATTGTCAGCTAGTCATAGTTGTGTTGTGTGTAAAACAGTCGCTGGAGGTTGTTGATTGACGAAAAATGCAACGCACAGATAAAAGTCATTATTCAACTTCTGTCTATAACTACCACCAACCACATGTTTCGATCTGATTTAGCTGTGTATATTAATATCGTTTTCAGTCATCCAGGAAATCTTTTTGTATACTCTCTTGTTACCAAGCATCCTGGAGGATGATACTATAAACGGCTTCACATCTCATAAGATTCCAAGAATAAAAAGACACATACCTTAGGAAAGAAAAAATACTTTTAAGCTATATGGATAGATATTGGCCTAACCACCCGCTCACCTCCTTTTCAAACTAGTTCTAGACGACGTGACTTGAATTCAAGGCACACAAGGCTAAGATAATTTTAATAATGTTGACACATGTCCGTTGTAATTTTGGAATAAGGGATAATTCTCAGTTTTGTTTTTGCTACCGAATCAGCCTTTGCTCGTACGAGTACAATAAACGATCTGACAAATTGATAGACCTTAATGATTATGGCCTTCTGACGGAAAAAAACAAATAATCCAATAGTCTTTAAACTGCTTAATTAAGTAGCAAACTTTAACGTCCTTAAAAGGCTGTTGATTATAGTCCACCGTTCCATGATAGCAAGACCACCTGCATATGGAAGAAAATCATTATAATCACTTTTGTGTTCGAAAGGGAGTACTTTTTTTACGGAAATAAATAAACGACAATGATGTTACCCGCATAAAGCATCCGTTTTGATGTGCGAACAACATTTACAACCTGGTCCTGGAATGGAGTTCATTCATCCATGAATTCTATCGTGCGTTGGCGAGCATATGGCAATTTACTAACCAACCATATTATCATAATTATTGAATTTATCTCGTAAAAACTATTAAACTGAAACCAGAATTTAATTCCAAAGATACACAGATGTTTTATTATTGCTTTAGCACGGTTCGATTCAAATACGAATACAAGCCCGACAGACTACTGGCTGATGATTCTATTGACATAGACACCGAAAATCATCCTCAATCATGTATAAAAATTTTGAATACGAATGATGATGACCGAGATGCTCCTGGTGGTGGTTGCAGGTGCAGTGTGCACCCACAGGGAATCCTCGTTTGGATTATGTTGAAATTGACCCCCCGAAATTTCAAACTTTCACATAGACACATAATAAGGGCCACCGCATGTAGGAAGAGAGTAGTGTATAGCTGAAAATATATAATAGTCTAACACAAAACATTGTTAAAAAGTGAAATATTGACCACCTATTACCGTTTTGTCGCAGATTGGACTCATTAAGGCATGGTAATCGTTTTATACGCTCTTATGGAGGTTACAAAACGATCCAACTTTTCTATACCTATACCTATACACATATTATACAGGGTGATTGGTATAAGGTGCACCAAAAAGCTTGAGCGTGTAGGTGGAGTTAAGACAAGAAAAAAATCGCGGGAGGGGGGGTTTATTTCCCCCGTTTAGGTGGGAGGGGCAATTTTCTAAAACATTGACTTAAATCAGAAAAAAAAATATTTAAAAACAACGGTGAATGATACACAGATTTGTTATATTTTTTTGGAAAGCCAGAAAACTAATCTTTTATTTACTTTTCAAATTAAGTTGTTTAAGTGAACAGTTTTAAAAAAATTAGTTTTCAAACTCAAAATTTTGAAAAAAAACTAAAAAAAATTTTTTTAAACTAATTTTTTTTAAATTTTATGTAATTAACTATTATTTTTATTTTCAAAATTCAATGCTCTTTTTAATTTTTAGTCAAAAACAGAAAACCGGATGCCAAAATGTATCTTAGTTTTTGAGAAATTAAGAAAAACTAGAAGTATTTGTTTTCCCAAATTTGACTTTCTCAGGTCAATTATTAATTAGGGAATTATCCCTTTTTATTTTTATTACATACCTTGCGATTTTAATCAAATAATAAAAAAAAAGAATTAACTTTTTACTTTAGTTACTAGTTTTAGTTTTAATTTTTTTTTCTCAAAAACTAAAAATTAATAAGAGCATTGAATTTTGAAAATAAAAATAATAGTTAGTTACATATTTTTTTTAAACTGTTCACTTAAACAACTTAATTTGAAAATTAAATAAAAGAGTAGTTTTCTGGCTTTCCAAAAAAATATAACAAGGCTTTGTATCATACACCGTTGTTTTTAAGTAATTTTTTTTCTGATTTAAGTCAATGTTTTAGAAAATTGCCCATCCCGCCTAAACGGGGGGAAATATAACCCCCATCCCATACGATTTTTTTCTTGTCTTAACTCCACCTACACGCTCAAGCTTTTTGGTGCATATTATACCAATCACCCTGTATATAACTTCTGCCTGGAGAAAAAGCTTTTTCCTGCGATATCCAAAACCTGGACATCCAGTATCCTCTTCCTAAAAATTGAAAGGTGCCTAGAAGTGTTCGGTGGGATATGCGTTTCAAGTGCAAACTCAAATGGTAATCACTTTTCAAGCCAATGATGCGTTAGTGCCTTTTAATGTCACTGTATAGGTTAGGCACTTACTTATCTCTCACTACCACGCAGTCCCGAGTTCTGCTACTTGAAGGGTTTTGAGTTTCTAAATTTACATTTTCCTAGAACGAAACCGCACAACGAAATATTATCTTCCTGTCTATATGTTCAAATATATTTTGAGCAAAATTCAATAAAAATCGTATTTAATGGCGAGTTGAACAACTAAAATGGCGGATAACCAATTTATAGCGCTACCTACCTATTATTTTTGCGGAAAAAATACAGAATTACTTGAAAATGCTTTTAACATCCAAAATTCGTCTCGTGGGTTAAATGGATAATGTGCGGTTTGATAAAGAATTAATATACGTGATACTTGATGAGGATGACGTTTCAGTCAAGTGTAATTGTTCTATAAGAGGTTGCAAATTTGATGGTTGATAAGTGCAGCAAGTAAAACTGATGGAAGATGTAGAAAAGGGGTCACAATTAAGAAAAATTCAGAGAAAATATTAAGTTTTTGAATATCTTTAGTTAATTTTTTTTGAGACTTTAGTTATCAGACAGAGAATTCTCTCAAAGGCAGAGCTTTTCAAATCTTTTAATATCCATCTTTGATACGAGTTCAAAATTGGATTATCTTTAATACTATTTCTTTTGGTCATAGAAGTGGTCATAGTAAGAGATTCTGACACATACCATTGGAGGCAACATTAAAATCCAAACTACCCTGATGTATCAATTCTTGCATAGTGAATAGCAATAGATAGATAGATTGACAACTTTATTGAGGCAAGGCACCAAGAAATCAACAGCTACATTATGGTTTCAATTTTTTTTTTTTATTTAATTTTGGTCGACCTAAAGATATATGTATGTCCTCACTTAACGAACGATCAAAAAATATGTTGAGAGATTTTAAGTAACGGTAATCTTATAAAGACTTTTTTTGAATAGTGAACACTCCCATTGTACACTCGCAACTTTTTTTCTCTTTTTAGGTATCTTAATCTAGTAGTGAACCCTGATTATTATTGATCATCTGATTACTTAAACTTATTTTTGGTGCGGAGGCGTCTTCATTGTTTCGTTAGTATTAAGAAGTGATTGGTTGTTTTGAGTGAAAAATCCTTCGATATATTTTCGGTCGTGTATGGGTCGTGTATGGAATATTAAAGCCCGTATGATTTTCCAAGCCCCCCTGTTGATAATGGCGTGCCCAAGCTGAAGATAAATACAAAAATTTGGTGTGTTTAACTGGAAGATGCTAAGTCAAGTAAGGACTCACCGTACACACAATGTTTTTTTACAGACAATGGTCTCCCTCAGATTGCAGCCAACAAAAAATAAAGAAAAATGAACAAAATGAACTAGATATAATGAACGTTAGCGTCCGACCTATAACCAGACTCATATAACAACAAGATGCCTTTGGAGCCTTATAACGCAATTAAAACTTTATAGTTAACATACGTGCCTATAAAAAATAAACAGATCATTTTTTGATACAGAAATAAATAAAAATAAACTTAATTCAAGGTTTTTACAAAATAAAAATAAAATAACTCCACAAAAACAAAAAAGATAAATTATAAAAAAAAGTGAAAAAATCAAGGGGTAGGTATATTCATTTAATCTTGCTCTTGTTCATCAGCTAACCTTTGGAAATAAAACCGAAGGAAAATAAGGGCATCAAGAGTATCGTCCCCAAGCCGGCTTCTAAATTTGTTGCCAATGTAACTGGCCGCCGAAAACGCTCGCTCTGCTTCTACGCTTGTTGGTGGAATGGACAGTTTCTCTTTCTTCTTTAAACAGGTTTTCATGTATGTGTCTAAGCAGTGGAAAACATACTTAGTTGCATGCGCACTGCGCAGTCACTCTAGGTATTGCATGATTTTCAAAACTTGTTTCCCTTTGCTGGAGTACTTTCTTCTTTTCTAAAAAAAAACTTGTTTACGTGAGTTTAGGAAGTGGTAAAAAATGTGGTATTGTTTGGCGCCATCAAAGTTCTAACATACATACTCATTGTTGCGATGATTATTTCCTCTTCATTATTTTTGGAAAGGGGTTATTTCGATCACAAAAAACTAATCATCTAAAGCTAAAATTATTTATTTATTTGCTTAAATCTGCTCTCATTCCCAATCCCGAAAATCCCGGGATTGGTGACTGGCAATCCCGGGATTGGTTTAGAGCAAAAATCGTCCGGGATCCGGGATCCCGGGATTGATTTCCCTAGTCCCACCCCGTCGGGACATAAGTACCAAAAAATAAATTTGGGACTTATGTCCCACCTTCAATATATTTTTTATAAATTTAATGAATGTACCAAGAATACACTCATGTTGATAGTTTTTTTCAGTTATTTCCGTTTAGTTTTACGTATTGTCAATGCTTCAATGCGTAAAACTCTACTGTAACGCAATTACAGTGAAAACTCTACTTACTGACAGCTCTAATAAGCGAACAATTCCCACTACCGGGCAAAACTTCGGGGACCATGGGGGTTCGCTTATACCAGCTTTGACTGTACAACTAAAATACAGTTACTTGTTGTCTTACTTTTTTCAAAACTGTAATTTTTAAAGTTAATTTTCTTTGAATTTAACAAAAGAATCTTAAAAGATTCAAGTTTTTGCGAATTTGAAAAACTAAAACCAAAAAATCGCGCGATTTATTGGTTTTAGTTTTCAAATTTTCAAAAACTTAAACCTTCTAAGATTCTTTTGTTAAATTCACAGAAAATTGACTTTAAAAATTACAGTTGAAAAAAGGAAGACAACAAGTAACTGTATTTAGTTGTACAGTCAAAGCTCATATAAGCGAACCCCCATGGTTAAAAAATTACAGTTTTAGAATAAGTAAGACAACAATTAAAAACACTGCTATTGTTTATATGTAAAGCTTATCTTATTTTTTCTAAAGTTAATTTATTGTCGTTTTTTGTTATAAAAGGAAAATGTTTTTGTTTTTTATTTGTAAATGAAATAATATATGTTATTCATCAAATCAAACCGTTTGTTTAGTTTTTTTTAAACATCATTAGCAATATTTTTTAATTTTTTGTAAAAAAATGTAAATGTTGAGACTTATGTCCCATCTTTGAGATGAAAGTGTTGGCACTTGTGTCCTGACGGGGTGGTGCTCCAGGTTGTTTTTCAAAACACCGAAATATTTCATTCAGAAATTTTATATTTATTAAATATAAAATGCACTTATTTCAAAAAATTCACTTATTATTCATAATATTCCGTCCAAATAATGTAATTAAAGTATTTTATTTCGATAAAAATTAACAAAAGCAAAAATATTTACAAATTCATTTTTGACATCTACAATGACATTTGAAATGAAAGCGTTCAGTCCTAATGAGTGTGTATTAAGTAATTTGCCAGAGATTTATAAGAAATTAATTTTTAATCATGAAGATTTAGGATTAAAATTTGTATGGTAAATGAGGAAGGACGATTCCGGAGACGGCACAATCATGAATTGTACGCAATCTACCTTGAAGCACATATCGTGACAAAAATTAGGCTCGGTAGACTCCGGTGGGCAGGGCACCTAGCTCGCATGAGCGAAGAGGAACCTGCTCGGAAAGTTTTTTGTGGTACATTCTATGGCAGACGACAGCGTGGTAGACCATGCTTGCGCTGGAGAGATGGCGTAGACCAGGACGCCCGGAGCCTTGGGGTGCGCAACTGGATGGCGTCGGCTCGAGACCGGGATAGGTGGAGAGACTTGTTGAAGGAGGCCAGGACCGGACCCCGGTTGTCGAGCCGATGATGATGATGATGATGATGGTAAATCTTCTAATTTAAAAGGAAATTATGGATAAATCTGGTCAAATCAACATTAAGTGCTTGGTGGAAACTTAAATTTGACTGGAGCACTTGGAGCGTGAGGAGAAACATAGTTATATTTACAGATTTTCGCCTTTATCTACAAAATAAAGCTTAAACAATTCTCTAAAATAAATATTATGTATATTTTTTCCGTATATGTGTAAAAGTTTATCCTATAACCCTAGCGGCAGATAGGATAAACGTACAGTTTTTACGGTTTTTCCCATTTATCTAAGAAACTGTTTGTCATATCAAAACAAAATCTAGTTCAAAAATTAAGCTTATTTAAATTCTTTAAAACAATGACACTTATTTGATTTCTTTAGGTGAAAGTTTATAAAACAAATCTATCGGCAGTTAAGAGAAACACGTATATTCGAATTTCACATTCATCTTGGAAAATGTTACTCGAAATCTTCTACAAATATGAAGTCAAGCTAATCCGACTAAACCGATAAAATAATATAATTTTGGTGTTTGGAATATCCATAACTCAATAAATGAATTTGTTCAGTATATTCTATTTAAATTTGTAATAAAATGTAGTAAAATTGCATTTTTTTAATAATGTAGTCTTTCCATTGTAATTCATTGCATACGTCTACCGAATTTGAAGCAAATCGGTCTTAGTGTTTGGGCTCTAGCTCGATGTTAAGTGGATGACAAAAAGGAATATTTGATACAATTATCATTTTTTTACTAAAAAACACATAGCATTTGCTTATAGTTCAATAAAACTGGACATTATAATTGCAATGCTTGGTGTAGCTCTTATGTTAAGATTGTATAGTTTTGTAAGTTTTATTGCAAATTTTAAACTTTGAAGAACTTGTGTTAATTGGCGTATCACATGAAAATTTTCAAAAACTGGGGACTTTTTCATTTTAAAATTTGAATTTTTATACTACATTTTGTTTTGATATACGACAAACAGTTTCTAAGATAATGGGAAAAACCAAAAAAACTGCATAACCCTAACTGCCGCTAGGGTTATTTTAAAAAATTATTACAGATTCGGAAAAAATATAATTTTCTTTTTTAGAGAATTGTTTAGTTTTTGTTAGTTTTTGTAAAAGATAAATGTCATAAAAATTGATCAACACGTTTTTTTTTATGTTTAATGTGGTTTTTCATTGGAAACTTCAGATATTGTTCTGAGATTTCATATTTTTGTAGCCGAATGAAACGCAAAAAGATTTTTTGTGTGAATCATTTTATGTTTCTTCATTTATAAATTGGCGAGAAGGAGACAAACTGAGTTCGCAGTCTCACACATTGTTGTGCATGTGAAAGCAAATGAAAAAATCTCACTTCAAATCGAGATTTCGAGATTTTGATCTAGACGTAATCTAGATATGATTTGTTTGACCAATGAAACGCAAAATCTAAAAAAAAAAAAAATATATATATATCTAGATCAATAAAAAAGCACTGTTTTTGAACAATGAAAAACAACCTAACATATTTTTTTTTATTATTTATTTATTTATTTATTCCAGTTAATTTTTTATTTTTTTTTAATTATTTAAAACTAACTATAACAATTTTGACAAAAAATGTTATGTAATGTTATTAAAAGTAGGTAAGCAAAATGTCAGCATTGAATTTTGTTCAAATCGCTTCGCGAACCGTTATCGAGATAGACAAAAAATCAAAAATACAAATTATATGACAGGAGTAACTATCTGACTTACACTTTGTAATACATGTGAAATTTTGTTTAAATCTTTGGAGTCGTTTCCGAGAAAAATCAGGTTTTCGATAACAGTGACCTCCCGGCGTATTACCCTTAAAAAACTATAGACACCAAATTTGAAGTAAATCGGCCGACCCGTTTTAGGTTCAACGTGACTAGACAGAAAGACAGAATTACCAGAACCAAGCTCGAATAGACAATGAATAGGTAGTGGCCGAAAGTTTTCTGATACGTGTACTTGAGATAAACCTTGCCTTATAGTCTTGAGTAACTATACTATAAATTTAGCACTTATAGCTAAGATTGTTTGAACAGATTCTGAGTATAATAAGTTGTCTATTGTTAAAATGGTCGTATGAAAGGATCGTTAGTTTGGAAACCTATAATGGAAGTTCCAATCTCGTCTTAAAAAAAATCTTCATATACTAATAGAAGAAAACTGGCTCAATGACAAAATTATCTGTACCACTTTTTTCTTTTCTTCATATCATATCGGTAATATAATTTTTGTCTTTTATCTTACCCCTTTTTTGCCCGAATCAAAAATTATTGTCGTACCAAAAATGAAAATAATTACAGTTTAGACTATAGACTCTGTTTCATAATATCTACAAATTGATCCAAATACAATCTTTTAAATTCACCAAATAATTATGATGATTATATTTCTTAGCCCTCATTTGTACTTTATTTCTTTATTTAACTTTGATCTTCCGCACAATAAAACTTTCAAATATTTTTAAGTGGTACCTACCTAACCTATAGGTCTGTAGGGCTTTAAAAAAAATATTTCAAAGGTCATGTCAAAAAGTTTTACTTAGTCTCCCAGAAATTTCAAGTTAAGTATTTTTTCCATATCTAACTAGGTCTATGAGAACAAGTATTTTAACAGAACCTTCGATAAACCTTAGCTTTAACATCAATGCCTATTTCTCTAGGTTTCTCTGTTATCTGCCAACAGCCTCCTTCTCTCAAAAAAAATCCATTAATTGCCATATTTTACCAATTTTTATAACTGGCTGTGTGTTTGTATACGTTATCAACTATAATGTCAAGTCAATATTGTGACGCCTATTCCTGCTTGTGTTAATGTTGCACTTTACTTTATATTTTGTTTGCCTTAAGGATAATTTTTGTTGTTGTTGTTATAAATATTACATAAATTTCATGTAATATTTTTTTATTTGGTTTTGGAAATATCAAAACTAAAAGTGGTGCTCACTCTATAAGAGAACATTTTCCGCCTTCACCTCCCTTAGCATTTTATATCGTAATCGTACACAATATTTATATGTCCTTTGCGTTTTGCGGAACAGGCCACTATAAGTAATAAATAAAAGAATAGTACATAATAGAAAACAAAATAAAAAAAACATAACTTAAAAAACAAGCAGAAAATCCGAAGATGAAATCAATAAAAGAATATTCGCTTGACGCCATTGTTATAATGCGGTTGTCTCGGTGTTGCCAAAATGTCTGGGCCGATGGAGATGGAGAAGAAGTCTTCCTTAGTTACACAATTTGTATTTATACTCACATTATAGAAAGGACGAAAAATTACTACGACAACGGCAACGACGATATAAACTTTGGAGCTCCTCGCCTCGCATCATTTTCCTTAAGGTTAATCGCGGACGACAGGATACTGATATAATGTATGGATACCTACCCAGTAGGGAATTTCGTCCTCAATGAATTTTTTTGGTGAAAAGAAAAATGAATTCATCGAATACTTTTTCGAGGAAATTGCATGTTATGATTTCATTATAGAAAAGCATTGATTTTTTCATCAGTTCAGTATTTTTAAGGCATTTACACTTTGTTTTACTTGGAACAAAAGTTCAACTGAGTTCAGTGCTTACATTTCATTAATCAATTCAAGTACATAAAGTCATTAGATGATTCCATTGATGACAAGTCATGCACAGATTCACTAGTTCGTGAAATAAGTTGGGCCATCTGTGCTGTTCAGTGTTCTTCGCGAGAAAGAGGAAAAAAAATAATCCATAAAAATTGCCTTGTGTCTAACTGACCCAAGGAACACAAGGATTTCCAGGGTGACGAGTAATGCACAGATTCATGATCTGCACGCAGTTCAAAACAGAAAAGAAATAAAAAACTATAAACTTGGCCTTCTGTCTACCTGAACCAAGGAACACAAGGATTTCCAGGGTGACAAGTAATGCAAAGATTCATTCGCTTTTTTTTTTTTATTTTCGTTGTCTCATGTCTCTGGCGCCTGCTTGATTTTTCGCGTTTTTTGTTGCTTTTTGATCGTCTTTTAATGACGCGTGCTCCTTTTTGGCGAAAGAGAAACTGTATTTTCTGGTTTTTCCTTGTTGTTACAAAATCTTTTTGTTCTCGAATGACGAATATCAATCATTTGCATTTCTTCATTCAATGTTTGCATCTGAAAGAACAAAGAAAATAAACGCGAACGCGAGTGCCAGTAAAAAAAAAACATTAATAATATTACTAATTAAATACCTACCTACCAAACATATTATTTTGTTGTAAATAATAAATAGTGATTAAAAAAATTGGTGAGTTGTAATTTATTTTATTTAAAAATGAGTGGTTTTAGTAAAAGAAATTTAAAACGCTTGGCAAAGCAAGAGAGGGATGATTTAGAAAAAAAAAACTAAATAATTTTGCAAAATATTATCAATCATAGTGATATAACATCTGAAAGGGATAATATTGTAGACAGTGAAAGTGAAATAAGCAACAATATACAAGATGAAGATGAAGAGAAGACCTCAACAAACTGGAAATTAAGGCAGGAGAAGAAAAAGAAAAATGCGTAAGTTTTCGCATTTTAATAACATTTCCACAAATTTCAGCAAATCATTTTTATGTTCACTTTGATTACTCAATTATTTATCCAAACTTTTGGTTTTCCATATAAAATCTTGCTGACTATCTACACAGTTATCTACTTTCCTACCTACGGATTTTTGATATCTCTTTTTTATTTTTATTTCAGAATGATATCTTCAAAAAAATAGTTGCATCGTCTGGCGGCAGCATAGAAAAAGCTCGGCGAAATATAATTTCTGCAGAAGTCGCTGTGACATACAATTTCGACGGCTATAATGGCAAAAATCCTTTTAAAGATTTAAAAAACATTAACATATGTTTGTTCAGTAAGTTATTATTTTTTCACAATTTATAAGAACTTCATCATAATTAGTAACATTTTAATCAAGTCATCACTTTCTTATTTATGCATCAATATTTTTTTTTTGCAGATGCTGTTAAGACCAATATTCCTTCACCCCAGCTCTATAGAAAAGCTGTTCAGCAAGGGTTCAAGAGAATCAAGAACCTGCACTACAAGAAAGCAGCGATGAAAAAAAGCAACATACAAATTAAAAATAAAGCATACGTAATACCAATATAAAATGAGAACTGTCTTTTTTTTATTATTTTCTTCAAATTCATCAAACTTAATTCACTAATGATTAAGCGAGTTATATTTTTTATGTGATTTCATTACTGAATATTCATGATATCTTTCAGTGAGGGATAGTGGGCTCATGATTTCACTGCTGCACTTTCACTTCATTTTTCACCAAGACTGTGTGATCACTGACGAACTTTCATGATGTATTTCATCAAATATAATTCATTTATGAATAAGCAAACTCCACCTACTTGGTGATTTCACTATTGAATATTCACCCAGAAAGTCACTTGGTGAACGCCAATGACAGCCCCATGTTAAATTCACCTAAGGTTTAATCTGAAAATTCCTCGGTGAAGTTCCAGTTCCTCGAGGAAAAAGTTGGTTATTCCTCGAGGAATTTTTGGAAATTTCCTACTGGATATAGCAACCTTAAGCTGGAGCCTACATACAAAATAATATGTATATCCCGTTTTCATTCGAAAAAGAAAATATATGTCGTGGTCCATGAGCAGCCATTAAATATTCAAGAAGGCATCTTTGGATAATTTTTACTCCACCATTCGTAAATTACATGGTTTCCATATTCGAGGAGCAGGTGAGACAATCAATATCTGTAACTTTAAGATCCTTGTCAACAACGCTATACACGAGTATATTATAATTTATTCGTCTTGAGGCACCGATGTTAATCAAATCACAATCTAATGTGGTCGCCATCGATTGTAAAACTAATTTACAATTCCCCGGTGGAAATAACGAAGGTGGGTGGGTAACTTGTTGCGGTCAAACTATTAATTGTCACACAAACGCCCTTTCGTTAATGTCTGTTTAATAATTTTTTTAAATGAAGTGAAAGGTGGTTTCTTTGTTTGTAAGTTTCTGAAACAGACTTACAAAATGCACCCAACTTCACACCATCAATCAATACTAACTTTTTTTCTAAAATTGGGGGATTGTCGACTCTCGTTCTCGTATACCTATTGCAAAGGAAAACTTTCATCTACAATCTCGAGTTAAACCAAACACTTTTACAAAAATTACTAAACCAAGAAGTTTTTATTGATTTGCCTCCATTTTGGGCCTTATTTTTTGTTCTGTTATTTTTGTTTGCTGGAAAACTTTGTCAAGAGTTGATTTCTCTCTTTGGTTATAGTGATATGATGGAACTAGCATACGATAATCTGAGGGGTGGTGCTAGTGATTGACTTTTATCCCCCATCTATCTATAAAAGAATATTTACTTTGATAATAGTTTCTAATTGACGATGGAACGGCATCAAGGATTCAATAAAGTGAGTGAAGAGGACATTTATTTGAAAAATAAGGAAAAGGATAATCCCACTCAAAAGTGATGGGCCATGATGGCATTCTCTTAATTGAAATGACATTGTGCGGTTTGACTTATTTTTGTTGACAACATACACAGAAAAAAAATGGTAAAATTTAAAATTAAACTCAAGAATACTTTTCCTTTTAAATGTCATGTTTTTTGGAATTAATTTAATTAACACGTTGCAAAACTTATAAATGTCAAATAAAATAAATCCAAAACCAATTTAAAATTTGATGTCTGTATACTGAAGGTACATCTATAAAATACATTGGTATTAAGGGTGGGTCTTCATGACAATAGAATTTAAAATTCATGTAAACGTATTTCAATGTGGTAGTGCGATATTCTTTTCTCTTCATTATTGTTTTTGATACGCTCAACTACTCTTGTTCTCTTTTCAAAATGGGTTTGTTGTTTTGTCATCCTTTCGATTTGAATGGGAATGATGAGTTCTATGCTTTCTGTTTATGGAAGGGTGAAGGGATATTTTTCAATTTTGTTTTCAAAACACATGAGTAGGTATAGCTAAAATGTGAGTCATTTTTTTTCTCTTTTCGTTTAGTTGTTTTTTCTTCAATTTCACTTGCTGTTGCTGGAACTGGAAAAACAGTAACAAAAAAATGTGAACTCGTTTGTGACTCGATCGAGATCTTGATGAAGGTCAGGACACATCAAATGAACATGCATAAATATACGTTACACATGTAGGTAGGTAGGTACATTGAAATAGTTTTTTTTTAGGAAGCCTTATGTAAGATAAGTGTGAGGTAGGTCAATATAACTATTTGACCTGTTTGAAAATTACTTTAGGGTTTATTGCAAAGGGGTGAATTTTGGAGTTTACAAGTAAGGATGTTGGAAGAATAAGGTAACTTGTTCATTTGTAATGTGCGAAATTTGAGATTTCCTTTCGATTTTTGTTGTTGTCAGATTTCAAACAACAGCACAACACTGTATATTTTTGTTTTGCAATTGAAACATTGTCACTTCATTGTCACGTGGGAAAACCTACCTACCTATGTACATTTTGTTTTCAGAATAAAAATAAAAATGACCAAACAGAAAAGTCGTGCAGCATTTACATTCCTAGCTATGTATATAGGTATGCCCTATATTCATTTTTTGATGTTTGGAATCAGGGAGTCATAGGTATGTTAATAAACATGCGAAATCGCCCAACTCTGAGTTTTTAGAACTTGTATCATCTTGGATGTAGGTACCTACCTCTAGGTGTAATATAACCTAATCTATATACCTATGTAGATAGGTACCTATATAAATACAAATTAATTGGTGTCTGTTTGTACGCGGATAACTCGGCTGAATAATTATCCGACTTGCTTGGGAGTTCTTTGTTGGATTTTTATTGAACCAGGTTAACACACAATGGAGCTGAAAGTTTTAAATTTTGGGAAATTGAAAAAATCCAAAACAGCTAGTTTTATATACAGGGTGAGTCATGAGCAATGCGACAAAATGCTAGGGCGTGTAGGTTGCGTTGAGACAAGAAAAAAATCGTATGGGAGGGGGGGTCTATTCCCCTCCGTTTAGCCGGGAGGGGCAATTTTCGAAAAAACTGACTTAAAATGGGAAAAAAATTATTTAAAATCAACGGCTTCATTCACAATGCTGTGCGATACGTTTTTGAAAAGCCAATAATTTTTTCTTTCATTCTGTGTTTAAATAAATCTATTCTAAGAAATAGTTTTTGAAATATTAATTTTCAAAGTCAAAATTTTGAAAAAAAAAATTGAAAAAAAAATTTCTAATCCATTTTTTTCAAAATTTTACGTAATTAAGTGCTAATTTTAATTTCAAAATTCAATGCTGTTATTAATTTTAAGTCTAAATAAGAAAACCGGATGCAAAAATTTTATGTCGTTCTCAAGAAATTAAAAAAAAACCAAAACCACCTTTTTCTAAGAAAAACATTTATTTTTATTTTTACGTTACACATGTAGGTAGGTAGGTACATTGAAATAGTTTTTTTTAGGAAGCTTTATGTAAGATAAGTGTAAGTAGGTCAATATAACTATTTGACCTGTTTGAAAATCACTTTAGGGTTTATTGCAAAGGGGTGAATTTTGAAAACTTTCAAAATTGCGAAAACTAGATCCAAAAATGTGATTTTCAGAAATTAGGTGCTTCCCCCCATTTTTCCAAATTTAAATTTTTTAAAAACTCTACAAGGTTGTGGTACCCTAATACGAAGTTTTTTCTCTTTTTATTTTGAAAAAAAATCGAAACTGTGGATAAAAAGCTCAAAAAACATGTTCCCGAAAGTGTGAAGTTAGCCTCCCTTTTTTCAAATTTGAATTTTTGACAAATGAACCAGGTTGTTCTACATTTGTGCTGGTTTGTGTTGATCTTTTTTTTTTTTTTACTTAAAAATTGTAGGTTTTAGACAGCGAAAACTTTTGCACTAATTTAGCAATTTTGCCTTCCTGGCAGCTCCCTTTTTCGAATTTTCAAATTTAAAAACCAGTGCTAGATTGTGCTAGGACTCTTCTAAATTGTTCCAAAGTTTTGTTTTTGTTTTGTTTTGTTTTTTTTCAACAAAATCAACCCTAAATAATTTGGAAAATAATGGGTAAAACCTGATAATTTTCATTTCTGATTTATTTTTACCTAACGCTTTTATTTAGGTGCCAGTGAAGAAAAATGAGTATTTTCATTGCAGGCTAGGTACCTACGTAGATCGTCATCATGATACCCTTTCCCTCGGCACATGCCAAAGGCCACGCAAAGACATTTCAGTCACACACATTCTTATTTGCAATTACCTACCAGTCCATGTCCGTCAACACGCGAAATGAAAAAAAAATCGCTTCTAAATAAAAAATAGGAACATAGATATACAATTGCAATATACACATTCCCTTTTCCCACTATCTCACAATTTACTAATCGTGTCCAACCACACCACCAAAAACAACGATCATCATCATAAACATATGTATGCTTGTGTAGCCACCAAGAAAAACAAAACAAAAATCGATTTTCTTTTCCTTACTGGCGCTATCCAATTGACAACGAAAAGTTTTATAGATAGGTTCCGAAACCCTTTAATGACGTTCTTTGTATGTGTAGGAGGTCATCTCCAATATTTTTGTTTCTTTCCGTTGTAGGATAACAGAAGAGGAGGTATCTCCAATTTAGGTTTAATCGCAAACAAAAGTTGAAGTGCCCAAGCCCAAGTGCCTACGTCAATTATTCTGATACAGAAACATAGATCTCAATTTCTTCTTCCTTTTGACACCTCAACCTTGAAGATTCGATAAGATTAACTCATTTTATAGACGATTCTCTGAGACTCTATTTCTATATAATTAACGAATAAAATCTTTTTCAGCATTATTCCCGTATCCATAAGTTTCCTTCCAAAACCAAGTAGAAAAAAAAACAAAAATATCATATACCTACTTGGACAACAGCGACGACGACGATACCTACGAATCGTACGTACACCAGCGTTGCCGAAGTTAACCAATCGTGCTTTTTTGACACGACAATTTTTTCTTGTGGCACAGTGGCACGAAACATTTCAATATCGCACACTTTATCATTGCCTATATCTTACTTTAATATTGATGGAAAATTATATAATAAATTACAGAAATAAAGTTTTATTTTTTTAACAGAAGATTTATAGTTTTTTCATGGCAAGCAGTTTTTAAAATGTGACACGGCATTTTCTTTTCTCGGCGGCAACGCTGATGTACACCATTCACCATACCATTTGTGTTTTGTGTATCACCACAAAAAAAAAAAGTTGATTCTAAAGAGAGTGCGAACAGCGAAAATATAATATTCTCTTTCGACGGAAGTTTCGTGAACTAAATATCGTTGTGTGCGTATGTTGATTAACAAAATCGTTAAAAAGATGTTTTTTCAAAATTAAATATAAAATTGTTTATGCGTGTGATATTGTTTTCTTCACTTGGAACTTTAGCAAAAAATATTGAAATAAAATACAAAAATAATAATAAAGTTGTACATGGCATTTCAACCTGGGAAAACTACCATGTGTATAGATACTTTGAATTGTAAATTTTTACGTCTAAACAATATAAAATTGCAAAAAAATTTACAGCAAATAGTGCTGTATAAATAAGAGATTCGAATAAATTAAAAACAAAAAATATTAAGAATAAAACATGCCAGCCCCAACGGGGGAAAGAAAAAAGTAGTATTGTTTGTGTATATATAAGTTTTTCAGACGTATAAAGTGGAAAAAAATAATTTTTTGTTTTGTTTCAAATAAAGTATCTACTTTCTGTTATAAAAAAAAAAATATTGTTTGGCTCCGTTGAAAATTTAAGAAACTGCGCCAATAAACGAGCTTTAAATTAGTGTGAACTTACGTCCATTTTGTAGCTCAAATAATTTTTTTTTTTTTTTTTTTTTATCCTATGAAAAGCATACATTCATTGACAGTTGAAAAACATTAACAACAAAATAAAAAAACAAATCACACGAGAGCCCCTTGAGGGAATGCATAAATCAGCCAAAATAAAGGGGACAAAATGTGTAATTCCTTCCCTAAAAAGCACAAACTTTTGTAAAACATAAAATTGAGGACATATGTTTTAAGATATGTTCATGGACTAAATAATAAATTTTATTTCATCAAAATATCTTTTCAAATGTAGGAGATATATTAAGTTTTGTGCACGTAGTAGCCTACATTTACGAGGAAGACCCACCCTTAAAATAAGTTTTAAAAATACTCACATAAACCTATGGTGTATCGTTTTGTGAGAATGAAATGTAGGGTACCTACTAGTTGATGATGCTGTTATTGGAACAGCAGGTATGGTAGTATGGCCACTCTTGTTCCCCTGGGGTGTTTATTTATTTTAAGCATCTTCCTAGAAAGGTCTAATTAATTAGAGTTGTTGAGGGCAATGATGAGTGTGATTTGGTTTGAAGGATGACAATAATTTTTATTGAGCGTACTAACGCCCTACAACGAAGACATTTTCTGACAATTGCCGTGTAGTTGAACAAGAATTAAAGGGGTGCTTGGCGAAGTGTTTATGGAAAGGTTAGGAACCTGTGAACATGATATAGGTATATAAGATTGTATTCATTTATAATTTTGGATGTACCTAATCATTTTTCGTTAAATAATTTAAGTTGCTATCTAGTAAATAATTAGAGAATTTGCTGTGATTTTTTTTTTATTCTTGTGTGTACTGACTAACAAAATCTCCTTTCTCTATCTCTTTGCACCAGCGAATAAACAACATAAAAACTAAAATACGATGATATACATACATAATTTAATGAACTAAAAACTTTGTAGTCCTGTGGTTTTCTACAAGATCTAATTCCTATACTACCTATTGAAAAAGTTAAGTGCAGTCAAAAACTGATTTTTTAACAAATTAAAACTTTTTTTTATTTAAAAAGTTTTTTTTAATTAAAAAGTAAAAAAAAATTGTAAAAAATAATGTAAACTGCAATTTGTTCATCTAATTTTTCCAAATTGTTTTAAATTTCCAAGAAATCGGCAAAAAACCGGATTTTGAGCTTAAAACTTCAAAGTTTTAAAATGTGGAGGTTAGTATACTAATTCGTTTTCTTACTGTAGATGCTTTCTTTGGTTTATATTTTGTTTTAAATACCTAAGTGGTAACATCACTTAAGGCAAACTAGTACACTATTTTCATTATAATAAAAATTGAAATTTATATTGCTGTTCAACAAGTTGACGATTACGTTATATCAACGATTTAATTCTATGTACGTACTAAAAAGGAATTAGTACCTACACTTCTTCCCACGAAGCAATGTACTAATTCACCTGATGGTTCCGAAAAGTGAATTACAACCTTAAATTGAATTTGTAGCAGAACTCTTAATTACGAGAGTTACAAACTTGAATAATAAACCTGATGAGATCGAGATGTTTATGAGATGAGAGATTGTTAATTTATCTGTAATATGATTATTATATTTCGTGTTCGTTATTTTCAGAAATATCATTGAATCCTGAAAACATCTAATGCAACTTCTGAAAACTGCAATAAAATAAAATATTTAGAACAAGCAAATATCTATATTTACAATTCCTCCAATTCAATATGATTAGATACACAATTTTTGTTTGTTTAAATATGATCATTAATATGTAACGTATAAAAACATTCAGCAGATTCAATTTTCTGGATCTTTGTATTCATGTTTATTTCCTTGGACTTCTTACATGCCAATATGAAAGTTTTGAAATTAGTCTCAATTGAATATGAATCGAATACACAACTTTATAATGACACAACATCCCACTTTATTATGTTCTTCAACAAAATACATCATACGTGTTATAAATACCCAGTTTAACTCTCTCTCAATTCATTCACACATCTTGAATTCATGATCCAATAGTAACAAATTTGTAAACGTTCACGACACATCCTCAATCTTCATTGTCTTCCATCCTTATATTAGAGATATATGGATAGATACGAATTTATTTGGAGCATATCTAAAGGAGTCTTCCCTTTAGATATGCTCCAAATATTACCCTTTATTCCACAGGATGCAAGCAATAATTAATTTAATTTGTTTTAAATAAACAAAAACAAATTGCTACCCCATACCTTGAAAAATCTTTTCAGATTTGAAGCTGGTCGAGTCGAGATGATTCTGGGAAATGTATAGATAGAGAAACGGAATTGCATCGTGATGGGATCGTCATTTCGTCAATGTTGAATCAATCTGATTCTCTCGTTCACCATTTCTTTCGATTGGGAACAGCCCTACCCTGTTTGGTATCGTTCTATCTGCTTAAATTAATGATATATGTAGATGTAGATAGAGAGAGGAAAAATATAAATTTTAACTCATCGCTCTCCATTCAAATGAATGAAAAATCGGGAAAATATTTTGTTGTTGAGTAGATTTGTACCTTCCTTAGTAGGTACCTATACCTAGAAATCTACCGAACCTGTATATTCTCTTCTTCCACATAGTCTCCAACTTTTTCACACTGACAGCTCACAGGACGAGATTAAGAATGATTTTGCTAAAAAGAAATTCCTTTTATCTGACTAGCTACTACTACTAGTGTAAGGAATAAAAATGGCAATGAAAAAAACGTTGCTGCAGTAGGTATAAAAAAATACGTATTAACAATTGAAAGGAAAAAAATAACCAGATAAAGGATAAATGAGAAAAGCGAATAACGGATACACAAGAACTAGACGAAGTCATTTAATTTTTATGAATCCTTTTCGGTAAATTAAGAAAAGTGAATGAAAAACGAAGCAGGTGGATCTGGAGATTGTTGTTCGAGAATTTAAATTTGCTTTCATATTTCTGCCTCTATTTCTACATAGGTTTGGTTGTTTGATTATTATACCTTTATGACGAGTCGAGTATACCTCCGTGTTTTAAAAGTGTCCTAATTAGTGCCGAATAATTTTGAGTGTGAAAGCAAGAACAAAAATGAAATGATTGAATTATACATTTTTTATCAACAACCAAACAACAATACTAAATGACAATCCATCTGTGTAAGATTTTTTAAAGATGCATCGAGGTTGTTTTATTTTACGTCTATAATTTTAAAAATACTAAAAGCCGGTAATTTCTAACTTGAAACGAAAATGATTTTGAGCTACTTTTTTAAATACCTTTAAAAATAATACATATGTAGAAACTAAATAGATGGAGAACCAGCGAACCGAAATATTTACGTCATTTGATACAGAAATACATAATTAATCTAATTTTCATCTCCTAACACGTGTAATAATTGATTCGGGAGTCTGTCAAGATTACAGTTGTGGAAGTGGCCACCTCGCACCCATAAAAGTTTTAAAATTTTCATGGGGTTAGTAGATACACTTAGGAATTTTTTTTCATTGGAAATTAATAATGGAACGAAATCCAAGCAGGTTTTCTATGGGGAGGGGGTCTATCTCCCCCCGTTTAGCCAGAAGTTTCAATTTTCTAAAAGAATTTTTGTAAAGAAAGAACAATTAGGTTTTAAAGAAATCAAAAGAATTTTAAGAAAAAAACTTTTGATTACCCGTCTAGTCGATGCTTCATAGCCATAGCCTATCATAAGTAATTAAAGTTTTATTAAAATACAATAACATTTATTTTACATCCTGCTTATCCAACAATTCAAAAAATAAATTAGCTCAATTAGACAGAATATAATCTTTTTAAATTCGTCCAATCAAATTCACTTAACTTCACAAAAAAATTCTTTCATTGCATTTTGTGACAACCAACCTCAGGCGAAGGCCAATTGATGACAGCATATTTTCATATTTTCAAAGAATATTCTTCTTCTGCAACGTAATTGAATTTGAAAAGTTTCTATACATGAAAATACATAAATATCTAAAGAAGTACCTCCGACTTTCAATGGATTTATGTAAATTATAAAACTACTTCAATCCAACGACATAATATGGATAACCATAGGGAAAGAGAAGGAGTTTGGTCTGCATTTAAGGGGTTCGATATATTTACATACACATATGTGGACGAAGAAGAAGACGTCCCTTCAATAGCAACTTCAACATTATTCAGCATCAATAAAACATCTCAACAAGTTAATTAGGATCTTCCGCCATTATAATTGGGATACATGCAAATTTTTTAAACTCCAAATATTCATAGAGCTCCGTCGTCCGATGGTCACTTGGAGTAGATGCGGGAGTTGAGTCTTGCTTGTTGTTGTTGAAACACGGATAACTTGTTGCATGGGTATAGTTGTTCGTGTCGCAACCGTTGTCTTTTGGTTATTGATTAATTCTGTTCAATTATAATCGTCGGTGACCAAAAGTAACCCTCATAATTTTTAATTTGCATCTTTTACTTATTGGCAAACTCTACAAGCAGCAAGCACTTAATATTTTACTATAGAGAACACACAAATAGCATATACATATATTAACTTTCTTTGAGCTGAAATTTTGAAGCTCTTGCGGTCATAATCCCAAGCACCTACTTCGATAATTTATCATTACAAGCTGACAAGTCACAACTGCACTTCCATAGAGACAGTGGTTGCGGCGGAGCGGCGGGCGGCTTAGCGAGGTGAATGAAACGACATGTAGTTGGTGCAGTTGTATCAGAAAAAGAATTAAAAGTCAGGACAGCAAAGGAAGAAACCCAAGTACACGCAACAAGGTTAAATCCGTTCCCCATTTACATATTTACCTAACATGGGTCCTTGGCAAATGAACAAACTAGTTCACTCACAGAAGGTAAAGTATTATCTACACATTCTTGTCCTGGCGGATGGAATGGGTGCTATTATAAAATGGATATGTACTTTGATGACACACATTATCGTGGTCCATAGTGTATCTGTATGTATAATATTGCGACGACAATGACGACTATATGCTCTATATCACAATAATGAATAGGAATCGGCGCCAAAACTTAGATCCGGAATGGGCTTCGTCTTGTCGTCAGAAAATTAATATAATTTTCAAGGCACCACTATGTCTATGGGTATAAACAGGTATATATTTTTGTAAGTTTTTCTTACATTTAAAATTATTGCGGATGGCTTCATTTCACTTTAATGGACGCTTTAATATTTACAATTAGAAAATTGAATGAGATCGACATTGTGGGTCAACGTAAGGACAAAAATTAAAAGCTGTTGATTGCACAAAATCCAGAAAAAAATAGAGAGAGGTCTTTTGGTTGTAACTGTAATTCAACAATCAAAATATCAACGTTAGGACAAATAAGACAGAAAATGCAATCATGTCTTTTGAAAAGCACTACAAAATGCTAGAATGATAATAGATTTGTGTGCTCAGCCAGTATTGCAATTATCTTTGATAATCTTAAAGCACAAAAGGACGATTTGTCTGTGATTTCAAAATTGAAAATGTCTCAAACACTCGTGGAAGAGGACAGAGTTTATCGTACATTATTATAATAAACAAAGACTAAATAAACTGTTTGGACATAAAAACAGGAATTGAAGTTTTTTGTGATTGGTGAATTAAATAAACTACACGACTGGGTCGCACCGCACTTGCTCTCGTGGCAAATTGCCACAAAAATAAAATTACATTTAATTAAAATAAATGTATTACATTTTTACTTGCGATTATATGTAGGTACTATAGCTCTGACGTTAACGTCGTAAAGGCCCTATATTTAATATTTCGATTTTGTGCTTATAACCTACATATATTTATTTCACGTTCTGAATTACGGTGAGCAACACAGTTTTGTCTACTTTATCTCCGAAAAGTTAAAATGTAGTTAGGGCCTTTACGAAGTAAGCGGCAGATTTGGAGTCACACCAAATTAGACAGAAACAAACAAAGCAAGAACGCCTATACATCTTAAGTCACACCAAATAAAAGCCAAAAAAAAAAACGGTTTGTTTGGCTTGGTCCTTGGTTATAACTTGGTGTGGATTATTTATTAGATAGTCATGCTTTATTTGTTTAGTCCAACTGCAGAAAAAAGATTTCCAGTTTTTGAATAAAAACAAATTGAAATATTAAAAGATAACATACACATCTTCCAACCTCTCCCCCTTTGATACATGCTACGAATTGTAGTCTATCAAATTAAGGTTAGGAGACAATGGAGGCGGAACAAAACAGCATACTTAAAGAAGCTTAGAAAAATGTTGAAGCTCCAAATGCGTTTGAAAAACAAACAAACATAACATCTCGACCTGTGACGTCAGTGGTCATAAGCGGTGGAATGCGTAGTGCATACGACTTCGAAGACTGAACAAGTCTGATAATGCGTGGGTTCGAATCTCATGATGTGCATGTGAAAAAGTTTTTCATAATAAAATTGGATTAAAGCTCGTAAAAAACTAGTAAATAAAATTCGTTTAAAAATTGGTGGTAGCACCTTTAAGTTGTTGTTGTTGTTCAAAACATTCAACATCAGATATTCATGCCCAGAGAATAATAACATAACGGTGCGTTCTAATTAACAATAAACCTTTGTTAATTATTACAAATCCTTTTGAATATCAAGCAAGACGATTTTGAATTACCCACACGTGGGTAAGTCAAATGTCACAGAGGAACGACCCAAAAAAGAACAGTGTTCGATATTTCCATTAAAGACTTTTTCAACTCCTTTTGAATTTGAAATTATTAAGGCTGAATTTTAACCTACGCTACATAGGACCACCCAGCGAAAATTCCTCCACTTTCTTTCAATATACCCACCGGAAGTGAAGTGAGGGAGCTTAAAACGAATTCTAAAAAAAAACACACAAATTGCCAAGGTTTGAGATCTCGTGATCCACATCATCCTTGCGAAATGTAACACTATGCTCAACGTGTAACCTAAAGAACAAATGATTCCAAACTCGAACCCACATCAGGACACAAACATCACCATCCCCATTATTCACACCTTAATCGCAAACACACATTTGTGGAGTGAATAAAGGGATCAGTCACCCTCGTATCCTGCACCATCATCAACAATAACTGAATCCCCAAAACGAAATCTATCTGAAATATGAACAAATTTAAACCATCTGAAGGATTGTCATGAATATCCACAGCGCAACGCGTTAGATACAGAAGCTCCCTTCCTTGTTCTAGGCTTCCACTTCTTTTTTTTTTCAATCGTTTTTGTTTTATTCCACATTTGTCTTCCTTTTTGACTTATTACCAAGCAAATATGTGTATGGATGTCATACAGTTTTTATTTATTCAAAGTTAACTTTGTATATATTCCTTCCTCTATGACGATGGTGCGATGATGACAGAAACGAAAAAGGTCATAAATGTGTCTAGCGATAAACACAAGTAGCAAAACGAAAAGTAGAAAAAAAAAACCAATTCCAATGGATTTTCAACCACTCTCGCCCATCGAAGAGATTGTTTTTTTATGAAACATATTTTTGGAAACCGTTGTTTAGCCTCCCATCTATCTATCCTTATAGCCTCCTTAACTCTCTATATTTCTACCTCTACCACAGCATAGGGATATAAAACAACGATTGATAGAGGTCATAATGCAGATAAACGGGCAAAAATGCCGTATAAATGTTGGCGACATCCACCGTGTGTAGTTCAAATATGTCCTTGCAGATCACGGTTGGAAAAGTCGATACATTTGTACTTTTTTCGATACAATTGAATGTGCTCAAGTACGCAAGTACACTTTTATGAAATTCAGTACAATTTTCCTCAGCCAATAAATTAGATGCATTTAGTTGGTATTTTCATTGATAATCTCATGATATAACACAATTTGTTCGACCATTTATTGCACTGAACAAGGTTTGTCCGTCTGTCTCTATCGTGCTTCGTGTTTTTCTCTTTCCTTCATTAATTGTGTTCATGATTTTGTGAGTTGTGACTTTTTATAAAGTTTTTTTATTGCAAATTAAAACTAAAATCTGGTGCTTCTTCTTGTTTTATAATTTTGTATCTTATCTATTACAGCTATTGCAGCAGCAAATGTAATACTTAAAGTAAGACCGCACTCTTACTTTAAGTCTTAAATTTGCTGCGACAGTTTCCTTCACCTACACTGCTCGGTGAAAAATTGTTTGTATGAGATTGTAAGACGTTACCCGCGCTAAGAGGCAGTGGAACTGGGATTCAGAGACACTTTGGTAGTGTGATTAACTATGCCGCGTAGTGTCGCTTAAGTAAACTGTCGCTTAGTGCGGTCTTACATTTATATCCTGTTTTTCAGTTCGAGATCAGGGGTTAGATTAACCTCGAGTTAAGGCTTATTGAAGCACGCGATTTTAAGTCAGTGTGAGATCCCGAATCACCTCAGAAATAACTCACCAATTTACCTGGATTAACTTTCACTCTAGACCTCATAACTATTTGAAAACTCTGTTTTCATCACAGTTAATCCTGTTGTTATAGTTTTCACATAAACAGTAATTTGTTCAGAAATATCCTCTTCTTTTTGAGCAAGAAGAACAATTGGAGTCAATTCTGGTCATGTTTTTCACAGAACTAAAACTAGCTCTTTGTACTAAAAAGTTGTTAATTGTGTGATCAGGTAGCAAAATGATATATGCAAGTACATTTTTCAAATTTCACGTCGAAGCATTTTTAAAGTTCAAACTGTTATGAAGAATTATAAACTTGTTTTAAAAATAAAAATAAAATAAAAATTTAAAAATAAAGAACAAACAAAACAGTTTTTAAAAATGAAAAAGTACAATTCGATACACTTGCAGATACTCTAGCTTCCCGACCGACATTATGCTTGGCCAATACAACAGATACGCGATGAGTGTTTCATTTAAATTTTGTTTACTAAAAAGTTTTAGTTAAAAGGGTGAAGAAGGAATTTTTTAACGTAATTGGAATTTTGATTTTCCTTAAGTTTAAGATTTTCCGTGGAAGTGCCTTTAAAAACAAATTGTTAAGCTTAACAATAAATAATCAAATGCACCACATTCATTTACTTAAATAAAATATTAACTTAACGACAAAAATATAATATTTTGTAAAAACATAACAAACAAACATTGTAAGTCTTTTAGCTTATATACCTTGGACACACTGCTGCTATAGATACCATGGTATTGCCAATACCATCGAGGGTGACACACACCATGTGTAGTATGCCTGCTAAATGAGCAATAAAAAATAATTTAAGGGATATTAATAAAAAAAAGAATGGTTAAAAATGACGTTGCATTAAAGAAGTTGCGTATACTACGAAGTATACCACGGTAATACCAAGTTGATCGCGTGGTATTAGCGTGGTATTCCCTGACACACTGGTGGTTTATTCGTTTACCATGATATCCATACCACCAGTGTGTTACAGGTATTAAGCTTTTTATTTTGAGATTTCTTTGATTTTAAATATGTAAATTCAATCTTTTAATCAGGAACACACAAAAACGTTGGTCGTTTAATTACTTAAGTTCCCAGGTAATACAGCCCATATACCTACTCAAGTGTAATTTTGTTTATCAAAATTTAAGACCTGATTTTTTTGTAAGTTCTTATGTCTTCTATATTATCGAATAAGTAAACAATTTAATAAAACAAAAATAATTGACAAGAACATTTGTTACAAAAAATAAGTTTCTTAATTCTTTTTTGTGACAACAAAATAAGTTTCCCTTTTTTAACCGATTGAATCGAATCATATGTCTAAGAAAGGAAGGTGTATTTCTTCTTTACTGACAAGTCCACCATGAAAAGCATACTGGAATAAGGGCCACTTAGTTTTATTTTCAGCTAATTTCTTTCACTATTCAAATGGACTCCACAAAACGATACTTATATCATACTTACCTACCCATTTTATTTACTTAAAAAAATGTATTTACTAAAAACGATATATTATAGTCCAGTCGAGATGTCGGAAAAATGGGTCTACCTAGAAAAAATTACGAAGTCAAGTTAAAGTTAAAGACCATTAAATTTCCTAAAAATTGGTTGGTGAACTAGATCTGTAGGTCAGAAATCTCCTCTTTCGTTTTTTTTTTCAATAAAGTTTGTTGATCAAACAGTTTTTGAAAAATTAATTTTCAAACTAAATATTTTGAAAAAAAAAAATAAAAATATTTTTTTTTTATTTTATGTAATTAATCATAATTTTTGTTTTCAAATCTCAATGCTCTTGTTAAAACAAATAAAAAAAGTAATTAATTTGACATTTTTCACGAAAAAAAGATAACTTTTAGTTCTCAGTATCATTTTTTCGAGTTCTGTTTACTTGCAATATTGCTATTGGCAATAGGGTTGATTTTTAAAGCCATCATAAAAGTGTTTTATCTATAGATATACTGTTATACAGTGTGATTGGTATAAGGTGCACCAAAAAGCTTGAGCGTGTAGGTGGAGTTAAGACAAGAAAAAAATCGTATGATTAAGATACATTTTGGCATCCAGTTTTCTGTTTTTGACTAAAAAATAATAAGAGCATTGAATTTTGAAAAAAAAAATAATAATTAATAACATAAAATTTTTAAAAAAAATTAGTTTAAACATTGTTTTTTAAATTTTTTTTTTCAAAATTTTGAGTTTGAAAATTAATTTTTTTAAAAATTTTCACTAAAACAATTTAATTTAAAAATAAAATAAAAGAGTAGTTTTCTGGCTTTCCAAAAAGATATAACATAGGCTTTGTATCATTCACCGTTGTTTTTAAATATTTTTTTTCTGATTTAAGTCAACTTTTTAAAAAATTGCCCCTCCCGCCTAAACGGGGGGAAATAGACCCCCCCTCTTATACGATTTTTTTCTTGTCTTAACTCCACCTACACGCTTAAGCTTTTTGGTGCACCTTATACCAATCACCCTGTATAATTATTTCTGAATCTTTTGTATCTGTCGTCTTTTTCTTAACACACTGTTCCAGCACAAACAAATTCTCTTACTGTGAATAATAGCTATGTCAATCCACACTGCCCGGCTAAATACTCCTTAGCTGGCCCAACCCTTCCATCTCCTTTCAACAAGTATAATTAATTTAGCTATTTTCTCTTTATTGAAGAACTCCTTTCCGGCTTTTTCAAAACTTCTAAGTATGTACTTCGTACCTCATCCTTCTTTTTTTCTGTATCTCTTCTCAAAAACGTTATTCGGGGATGAGTAATTTGATAAAAATACATTTAAAGCCTCTTCCAAAGACCAATGTTCAAGAAAACTCCTTTGCACCCTCCTGAGCTCGAGTAGTTGTAGTACCTACATTATGTATTAATCTTTGGATGGTTAGATACATAATACATGAATGCACAAAAAAACATTAATAAACATATATGGTTGTGTACATTCAATTGCTAAGATTCACCCTTATTTCTAAACAGTTTTTTTTTTTTTTTTTTAATTTCTTTCAAACGCTATTAAATTTCTGTCGGACCGAATCTCAAAAACGAATCTAGATGTCTAGGGCTTTTGTAAGCGAAAACTTTGTCCGACCCACTTATAGCTTTTGTTCTAAAATAACAACGCAGACGGTAAACGATGTGTGGTTTCCTGGAAGTTCATTATAAGAGTGTTAGCTCAGCTGAATAATTTGATTGTCATACGAGTGGCTCGCAAAGTTTTCTTATAGCATGCACAAAAGTCTACATCCAAACAAGTACAACTTTTACTTACTATTTGTAGTAAACAAGTTTTCAATTATTTTTCATTTCAATATGATTCAAAGTTTAATGGAAATAAATCCTATACAGTGCAATTCTAACGTCAGTAAAGCTAGAGATGGAGATGGAATGAAGTTGTATCTGGAATATGATTTCTCTAAAACCAAAAATTTTACTTGCCTGTGGCATCCCGTTGGCATTAGAGTATAGTCCACAAATTCAGGTGTGACCTTTATATGGCGACTATAGGGTAGGGAATAGGGTAAGTTTTCTAAAGAATCGGAGTAGTTCAGAGATGAACTATGGCAGGCCTTTATATAACATAACAGCTCAGAGGGCATGTGTATATGTAAATTGTAGGTATAAAGTTGATGTTCTACTCTTTATTCGCCATTTACACAAAATTGCCATTACAATGCATATAAAGTTCGAAAGAAAGTATAGTGGGTAATAAAAAGTTATTCGCCTTTTTTCGCTATGCTGTGATATGGCCGGTGGTGGCCTGGTGGGTCAGCGGAAGTGGTATGGTTATATAGTTATTAGCTATCCCTAGGAAGCTGGCAGATGTAACCATTCGTTTTCTATTTTTTTATTTTGTTTTTTGCTTTCAGTTTTCATCCTCTCATGTTCCTGATGTTCAAACAGTGGATGTCAAAAATAACCCAACTAACATACTCTTGAGAGTTTCATTCTTCAAATCTGGAAAAATCACTCACAAGAATCTTATAAAACTCTTCATAACTACCAAAATAAAAATTAGTCTTTATAGTTTTGTCATAAGAATTTGTAAGCCTGAATTCTCATAAAACTTTTTTAATTACACTTGAACTCTTTACCACTCTTCCAATAGTTCTTCTACTAGTAGATATATACTTAAATTCTCTAAAGACTCTTATTACAATACTTGAACTTTACAGTTTCTTTATTCTTACAACAAAACTCTTCTAAGAAGTTCAGTTCTATCATAACCTCCTAAAAGATTCAAAGAATTTCATTTCTTATGCCAAGAATCTAACAAGATGTTAAGTAGATAAGTTTTTAAAACAAGAGTCTTAAAAGAGGCGAAAAATCTTTAGTCTTAGAAGAAGATTTTAATAAGAAGATGACAAACTGAAAGTGTCAAAGCAAATCAATTTCGATAGAAGAAGCATTATTCTCCAGAGGTGCACTATATTTCAACAAAATGGATATATTTAATTGGAAAAAAGTTAAAAGTTCAACCAATTATAAAAGAAAAGTTCAAAAAGTATATAGTAGACTTCTCATTACAAAGAAAAACAATGAAAATGTAAAAATAATAAATACAGTGCCTCTATTAAATAAAAGTTCTTCACAAACTACATCAATTGAGTTAAATACAAGTGAATCTATTCCAAACCTTCCCCATAATGTTCAAGAAGCAGCAAATAGTTCATGTTATTTGGAACAAACGAAAGTATGTTGAACATAGACGTCAAAATAATGTAGTAAAATTATTCAACAGCTTTTTTTTCTTAGCCAATTTATAATCATGATTCAGATACTAGTGAAGATAATGCAGAGAGCAAAGCAGAAGGGGACTTAATTAAAAATGAACAGTATGGAACTGATTTAAAAAAATGGGCTATCGAATTCAATATAAGCCATCTAGCCTTGAAAAGTTTATTACAAATATGCAACAAACGGAATCCCACTTCTTTGCCGAATGACCCATAAGGACCTTACTTCAAACTCCAAACATAACCACGATTCAGACATTTGGTGTGGAAGGTCAATATTGGCACCAAGGTCTTGGAGTTTGTTTGCAACAGTGCTTTTCTGATTTAAAAGAATCAATAAACATTTCAATTAATATAAACATTGATGGCTTACCAATATTTAATAGTTCAAAACAAGAGTTTTGGCCCATTTTATTTAATGTTTTCGAAAGACCTCATTTCCAACCAATGGTCATTGGTATTTATAGCGGGAAAGGTAAACCATCCAGCCTTGAATCTTATTTAAGGCCTTTTGTTAATGAAGCGAAAGAAATTTTGACAAATGGTGTTATTATTAATAATTATATATGTAATGTCAAAATCCGCTCATTTATATGTGACTCTCCAGCACGAGCTTTTATTAAAGGTAATAAATACGCGTATTCATATGTTATATACATATAGTTACCTTCTTTATTTTGAACAGGTGTTTGTAACTTTAATGGTCAAAATGGTTGTCAGAAGTGTATAATTGTTGGAGAATACTCATACATATCCCACTGTAATATTTTTCCCAGAACCGAATGTATTAAAAGAACAGATGAAGGATTTCGGCAGAGAAGCTGTGAATCACACCACAAGATTTATACTCCCCTTGAAGAACTTCCTGGCTTAAACATGATTGATGATTTTCCAGTTGCAGATTCGCTACACTTGATTGACTTAGGTATCATGAAAAAGTTTCTTCTTGGATGGAGAGATGGAAAATTTAATAATTACCGAACAAAGTGGAGTGCAAGGGAAAGTTTTTGTATTTCACAACGCTTAGCAACCATAAAAATGCCATCAGAACTTCATAGAGCAATACGAGGACTAGACTGTTTAGCCCACTGGAAAGCATTAGAATACCGTACATTCTTACATTATATAGGTATCGTCATTTTGAAAGATCATTTACCCCAAGAAGTCTATCAACACTATCTTGTATTTTTTTGTGCTGTCACAATTTGTTCTTGCACCGCTTACAGTAATAATCTTCAATTGGCTCACGAGTTGTTCCTACATTTTATAGAATATTACAGAGATATATATGGTGAAGAGCATATGACCAGTAATGATCATAATCTATCCCATGTAGTTGAAGATGTGAAGAAATTTGGAATTTTATCAACATTCAATGCGTACCCATTTGAAAGCAAGCTATATCAAATTAAAAATAAATTAAGAAATGGAAATAAAGCCTTGGCTCAGGTTGCCAGACGACTCACAGAGTTTAGTCATTTGCATATGATAAGCCGTGATTCTGTTACTAACAAATCACATACATTACAAAAAAACACAATATATCATTCAAATGGTTTCATATTGAACTCAGATAACAAAAACAAATGGTTTCTGACAAAAAAAGACAACAAAATAACATACATGAAGAATGCTTTGGTGGGAACTGATAACCAAATATATATTATTGGTTCCAGTCTGCAAAACAAAGAAAATTTTTTTGAAACACCAGTTTCATCTTCTTTTTTCAAAATATATTCTTCCGATTGCAAAGAAAACACCGCTCAAATCTACAGATTAGATGATATCCAATGCAAACTGGTATCCGTTCAGTATAACGACACCAAAACGGTTTTTATACCTTTACTTCACACCACCAATTAAATTAAAAAATAATGATAATAATGAAAATGTATATATTGAATTACGTTTACAAATATTATTTATTAAAATTCTTTTTTAAAAAACAACAGATTTAAAAATTTATTAAAAAAATCATATTTGTTCCTCCTGATGCGGTTCTTGCTGTGGTGACTGCGATGGTTCCTCGCTCTTCATTCGCTTCTTTAAGCAAACCCTTTTCGACGATGTCCTGGCAATCACATTTGGGTTCTGCTCCGTCCTTCTTTTACAATTTTTTAAAATTGTGCAGAAGAACTCCTTGCATTTAAGTTCATTAAACTCCGCAGCTGCTAACTTAACTGTTTCACAAAATGCCGTCAGTATTTTACTAAAGTTTTTTAGGCCCAGCTTTTTTTGATCGCCTCGGCTTCCTCCACTCCATGTTACTTTCAGAAAAAAACCTCGATCAAAAAAATGGTCCACCAAATAATAGGCGGAAGATGTCCCATCCCTACTCCCAGACTCACCGCAAACACCTTTCATCTTTGAGATCTGTTAAAAAATAAAAGAAATTGTATGTAAATAAAAAGTCTATCATATTTTTTCCAATAATACACGTACGACGTAAATCTCTTAATAACTAAATAAATGTTTGTATCTACATATGTATGTAAGTATAAGAACAAAAAATAACTAATGTCGACTTATGAGAAGTATCTATTCCTATTTGGAGCATACACAAGTTCTATAGAGATAGTAGTTTAGCAGACAAGTAATAATGTCTGTTCAAAGTATTACCATTTTGCCAAAAAACACTGAAAATGAATAAACTTGAATCACTTAAAATCACTTTTCTGCTTAAGTACTAGCTCTACACAAATTATTTATAGCTCTACCAATTCTAATTGAGAATACCTTCAATATGGTACCAATGACTATTATAAAACTCGTTTTATTAATTACCGCTTCGAATCAAAACAATTTGACTTTGCATTAAAGGTATTCTCAATTGGAATTGGAAAAGCTATAAATAATTTGTGTAGAGCTAGTACTTTAGCAGAAAAGTGATTTTAAGTCAATCAAGTTGGTTCATTTTCAGTGGTTTTTGGCAAAATGCAAATAATTTGAATAGACATTGTCACTTTTCTGCTTAAGTACTAGCTCTACACAAATTATTTATAGCTCTTCCAATTCTAATTGAGAATACCTTCAATATGGTACCAATGACGATCCAGTTGGGTACAGATATAAAAATATAGCATATGGGAAGTTTGATATACATGGATCGCCTCATGTTCAGCATTTGACGCTGCTTATAAAACTCGTTTTATTAATTACCGCTTCGAATCAAAACAATTTGACTTTGCATTAAAGGTATTCTCAATTGGAATTGGAAAAGCTATAAATAATTTGTGTAGAGCTAGTACTTTAGCAGAAAAGTGATTTTAAGTCATTCAAGTTGGTTCATTTTCAGTGGTTTTTGGCAAAATGCAAATAATTTGAATAGACATTATCACTTTTCTGCTTAAGTACTAGCTCTACACAAATTATTTATAGCTCTTCCAATTCTAATTATGAATACCTTCAATATGGTACCAATGACGATCCAGTTGGGTACAGATATAAAAATATAGCCTTTGGGAAGTTTGAAGTACAGGGATCGCCTCATGTTTAGTATTTGATGCAAAAAAATAATACAGAAAAACAAAATATGTCGCACTTATCACCAATTTTTTCATTTTCGATTGATCGTTTAGCAACAATTCCAATCTGTCCATCTCTTCCTCGTTGCGGATGGGCAATGTGAATTCGTCCAACTCTTCGATGGGGGCTGTTTCTATTGATTGCAATGTTGATGTTGATGTTAGGTTTTGTAATTTTGCAATGGCAGAATTGCAAAATTCTTGCAAAACGCTCACTTTTGCCAGTTCTTTTAAAATGTTGTCCATTTTTACAGAGACCTCGCTGATGGCGTTACTCATTGTGAGAATTTTTTCAAAAAGATCGATCTCACAGTCGTTTACAGGCTCTGGAGCTGGTGGAATTTCGTCGTTTTGCAAAAATAAATGTGGGTCCTTAGTTGGCAAGTAATTTTTGTATAAAATAAAGTAAAATTAGAGGAATATATTAGTATCTTACCTGAGGCGGGAAAGAAATTTCAAAATTGTTGTCATGTTGAGACGGCGGAAATGCCGCTATTTCCTGCGTTTCGATTGTGTTGAAATTTTCGTTCTTAAAAACAGAAGGCTTTGCGGTGACAAATTGAATTAAATACTCTATCAACGTCAAAATAGAGTTTGTTTTCTTTCTGTCAAGCCTAAAAGTGTGTAAATCCATTAGAGGATGGCTAAGATGTCAATAGATTAAAAAACCTCTGAAAAATCCTTCATTTTTCTATATTTTTGTTTTGTTTTGGGAAAAAGTTGATTTAAGTGCTTTGCGGTGACAAATTGAACTAAATACTCTACCAACGTCAAAATAGAGATTGTTTTCTTTCTGTCAAGCCTAAAAGTGTGTAAATCCATTAGAGGATGACTAGGATGTCATAAGATTAAAAAACCTCTGAAAAATCCTTCATTTTTCAATATTTTTGTTTTGTTTTGGGAAAAAGTTGATTTTAGTGCTTTGCGGTGACAAATTGAATTAAATACTCTACCAACGTCAAAATAGAGATTGTTTTCTTACTGTCAAGCCTAAAAGTGTGTAAATCCATTAGAGGATGGCTAGGATGTCAATAGATTAAAAAACCTCTGAAAAATCCTTAATTTTTCAATATTTTTGTTTTGTTTTGGGAAAAAGTTGATTTAAGTGCTTTGCGGTGACAAATCGAACTAAATACTCTACCAACGTCAAAATAGAGATTGTTTTCTTTCTGTCAAGCCTAAAAGTATGTAAATCCATTAGAGGATGGCTAGGATGTCAATGGATTAAAAAACCTCTGAAAAATCCTTAATCTTTCAATATTTTTATTTCCTTTTGGGAAAAGGGTGATTTTGGTGCTTTGCGGTGACAAATTGAACTAAATAATCTACCAACGTCAAAATAGAGATTGTTTTCTTTCTGTCAAGCCTAAAAGTATGTAAATCCATTAGAGGATGGCTAGGATGTCAATGGACTAAAAAACCTCTGAAAAATCCTTAATCTTTCAATATTTTTGTTTTCTTTTGGGAAAAGGGTGATTTTGTGCTTTGTGGTGACAAATTGAACTAAATACTCTACAAACGTCAAAATATATTTTGTTTTCTACCTGTCAAGCCAAAAAGTGTGTAAATCCATTAGAGGATGGCTAGGATGTCAATGGATGAAAAAACCTCTGAAAAATCCTTAATTTTTCAATATTTTTATTTCCGCATGAACGTCAAAATGGGTCGGCCGACTCTGTCTAATGTAAAAACCATATAGAGTAATAGCGTTTTTCATTTTAATTTCAAAGATTTGCTCATGTTTTTCGTTGTATTGCTTCTCTTCAATGATGAAAACGACGAAAAAAACACTCAAATAAATTAGAAAAATCTAAATCATTTTCTCTTTGTTCGTTTTATTTTAATATTTTACCTTGGAAAAATAAAAGAACCACACGGCAAAATGTTCACACAAATAAATAATTTAGATTTGACTTTCGACGTTTGACAGTTTACAAAGATCGAAGCTTCCTAATTCGGGAGACCGCATCTTTCTTGTTGCGAGAATTATGATCTCGATGTCCTCTTTTCCTTTAAATTAAATCAAATATAATTTAATCTTTTGAAGAAAAGAGCGAATATTTTCGTAAATGAAAAACGCCATAAGAAACTTCTAAAAATCCGCAATTTTTCAATATTTTTTGTTGACAAATTATGTCTTGCCATAACCATAACTCTCTGTTCGTCCGCTTTCATATTTTTCACCCATTATTTAATATTTGAACCACGCGAAAAATCACGTTTGCGATGACCGGATCATGGATTGGATTTTAGATTTTTGGTTAAATAAACTGTTCCTTGTGTTTGTACCAGTAAATAACTTTTGAAAAAGATGAATAAGTTTCATTAAAAAAAATAAAGCAATAAATGTTTCGAAAAATGGTAACCCTATTTGCATTAAAAAACATTTATAAAATAATTAAACTTTCAGCTTTCCAAAGGGCGCTTCATTTTTATAGAGGCAAAATGGTATCTTAGCAGATAATATTTCAACCGCAATGAGAATTCGGTTCAAAAAAAATGTTATCATATAATAATAAATATAATACCTACCAATTAAGATTTTTACCAATCATATATTTGATGTGTCAAAAAAAACTCTTTTAAAAATACTCTAATACAATCTTGTTATATATTTCTCAAAAAATATATCTGTCTTTCTCAACAATAATAAAAAATGTTAAAGATAGACAAAGAAGCTTGTTGCTACTTTTTTTCTTTTCTCACTTCTCTCTTTTGAGAGACTCTTAAAGTGAGAAACGCTTTCTCATGGCAAGAACTGGAAAGGTCTTATGAGAATTTTTAAAGAGTAACATAAAACAGATTTTTACTCTTGCTGCTAAATCGAAAGTTTTCTTGTGAGAAATGTATTCTCGCTGAGAGAATAATAATTCTGATATGAGATGAAACTAATTCTTGGCAATTGGGCCATTTAAGACTCAAAAGACTCTTTCAAGATTTTCATAGAATGCTATAAAAATGTTTTTTAGAATATGAGCTCTTTGGATTAACTCTTTCAAGATTCTTGAAGATTCTTAAGAGAGGAAAATTGTTACTTGGGAAGCGGCAGTTCGATAGATTACACGTTGCATTTCTGAAGCAACTTCTAATACTTTGAGGAACGTTTCAACTATTGCTCTTGCTCTTTAATGTAAGCTACATTTTAGGGAAGTTTCATCCTGAACCAAAAATCGCGTAATGCATCCAATGAAGAATGATGTTTTCAGAAACAAGAAATAAGAAGGGTTTTAAAAATAAAATGGCCGACTGGTTCGCACGAACTTACTCTTGTAGCAAACTACGGGTCTACAAAAATTTGAATCTATTAAATTCTGAAGAAAGTTCGAAAAATATCGAAAAATGGTCTAAACAAGAGATCAAGTTGTATGGGAGCTATTAATAAACGGTTGTTTAGCAAAAAACTGTGAATATTATCTTGAAAATCTGTGCAAAATTTCAAAGGAATCGGATCAGCAGTTATCAAGTTATGGCCAATTTTGTAAAAACCGTTAACAGCAAAGCTCCACACTCAAAAATGTTTGTGTGTAAATATAACTAATAACTGCATCCGTTCTAAGTACTAATTTTATTACTTATACTTTATTTGTATTCGTATAAAAACAAACGTACATTATACGAATATTATTGTTAAATTTACGCATGATCACAATACTCATTCGTACATTCTACGTTGCAATTCGTGTATTGTACGAATGTATTTGTAATATTTACTAACGCTCCTGCTATTCATTATGTGAATTTTAAGCCAAAAACCTGAAATGCAGTTATATTAAGAGCTTTCAAAATATAACGTTCACAAAGTTTTATTCAAATCGTTAGAGCCGTTTTCGATAAAATTTGGAAAAACTAAAACCGTTATATGGGAGGTACCCGATATAGCCGGGCTAAAACAACAATTCAAATTTTTCCTCTAGGGAATCACCAAAAAGTACTACACACGAAGTTTAAAAAAAATCCGTCAAACCGTCTAGGCTATAGCTCGGTGAACATACAACCGAACATCCGCACATACGCACATCCCCACATCCGCACATATCCCCACATCCGCACAGACAGACCGACGAACCTACTTTTTTGGGTTTCTTTATCATCGTAATGTCAGGTTTACATTTATCGGCGAATAAAACAGCCAAGTTGATTTTTGAGAAAAGGCAAACCGTCCAAAAGAATAAAATATGCATACTGACGTATTTTGCTACTCAATTAGTTATCAATACTAACCAATGCTAGAAAAGATTTTCACAGCAACTTTTAAAATAATCATTTGCATCACACGCTCTAATGGACCATTGCATTGCAGTGGCAATACTTTTCAAGTGTTTGAAGCGTTAGCGATTTTGTTAAACACACAGTGGCAAAAGTTTCTTATTTATTTCTTTGAATTTGTAGTTTTCTTTGCCGGAAAAACCGGTAAAAATTTTAATTGAATTTCGAAGCGGATGCAAAGCATCATTTGTCTGACCATGTCTCAAAAAGAACTATCCCCCCTCAAATAGCGAACGAATCTTCCTTAAATGCTCGTTAATAATCTGTCAAAAAAATCTCTTGAAGAATACAAAATTTTAAAATTACCGTTTCCACTTAAAAATTCAACTTATTTGTACGCTAGTTTGGTGATACCAGTGTTAGGATTGCTATTATAACACTTGATGTGAATTTCATATAATAGTTTTACATAAAGATTTCGTAAATTAAATCGATGATAATCTTTTTCGTTTGAGTAGAAATTATTTTTGATGTGAAAGACTATTCCATTCGAAATGTTTTGCATAATTTTGTGTCTGAATTTCACAAAAATAATGATGGTGTGCCCCAAGGCTCGGTTTTGTGATCCATAAAAACAAGACACAGTTTGAATGATGTGTATATCAAATTTCACACATTGGATAGTGAAGCGAAATGCATTTTTTGGTATGGAAATATAAAATTTGATACATTATTGGACGCTGAAAACAAAATCGTATCAAAATTGATATATTGGACGGTGAAATTATTAAAGACTATGACGTTTTTCAGTGCAAGGTAAATCCAGGGTGAGAGTTACCTCTAGTTAATTCTAACGGAAAAACATTTTAAATTAAGTTTATGATCCCAAGTTAACTGAGAGTTAACTCTGCTTAATTTGTGAGTTAAGTCTTAGTTAACTCGGGATCTTAAATTGAATGAAACACGGCATATACCATATACTTTACTTTACTTTATCAACGGCGGGTTAACAATGATTCCTTTATAAAATATTAATTCATCAACTTGTCTCTGTTATACCACCTGCGAAGATCTGTACTTTTACATGTTGAACATCACAGAACTAATTATTATGTTACAAATTTATTGTATGTCGTTTACAATTCATGTACAGTTGCTGAAAAAATGTTTTGTATGCTTACATTAACTAATTGGATGATTGGTAAACAAATTGTAACACACAAAATGTTGTTGAAACAACACATCTTCAAACGTAAACGTACTGTAAAGCAACTTTCGTGAATGTAAAACCAATGTCACAAAACATTTACATTTGTAGCAGTTTTGTAAAGCTATTATTAAAACTTAACTGTTACAAAACGTTTACAGTAAATAGTCACAGTACATCTTCAAACGAAAACGTACTGTAAATCAAATATCGTTAATGTAAAATCAATGTCACGAAACGTTTACAGTTGTAGCAGTTTTGTAAAGCCATTATCATAACTTTACTATTACAAAACGTTTACAGTGAATAGTCACATCACATCTTCAAACGTAAACGTACTGTAAATTAATTATCGTTAAGCAAAATCAATAACACGAAACGTTTACATTTGTAGCAGTTTTGTAAAGCCATTATCAAAACTTTACTCTTACAAAACGTTTACAGTGAATAGTCACATCACATCTTCAAACGTAAGCATACTGTAAAACATTTCATTTACAGATAATGTAACACGTATACCATTGACCATTATAATTTTTGCATTTTTTATCAAATTAGAAAACCAAAAACATTGAAAATCTATTTTTGTTGATATTTAATAAAAAAAAAAAGCATGTTAAGTTTTGATTGAAATAAGACTTTGAATTTTGTCTTACAAAATATTGAAAAATATGGTTTTTTTGGGAAAAAAAAAATTGTCTCAAATATTTTTATAAGAAATCATTTCTAAAATAAGAAAGATTTTATAGGCCCCTTATTTTTATCGACCTGTTTTACAAAACTGGTAGAAAATAATTCTCGCGTTCGATATTTTGCCTTTACTTGCACAAAAAATATAATTATTGATTATTTTTATCTCTCCCATATTATAATAATTATGTTACGGACAAGATGGAAATCGTTTAAGTTTTGGTTTGTATACATATTATAGTAATATGATCTCAAATGGCATTACGTATTTACCTTTACAGTTTAATATTTTTCTGTAAACGATTTGTACCTAAGTTAGTTTTTATGTTATTTATTTCGAAGTGTTTTTGAACGTTATTTGTAAACGTTCATATACCTACTAGTCCAGGAATAATATCTGTAAACGATTTGTTACTAAAAAGTAGTTTGTCTTGTATGTGTTTTGAAGAGTTTTTGAACGTTCACATTTGTAAATGTACAAATCAGGTACATCAAATAGAATTTGTTCATATACTGTCAACACGACATTTCATTCCCCAAAACCGTTTACATTTTGGGTACAGTGAGTAAACATTTCATATACGCCTGAAACATTACAGCTACGATGTAAACGTTCAGTAAATGTTCTGTAGCTCTGAAATGCTCCTTGGGATGGCTTACATGATCCCCCCACTCGTGTGTGTATACTTTATAATATGAACGAGGGAGCAATAGATTTTAACTTAAATAAAATTAATCTAAAAACAGTCTTTAGAACCAGTGCTTCACGATCTTAATTGTTATTTTGTTGTATTGTTTTCCATGTAGTTTTGACTAAATGTATGTTTATTGTACCTATAATATGTTTTTGTATGTTAATGTGCATGTGTTTTTATGTTCGTAGCATTTTGTTTACTAATAACTAACACCTGCATTAAGTGATGAGCCAGTGGAACACATATTCTGTGTTGGCAAATCTTCTTTCATAAGTTCTTGCTTGCCCTAAGATCCTTATCAAAAAAGATCTAATAGCGTAAAAAAAATACCAATACCACCAGTGTTAACTCGCAGTTAAAAATTGAGCTAATCTAAATGTTCAATCTTTTTTGATGATTCCCGACTGATCGGGGACCCATCAGTCAATCTGTTGGATAGTTAGAGCTTGAATTTTATTTATTGCAAGAGCAAAAGCAGAAACTTCATTTAATAAATTGATGTTTAAAATTTCAAAATGTCCAGAAAATTGGAAATCCAGAATTTTGATTTGTTGATTCTCTGAAAGTTATTTGTTGCTAATTCAATGCAAGCAAGTATCTAGATTAAAATGGTGACCTAGGATCAAACTTAAACTTGAAATTAAAGCTGTTTAGAAAAATAAAAAAATTTGTTTATTCTGATTTCGACGAATCTCCAAAAAATTTCGGTCTTTCGTGTTCCATTATTTTTTAGCTGCACTGTTTATCCAAATTTTGTCAAGATCTTGATAAAGAAGGAAGTATAAAACCTTAGGGCAATGGGATGAGTCAGGTTATGGCAGTACGCTTCAAATATTTATCGACTCTCAGTTTGGCCAAAGTTCTGAGTTCATTTAAAATGCAAGCTATTATTAGCATATGCAGTGTGGCAGCAGTACAGTTCCTTGTTTTTCGTTAATGATTCCATAGGAAGGGCAAACAAAGGACACACAAACGGAAAGGAAGATTACGATTGCCTTGCATGCGACGATGCTATTGCTATTGCTACTCGTATAACAGTGTACACGAAAAGATGATGATGGCGTACAAATGTGCATAGGTACAGGAAAGCAAGTAGCCAGCAGAAAGCTTTATATGAAATATTAATGGGCTGAAAATTAACTCTATACTTCGACATCCTAAGCAACGTAAGGCCGACACGGATGTGGAAAAAAGGTGAATTTATACACATTATTTGTACCAGTACATGATGAGCGGAGCTGAACTAAATCTCTGAGACCAAACCAGCTGGCAAAATTATGGAAGGGAAATATTTCGCGAATATTTTCTACAAAAAAAAAAACACCGACCCACTCCCGATCGATCAAATATTTATAGTCCTTGAACAAATTTTGTATTTTGTAGTGAATTTGGTCAATCTATAAACAAGATGCCAGTTGCGGAACGAATAATAAATCAAGTGGCACTTGTTGTGTAAAAGTTTGAAAAAGTTCTAAGGTACCTATTTATTACAGTGTAATTAACACTGTCACTCTTTTACATTTTTCTTTAAACTAGAAGACCCTTAGTGTGGTAGCAAATTCATTAAGACCTAAACGAAACTTTGTTGGCACGAAAAGGTATACATTACCCTTCCTCATCAGCAATCTTTAGGTGAAGTAATTTAATTTTTTCGTTCTTTTGTCGAAATCTCTAATGAAATTTCTTTATAAAGTCGCCGAGAAGGAAAAAGCGGAAAGTGAAGTTGTTCTGTAAGAGGGTATGCCAGCAGCCATCGGGCGAATATGAAACTTTAACACTTTGTCGCTGTTTTATGCTTTGAGTTATAGTTTAAGTTATTCAATTACTGTACCATTATGGATAATTGAATGAAATGGCATTGAATATCAACTGAAAAATTTTTGTTTACTTGCGATTGTAGGAACTATAAGGCAAGTTATGCATTCGTGAAAAAAAAAAGTTTTGAGATAACAATCAAACATGACATTACTGTGATAGCGAACGATAAAAATGGTTCTGTAAATTTGTCTGTCTGTCAGTCTGGTTGTATCAGTAACTACATCAGCCTAAACGGGTGAACAGATTTGCTTCAAATTGTTATCTAGGGTTTGTGGACTATTCTTTAGAGGAGAAATTGAATTTTTTTTTAGCTTAAAGAAAACGGTACCTGCCATATAACCGTAATGAAGAACCCTAATTTTCTCGAAAACAGCTCGAACAATTTTCTTCAAAGAAAAAATTGAGATAGGTATAATTGCCTTTTGATAACATCGCCACGCCTATTGAGGGTACCTCCCCTCCCATAGAACCGTTATTTTTTTCTGGAGCTACCTCATGAACTCGATTTTAACGAAAAAAATATTCTTAGACAGGTCAAGATAATTAAATCAATGTTTGGTACCAAAACTTTGCAAAAATGCTTACAATTTTAATTAATTAATTAATTTTTTAATTTATTTTCTTGTAAAATAACGGCTTAACCAAAAAATTTGATTTTTATACAGTAAATGTAAACTATTAAGCACTTGAAACTGCCATACTTAAAATTTGTAAGAAAATTAATTTATAAAAATTATTAAGCACACATTGATTTATTTAAAAACCGCTTTAACGATTTTAGAATTTTTTCGGTAAACTTATATTTAGGCGACAACAATTTCTGCATACTTTGATTTTGGCTTGAATTTTCTTAAATGAATTTAGCACATATGAAAAATTCATATAATTTTTTTCCATTTATATTTAAAAAAAAATTATTAAATTTATTTTTATTAAATTAAATTTTATTTTCGTGGCAAGTAGTCACAAGAACAAGTTGGTGCGACCTAGTCGTGCACCACAAGAGCAAGTTCGTGCGGCCCAGTCGTGCACTTTATTTTGTTTACCCAGGCAGATGAATAGTTAAAATTGTTAATGGACTTTCACCGATAATTAGTAGGATATAGTTTATATTACATTGCCATGCATGTTCGTAGGCATAGAGGTGCCCGATACTCGCCCCTCCCTCACTCCCTCGAACCTGTCTATGCCCCAGGATTTTATGCAGATATAATTTTTGTCGTTGAGGATTTCATTGTTTAATTCATTAAGTTATTAATTTTATTTTTGTTAGTTTTTTAAATTACTTCAAATATATTCTTTTGATTTCAAAATATTCGAAGGTAAATGCGTTGGTATGGTTAGTACTTAGAAGTTCAGCCCATGTGTTTCTGGAGCTCTACAACAGTACCATACTAACTGGACACAACTATAATATTATAACGAACAAATTAAATCAAAATCACCAATTTGGTTTGAGAAGGGGAATAATAAATCTAACATAAATTTATCAAAATGAAGTGTTTTTGTAATATTAAAATATCAGGTCTTTACAAAATGAATATACAATAGTAGGATATACTTACAAAAATTGTATTGTACTACAAAAATTAAATTTTCAATAAATTTGTCTGTCTGTCTAATTGTCTGTCTGTTTGTTCCGGTCTGGCTGATCTCGGAAACGTCTGCACCGATTTTGACGGGACATTCAATTCAATTTCAATTTTATCAATAATCAATTGCTTTGCACAGTAAGATATAATATATCTAATAAGATAGTGAAAAGCTAAGTAGTTTACATTTTAAAAATGTTGAATGAAAAATACGTTTTTACAAATTAATTAAACATTAAAATTATAACTGCTTAAAATTTTAAGTGGAAAAATACAAAATAATAAATTCCACTGACAGATTGCTGAAAATATTCTTATTATGTTTTCTTGAAGCATGAAGAACCTACCTACACAACAGACTTTCAGTATTCACTGCATCTTTATTACTTCTTTCTGGAACACTTTAAATCGAGTGCATGTTCTTCCGTGTTCTTCTAATTTTTGAGACAAATTACGAAAGCTCTTTTTTTTAATAAATTTTGTTCTCACATTAACGTGGCTTTAACTTTGAGGTTAATGAACGAGTTTCGAAAATTATATGGCAAACAAATACCTTTTAAAGATAAAGTATAAGCATACAAAATACGTTTTTTTCTTTTTTCTTCTATTTAAATCTGAACTATTCAATAATTTGTTTACATCTGCAAAATGAATTCCAATGAGAATCCAAGTGGCAGCAAACCACTTATGTATTTTATTTCTCAATTGCATTTAACATCTTCACAAGTTCATACAGGTCACCGATAAGATCGTAAAAAGAATCAGCTCAAGGTGGGTTTTGTAAAATCAAATATCTTCCATAAAATTGAGGCAAGTTAGTACATCACGTTATACCATAAAACTAAAGACATGGCACCTCAAAATGATCCTCATCAAAGATACTTGTTCGCCTTTAATTTATTTAGCATCATGTATTAAAACCCGTATTCCAATAAGTAACATCGCGTCAAGTGACTCCCCTTTTTTTATTATATTTTTTGTTTCATTATTCTTGTCAGAGTGATGAAATGTTGTTTTAAAAAACCACACAGATGTTATAGTAATGATTGCCTCCCCTTGCTTTTCATCACTTTTTAAGTGTGTGCATTCCAAGAAACAATAAAAAAAGACTTTTAAACTTTCCCTTTCTCACCATCGCCACTGATTTTAATATTGTATGGTTCGTTTTAAAGGATGCATAACCATGCAGACAGCCGATTATGTATGTCTGCATCCAAGTGCTAAATATTGCCCATGTCCGTAAAGAAACCCATCATTTGACTTTTTCTAGATTCTTAAAGTAAAAGAAGCGCGCCCTTGGGCCATGAAAAAATACGAGGTGAGTGAAGGCGGTAAGTCCTCAAAGTGACCACACAAAATTATCGGTTTGTTTCCCTCGCGTTCTCTTGTTCTTTATTCTCAGACTTTCGGACACACAGACCGACAAGATGTATGGTCAATAATTTATGTCATCGAAAGTAAAAGAAACAAGATTCAATCGGAGGATAAATCGGTATTCTCGTTTTTTTTGTTTGCCTTTGTGTCGGTCGACTTGACTAGCAATCAAGTGGGACATTCTTTTTGGTTCTTTTATTAGTTTACACCCATTAATGTTGTCTGTGATAAGAAATTATCAAGGCATATGATGGTTCAAAAGATGTTTTTATGTCGGTCCTATCAACACCTACCTTATAGACATATAACAGGAATAAGCAATAGAAACAATCTTCACATAGAATAATCATGAAACTTACGAACTGACCCCGTCATCATGGAATCCCTTATCAGGTGTGACTTCCAGAATACCGCCACTGCATCTCTTAAGTGGCCATTAGCATTCAATTTTCAGCAGCATCAAATGCCTTGACTCTGTCTATAATATTTACACAAGTCGATGGGTTATGTTTCGTGTCCAACACCAAAACCACATTAGACACATCATTCTAAAAGAACTTTAATTATTGATAGAATGATTTCTCTTTTATTCGTCACAACATTTAAAGTGAGTGGACAGCTCAATTTATAAAAAAAAAAAACAATTTGAAGAAGACAGTGGTACCTCTCTAATGAAGTGCTAAATGATAATTTGGAACGAGGGCTTACAGGCATATTTTTAATTGTATTAAGACAAAAATTATATGGAACAACCAACTTCTTCAGGTCGTTTTAAAAGGTCGCTGGTAAGTCACACGCAAAAGCTGGGTTTGATAAATAAATAAAATCAATATAAATGGTAATTGTAAATGTGAATGGTAATTTTATTTTAATTGGACAAAAAAGTTGAATCTTAATACAAATTTGGCTTTTCTTCTTTATTATTTCATGTAAATTTTTGTATGCCAGCATTGACATTTCAGTCAATCCAAAACATCTGTCTGCAGTATTTCAATTGTTTTTCATATCAATATCAAATATTTTTGACAAACAATCTATTGGAACGGTTCTTAAGGATTGTAATCTTAAATAGCATTTAGGCTTTTCGATAAAAGGGATAGTTATTAAGAGGTATACTAGTTCTAATTATTTGCCTTCGATTCTACATTACATATCGATACCTTAATTCGCAAATCAGCTAAATCCATATTAGCAAACTTTACAGGAGACACTAAAAAACGTCCCATATATTGCAAAGGCATGATTCTAAAAAAAATTTAAATGTCATTAGAACATTATTATTAAAATCTATTATTTCAATTATATTTTATTCGTTTTCGTGGTTTCCTTAGAAAGCTACAGCAGGTTTTGGTGTTAGCCGATTTATTTTTTTGTATGTATTAGATGGCATGGCAGTTATACCGTTTTATGGTAATAAAAACTACGGCAGTTCAAATAGTAATTAAAATGTAATGAATTTAAATTAATTTAATTAAATTTATTAAATTTTAAAGAATTGTGAAATAAAAATATAATAATTGAAACTAAATTAGTTTTAACGATAGTCTTCTATTTAAGCCTCGAAAGCTTAAGGTAAAAGGTTATCGTTATAATTTTGGTATTTTCACTAATGTCACCGACAATTCGTCGCCCTAGTATTGAAGTGCCGTAAGCGCCAAATTGCGTTTTTTGAACTGGGTATGCAGTCTTATGCTTCGGGTGCGCTCTTTTCAAATCTGTTATCTGTTTGTTCCTATCGCTTCTAATTGATGAGATATTTGACGTTAACAAAAAATGGTTGGCACATACGTCAAATTTCCCAAGGAGTTTATATTACGTTTTTAGTATTGAAATGCCGTATGTTTTCGGTTTTTTGACGTACGTGTATGGACCAAAAATAAACTGTTGATTTTGATGGCGTATACAGCAAACTCATTTTGGCCAAAATTCAAACATTTTGAAAAATAAAAGCTTTTCAGATGTCCAATAACATGTATATAAAAGAGAATTCGTAACTATATATCATACTAAAAAATTAACATTCCGAACATTTAAATGAGATTTCCCAAAAATGTAAAAATGGCGTTTACGGCACTTCAATACTAGGGCAACGAATTGAAAAAGATGGGTTTATTTAATTTTAAATATTGTATACAAGTTATGGTGTGTATTTTGTTCGAAATTTTCTTCAACTGTTACATTGTCAAGTTTCAAGGAGCTTAAGCTTATTTTTGTATTACTAATGGGTCTTGTGAATAAAAAAATAAACTTAAGCTAAAACTTGAATTTGCTTTCGTTTTGCGTTCAAAAATCCTAGCGTTTGCTTTAAAACTCAAGTTTTAGCTTTAGATTTTTTTTTTATTCACAAAAGGCCCATTGCCTAGAAAAACTAAGTATTAAATAGACCAAATGATACCGATTTAAAAAAAAACTTTTCTCCTTTTTTTATAAGTTTAAGAAGAACTTAAGAAACATTTGAGAATGGTTTAAGAAGAAGTGAACATGCAAGGTTAATTACTTTAAAAACATTGAAGTTATATTAAGAAATAAAGGCGGAATAAAGAAGCTATACTAATTGGGGTACCAAATAGAGAATGCATTAAATATGAATTAAGAACTGCGATACGGAAATTATACTTTTTTGTGCTTCGTGTTATTGTCATCGTTAGTATTAGGAAATTGATTTTTTATTAAAATATTGAAAAAAAATATTTATTCATTTTCAACTGGGGTGGTGTTTTTGTTTTGCCTCGTGGCCAAGGCTAAGATATAAGAAAGAAAGAAAATAAATAATGATACAAATTCTATATACTAATATGAAAATTAATTTAAAAAGTTTATTTTTTATATTAAGAATTTCAACTAAGTAGAAGACTTAACATCAGTTTATTTTAAGTGGACTTTTCTGAATTATTATTCAAAATTAAAGCGTTTAGCGGCCTATAGTCCAAGAAAATATTGCGTTTCGCCCGGTGCTAGCTTTGTGGGCTCGTCAGATGACGTTATTTATTTTCTTTCTTTCTTATATCTTAGCCTTGGCCACGAGGCAAAACAAAAACACCACCCCCAGTTGAAAATGATTGCAACCGTGATCTTGCTGGTATATAGTTCACATTAGCTTTTTGTCGAAAAAGTTATGTAAGCTGAGCTAGAAAAATCTTTAAATTGCGTAATGACAAGGTGCTTTTTGCTGGACGTCATCTGACGAGCCCACAAAGCTAGCACCGGGCGAAACGCAATATTTTCTTGGACTATAGGCCGCTAAACGCTTTAGTTTTGAATAATAATTCAGAAAAGTCCACTTAAAATAAACTGATGTTAAGTCTTCTACTTGGTTGAAATTCTTAATATTAAAAATAAACTTTTTAAATTAATTTTCATATTAGTATATAGAATTTGTATCATTATTTATTTTCTTTCTTTCTAAAAATATTTATTGTTAGTGCCCTTCATTGCAAAACTCATTTTCACCAGGCTCAGCCTGCAAAACTTTTTGCCACGTAACGTTAACAACTATAAAAAAAAAACATAAAAATACTCGCCAGCCAGTAAAATTCCAAGTACAAAATCAGTCAAAGCCACAAACACCAACACTAAACAAATTAAGATGCAAGTAAAACTACTATTTTCAAACAAAAATAGTTAGGGAAAAATTTCAATTTCTTCATAATGCAGAGTAAAGACACCTAAAATAGTATAATTTTATGTGTACATATAAACACGTAAAAAAACAATTAATCAATTTATATTGGCTTTTTTAATTTCAAAAGAACAAAAAATTAAATAAATTACGGAGCACAATAACGTCTCGTTCTCGTCACAACTCAATAATAAATGGCTGAATTCATGGAGTTAGCTGTCAAATTTGGCGTGTTCTGAAGCACATGGAGTTGTTTGTTTTTTGCAAAGTGTTTTACGTAACAAAGTTGAAGTTATTCTTTTTTTAAAATACGCGGAATATTTTGAAGATGAATCCCCTATCAATAACTCATTTTTGGAAAAAAGTTGAGCTAGCCGGTTTGCGAATTAAGGTATCGATATGTTAATGTTTTCTGCGAAGATCCATATGAGTAATTAAATACGTATTGTACCCATTATAATTATTACAATTAATTGAAATATTATGTGTGCGTTTCTGTTTGTTATGGGTATGTTATGTTTCGTCAAAAATGTTTGGTAAATTAACGTTTGGCGGTGGTTCAATTCGCCGTTGTTCCGTTTTTTTTATTTATTTAGAATTTTTTTGTTTGGCATTCTTTGTTTTGCAATAATTTTGGTGTCGTGAAACTTTTAGTAGTCCTAATATAACTGCATTTCAAGTTTTTGGCTGAAAATGCACATAACGGAGATTTGGTGTTAAGGTTTTTTTTTCAAATTTGGCCATAAACTTATAATGGCTGAACCGATTTCTTTTAAATTTGGTATGTTATTTCATCGAAACATATTCTCAATAAGACGGCGTTTAAAGTTGTATAGGCATAATGTGGTAGGCAGCATAATCGGAAAAACAGCCTGCACAACAACACGCCCAATAAAGGACTGCTATGGTTCAGACGAAATGAAAAAGTTGCAAATATTTGCCCACGTGAAGTCACGAAAAAACTTGCAAATATTGTTCAAATAACATCAGGTCGAACGTGGTTGCAAATGTGCAAATGGACGTGTCACACGATTTCCAACTTTTGTCCCAAAATTTGAAAACGGTTTACAGTGTATTTGCACATTTGCATGTTTTTAATCATTTGCACATTTGCAAGTTTTTTAGTACTCTTCTATTGATTATTGTTGGGTGAGTGAAATAAAAAGTTGTAAATCAATAAAAAATTTAAATGTCAAACAAAAAAATGGCAGCAATTGCTATTCTGGATCTAAACATGATGGAAAATGAAGAAGATAATGAAAACGTTGAAGAAACAAGTGCAAAAGAAATGCACTATATGTCTTTCCCATTCAATTATCAACTGCAATCCATCAAAATGAGATAACAATATATTTTGAACACATACTTTGTGGAGTGCATTTAATGAGTTTAAAGTGACCTTTACACGGTCAGTCATTTGACATCAATTTGTAATATAGTGTTTGTAAAAATAAGTCTGTATGCGTGGATTTGCTTAAAGAAAAATCATAACCCTTTTGATTTTGCCTGATGACTGATTATATGTGTATATGATTGACATCCTCTGACTGACCGTGTAAAGGCCGCTTAAGAATGCGCTTACATATTCAAAAGAAATGTATTTTCTATGTCGGAAAAATAAAGAAAATAATTCTTGCAAAACAATCAATCATTTTTCACACGATTTGCACAAAAGTTGCGAATGGCATTAGTAATCAGGCTGCGTATGACTGCATCTATAGAGATGAACTATACAGAGCAATGTTTTTTATTGGCATCCTACCAACCTCGTCCGTTTGAGCAGAATGACGATGGAAAATTCACGCCGACGATATTGACATAAATGAGAAGGAAGCCAGAAAGATGCTGTCAACAACAAGGGACACTCTTTTTTGCACGTAGAGCTCTCGGGCTGCTCTCTCAGAGGCTCTGGTTCTAGTCTGCAGCATTGCCTGGTGGGCCTCTTTCTTCGCCGCATGCACCATCCGGCATTCTTCATCAAACCAGGGATTTCGTTGTGGACGCCTAGTGAAACCCAGCACATCAGAGGTGGCGATTCTGATGGCTTGTTGACAATATCTCCAATGGTTATCTGCACTTGCTGCTATAGTGGCGGGCTTGTTGTTAATCTCTCAACAAACCCAACACCGACGTTTTGGACAAAACGTCACCATAAACAGCTATAACATTGAGGTGGTTAACTCAGTGAATAGAGCCAATGTTAAAATTCAACGAAGAATTACTCTTTCCAATCCCTATTTCTTTGGGCTAAGAAGGCAACTGAAGAACAAAGCCCTCTCTCGATCACCTAAGGTGTCTCTTTATAAAACACTTATCATCCCAGTCCTTATTTATATTGCAGAAGCATGGGCATTACTAAAGATGCATGTGAACGCTTTAAGCTGCTTTAAAAGAAAAATTATTACGTGTGATTTATGGTTCTATCTGTATCAATGTTGAATGGGGAAGAAGCAATCCAACCCCGTGGGCTGGCGCAGTAAGGAGGATAGCGTAGCAGGTGGCGCACGCAAGTGGAAGAGGAACTCAACCAACTGTCAGGAGGCAGCTATAGCTAGAAACCAGGCCGGCTGGAAGCAACTGTTTGGTTGAGGCCTTCTTTATGGTTATTTCATAAAAAATGGACATTTAATAAAACAAAATCCTTGTTTATTTCCATTACGCACAATAAAACACCTATGTGTTTAGATAATCCATTAAATTTACTACAGCATTCCATGCAGAGGAAAAGATATGTACGTTCTACGATTTCTTAAAGATTTTCTTTTCAAGCACACTTTATAAAATTTCTTACAGAACATATGCAGACAAAACACCACATACATATATACATACCTTCAATCTTGTATATGAACTCCGAACCTTCTCATGTCATCCTGCTAAAGTCTGAATGCGCATACTTGTATCTATTTCTTTGCTTTCTTTTTTTACGCCATGTTAACAGCGCATCAACAGAAGAGTCCACTTTAAATCCACAAGCAAACATAGTAGTGTTTACTAGTGAGACTGGAGACCAACAATACAACTTCAACCATGATGATGATGATGATGTGATAGAAATAGAAAACAATGATTTTTTTGATAATAATGTCAAGGACAATTGAGCACCCCTTTCGCAACCCCTCTCACTGTCATAACAATAGCAGCTTTATTATGTAGAGGAAAGCACATCATGCTATTGGTCAAGCGATTCACATGCGCCTCTTTCCGCAACCCCATCATCATCATCATAGGAAAAATTGGAAAGCAGAAAAATACTTGTGTTTGCCACAATAATTCGTGGTTAGGGGTTGGGAGTGAGTAGTGAGTCCTTACAATAAATCAATTTAAAATGTTTAGAATGAAGTTGGGTGCAATTTCAACAGCAATCGTCGGTCGTAGTTTTCGAAAACACTCTGCTAGGTTTTAAGGTAATTTCTGAATTCGAAGTGCTCGCCAAACTATCCCCAATGCAATTCACTTTTAATTAAGAGATGGAGTTTCAATGTATGTTGCCATTTAGGAAGGAATGGCATACTGGACCGCAAAAGTCAATAAACAAAATTGGAAAGTATGTCCTGGGAAAATAATATTCACTTCCACATGCACATTGTACTATATAGTATATATATTGCACATAGCACATGCTTAGCCAAATGTTTTCTTTCTTTGTGTTAATATTTCTTTTTGTGTGGAGGCGGAAGTGGATCTCTTGCGGTAAATGAAAGGCAGTTAATCTACTGATGCATCATTGGAGTAAATTTGAAAGCTTTGTAAGTTTGTTGTGCAATAAAACCGGTTTATGACTCTCCATTAAAATATGCAAAATGCTCTTCTCCAAGTTTCAGATTTACGATTTAGAAAGAAAGCATCTTAGATTATAAGGATATTTATATGGGTTTTCCTTTTATATGATATATGTGTGTGTCTGTTTTGAAGTTTTTGGTAATACCGTTCGTATATATGTTTGGGGGCGCGTCAGATTTATATTTTATGCTTAGAGCACCTACTTAAAATTATTTTGTTGTATTAAAATCCTCGGTGTCGGTTGTAGTTGTTTTTCTTATTTTCTATTTGTTGGCGACGTTACCAGTTTCTTGGTTTTAAATTTCCAATTTTGCTTCACTAAATGTGAAAGGTATTTTTATTTAACTGACATTTAGGAATTCACAGAAAAAAATTAAAACAAAACTTATTTATATAATGACGCTAATACAATAAAGAAAAGGGAGAAGGGAAGGACATATATTTGTTTATAGTAGAACAGTACAGAATATAGAGCAGAGGGGGGAAATAATATAAAGACAACATATTTTTACCACTCTCTGTTTTTATTCGGTTAATGGCTGTAGAAAATCAGAATGATGTGTGATCGAGATGAAACAGGTTTTAATAGACAGTTAAGTCATAGAGCTACTATATAAGAGTCACTTTGATTTGTAACGTGGCTGCAGAAAGATGCAATGGTCCATCAATGGGGCGCCAGTTTTTTTTTCGATTAAATGCCTGTAGAAAATCAGAACGACGTGTGATCGAGATGAAACAGTTTTAAGTAGACAGTTAAAGCATAGGGCTACTACATAAGAGTCACTTTGATTTTTTACATGGCTACACAAAGATGCAGTGGTCCATCATTGGGGCGCCAGTTTTTTTTTCAGTTAAATGGCTGTAAAAATTAGGTGAACATCCTTTGCAGATAACTTCCGACCCCGATAAATGCTCTCTATTTTTTGTTGGACACACTTACTACTTCTTTCATGCAAAATCGGTAAACAACTACAAAACTATATCAACCTTTTAAAAGAACAATGATCATAAGATTGTCTGTATCTTATGATTATTGTTCTTGGTTGATATAGTTTTCTATTAGTTGGCCAACATCGGTACTACTGATGCTATGAATGGAGGCTACTAAACTCAAACCCTTAGCTTTTTTTTGTACAAAGAATCAGTAGCAAATAGTTTTGATCAGTTAAGTCAAACTGGTGTCTGAAAACACACGGATCAAATCACACAATTGAGCAGAAAATAACTGTTTCTCTTACTAGCGTTACACCGAGCACGGCAGAGGATGTGGCAATAACTCAATGTGGCAATGACTCAATTATTCATAGGTTTTTCATTGCATGCCGGCAGTATATTGGTTTAAAATCTTAGCGTATTGATCTTTGCATCGCGGTAATAAGATTAACGAACAGCAGACTTACATAACCTAACCTAACATTAGCTTGATGAGCCCTAGGGTGCAAGGATAGAGCTGCTTTATGTGCTAAACACCAATTTCCACTATTTTAGATCACTAGGTAATGCTGTATTTTTATCATTCTTTTTACGGGCAAAAGCATTCGTATATGTAATGTATGTGCATTTACTTCTGGCATGTTAATGTTTTACTTATCAAATGCAAATGCAAGCATGCGTCTGTATAGATCATTTTTAAGAAAGCTTAACGTAAGAGCAATAGATAATTTTTTTTTTTAAATTTGATTATTTTTGTTTTCCAAATATTATATAGCTCTGGCAACACTTTTTTAAACGATGCATGCCGTTGGCTCTTATCCTCATTTCAACCGATATGCTTAAATTTTCCTGGCCATCAGAAGACAACCGTCTAGACGAAACACACATATAAATAGAAGATAGAGATTTTAGCGAGAAGTGAACAAAAACCTTCGTGCTAAATGAATTTTAAAACTCCGCCTAATTGAAGGACATACAAACAAGGGCACATAAGCATTATCCTGAAGTTAGGTAGATCCCCTAGTTATATGTATCTCTGACGTGGAATCACAGTACATGTAAGTACAATACATTTTATATGTTTGGGCAAAATAGTTGGACATGAACAATGCAGTTCCACGGGGTATAGAAAAAGGTACACACACGTGAATAATTAACTTACCCCCAGCAGAGGCTGTTAAAACTTGATTTTATACCCTCGAGCAGCGCTTTCATCTTCATCTACAAACAGACACACTATGAAGGTACATATACTTGCTACTTGCCACACATGGTTCTCAGACTTTGTTAAGTGCTTTGTCTGGCTGAGTGCGTGCTATCGCTGGCTATGGGTTTTGTGTGCCCGTGTATCTTGCATGCTTGTACACTACCTGCTGTTGCTGATGTTGTTCTAGTTTTGTGCATTATGGTTTATATGGAGCTATTCTTGCGTTTTATTTATTCCTTTACATGTTATAATCTCTGCGCTATTAGTTAAAAAAAAAGAGCAGTTTTCTTTTCGAAATCTAAATTAGCAACAATACTATATGGCTAGTTTCACCACTTCTTCGTGCAATTACTTAACAGGTTGTCCACTGAAAAGACGATGGCGTTAACGTGTACCAACAAAAACACCGTCTATATACCTGTATAACAAAAGAATAGGGTTTCAAATTGAATTATATTGGCAAACTTATTATGTGTATCACAAAGTGTCAAAGCACAAATTAACGCCCAAATTGCATGTACAAGCTGATCAACTGATGCCTTACAAAAAAAAACTGCTATGACAGCATGCCCTTGGCCTTGCTTATTGTCATAAACATGATGCAATTTTCGCTCTGATGTTTGTTTGGTATGGAAAAACTTGATTATTAATCTGTTATTGATTAAAATTCAAAACAATTCCTAACCCCGAATTTTTATGTCAACCCGTTGTATCCATCCTCTAGCCAACATAATTAAGCTATATTCGAGCAATTATCCCGCAAGCTTTAACAAACAGAATATGTTGCGCGTTGAGAATTCGTATACATAATATGTGGAGCCATTGCTGACTAACGAACCAACCAGCAAGCCATTTATTATTTAAGCGTGTTAAAAACTCCTGACTAGGGGGATGATGGTAAAAATACAGATTCATTCTCGACTCGCTTATCGGGAAAATTGCGTTCACCAAACATTTAACAATGAATGAATTCACACTATTGACAGTCGAATTTATCGAGCACTGACCACCGTCTGTCGAAATAGCATTAGTACCAACTGCATGGAGGGGTGAACATTAAACATTATATAGTTCCACAACAATTGGACTCAAAACTACCATCAGGTCCTGTGCCACCAATTTTGAAACCACGTTCGGTGGCCGTGGCAATGCTAAGCAAAACACGTTGCTCTGTTAACAAAAGGCTTAAGCTTTAATATGCACCTGGTGATATTTATCGATAGAATTATTTAGTTATAACCACCAGTTTCTATGGCGCTATTAAACAATTATTTGATAGAGCAGAGTTGATGGACATAGAACAGTCATTGTCTGCATTTGGTTAGTAAAGGATATAATATGGAATATGTTTGTAGGTGGAAATATTTGATACGTGACTAGATTGGGTATAAAAATTATTGGTAGAATTCAGGTTTTCCATTTTTTACTTGCCTGTGAACCCTTTCAGATTTAATTCAATTCAGTAAAGTTTTTTGTTTGTTTGTATTTTGAGAAGCTTATAACGAGCACGAAAATATCACACAAGTGGTTGATTCGTAAACAAAAAGGTTAATGGATTATTTTTTCAAAATATCGTACTTATTTTATTAGTATGTATATAAGACTGGTCTTAATTGCCTTTATTAGGAATAGGGCTCTTTATCTTTTGACAGCTACCAAATTTCAAAGTGTCATTTATTGAACGGCAAACAAAAGGCGGGCTAAAGCCATTTTGCTGGTAATTTAAGAAATTATTTGTAATTTTTCTTAATATTTCAATAAATAATATATCTAATAAGGGTTTTTTTAAAAAAAATTGTGATTTCAGTGTACACCAATGGATTGGATGAAAAAAGAAAGAAGGAGCGCATAAGAAAAATCGCTACGATTGCCGCCAAAGATCCCTACCTCCTCATGTGCACGGAGCAGTATCTGCCGAAGAATCTTAAATATCTGAAGATCATTAGACGTATGTTATTATCCCTTCTGATCCGGAATGGATAGGAAGATTTAGAAATAAACCTGGATCTTGTGGTGTTGTTGTTTTTTGCGTGTATTTCATGACGCAAATCTGACCCGGATCAGATCATAGGAATACAGCTAATAATTATCTTCTTCAAGGAAGGAACACTTCGACAGAAGGCAAGCTGTAGTCTAATAAGGCCCTGAGTAAGCTCTATGAAAGGCTTGGCGAGTGCTGCAATCATATTGGTGGAACGTTATTTGCTGCATCCTTGCGATTTTCTCAATTTCATTTTTGTCTAACTCCTGATATACAATTTTGAACAGGTTTAACTTATTGGACTCCAGTTTGTCTCCTGTTTGTTATCATTATAGTTATGACACATTAAAAACAAATAATTTGTAAGAACAAACTAAATTGTTTTTTTTTTTAACAAATGAATTTGAGAATAACATATGACTCTGACAGCTGGCACAAAGTTATAGAGAATTATAGGAAGAGTATATTAGTGTACTCTTTCTCTCCTTTGCATTAAAAAATATATCTGTACCGCTTTAGTTTTCTTGAAAATCAAGATCAAGACGCATGTAAATCCACCATTAACCGTGAAGTTAAACGTGAGTTTCTCAATTATAAAATTGAAGGTTACCATAGCGTTAAGCTGACTACTAAATAGATTATTGGTATGCGTAATTATTTACAGTCCACTTATATATTTTAGTCACGTCTAAATTTGATTATTGGTAAGGCCCAAAAGAGAAACCATATAGGTAAAAAAGGTTCTTCCATTACAGGAACCCTTTCCTTATTTAAAGATTATACAGAGGAGTTTATTAATATTTTGAGACCCTGTATAGACGTATACGTATGGATGTTTGGTATACCACCACAACACTCCATAGTTTTAAATTTAACAATTAATGCCCTAAGTGTAGGTTCTTATAAAACTTGGCCATTCTTAAAGACTTAAATAACCATCTACCTATAGCCTTTACACTATTAAAGTTAGCTATCTGTAAAAACAAATATTATTATCTATGACTTTGCTATTTTTATTCTTCTAGTCAAGATAACTTAACGTTTCACCAACAATTTACTGAGATAAAAAATAAAAAAATAAAATTAAAGTTGAACAAGAGTTATGAATTGAAGAAGAATAATACGAATGAAAATCTATTATATCTGGAAGGAGCACAGACGGACTGACAGACAGACCTAAAGCAGCCGCTGTTTGATATTTTATTAATATAACTGCATTATATGTCAGTTTTTGTCTCTTTACTTATTATCCCCCACAGCCTTTCGTGCTCTCCTTGTCGATGTCGATTGTCGATGTCGAATTGTCGACCCATGCTGTTGTTAAGAGTAGTGGCTGTGGAGCTGGTACCAAGTCTCTTCTCCTTTTTGTTCTTTTATTGACCCTTGGGGATTGGAGACTATGATTCTTGTCTCATAGTACAATTAAAAATATATCTATATACCTATAGTAGGTATATTTTATTGCATTACACTCAATAAATAAATTGGAAATAACTTTATTGTTGGTGGTGACTTCAATGCTAAACATACCCAATGGGGATCTAGGCTCATAAATACAAAAGGTAAACGACTTTATCTAGCAGGTCGCAAACACAAATGTGAATTCTTTTCCTCTGGAACGCCAACTTACTGGCCATCTGATCCTAACAAAATACCAGACCTTATAGACTTTTTCGTGGCCAAAGGTATAAAGCGAAATCATGTAAGTGTTGTAGGTAGTTACGATCTTTCATCAGATCATACTCCAGCTATTTTATCACTGAGTGAAGTAGAAATAAAAGAAAAAAGTAATCCAAAGCTCGTGAATAAAAGAACAAATTGGGAAGAATTTAAAGTAAAACTGGAAAGTTTTATTGACCTTAGATCCCCAATGGAAACTAGTGAACAAATTGACCACGAAGTTGAACAATTTATTGCTGATGTGCAACAGGCTGCAGAAGAAAGCACGCCAACTATTTTGAACAGAAGAGAAACAGAAATAAAATACCCTGTAGAAATAACAGAGTTAATATTGGAAAAAAGAAGGGCTCGAAGAAAATGGCAAACTTCGAGATTTCCGGGCGATAAGAGAGTATTTAATCGTCTAAATAACGAATTGAAAAAAAGAATCTATGAATTCAAAAATGATTCACTTAGCAGTTTTCTTGAAAGTTTGACGACGGATGCTTCTACTGATTACTCACTGTGGAAAGCTACCAAACGTCTGAATAGACCGCAACAACAAAATCCGCCCATCAAAGCACAAGACGGAAAATGGACTGCAAATCCGAAACAAAAAGCTGACCTCTTCGCAGATCATCTCTCGAATGTCTTTAAGCCGTTTCCACAAAGTGCAGGGGCAAAAAACTTACAATTTGTTAATAAAAATGATGACTTAGAAATTCCCTTAGTAAGGCTCAAAGAAGTAAAAAGCATGTGCCATCAAAAGTTATCAAATAAAAAATCACCCGGGTATGATCTAATTACGGCTCAGGTCTTGAAAGAAATGCCAACAATAGCCTTCAAAAAATTCCAATACATAATAAATGCATGCCTTATTCTCCGTTATGTTCCACATCATTGGAAAATTGCAGAAGTCATTGTTATACCAAAGCAAGGTAAGCCACCAACCGAAGTTACATCTTACAGACCAATATCGCTTATACCAATTATGGCAAAAGTTTTCGAAAAACTGCTTTTAATTAGACTAAGCAAAATAATAGAAGAACGAAAACTAATACCAAATCATCAGTTTGGATTTAGAAACAAACATTCCACGATAGACCAAGTACATCGAATTACGGATGTTGTTGAAAAAGCACTTGAAGAAAAACAAGTATGTTCCGCTCTATTTCTAGATGTTGCTCAAGCCTTTGACAAGGTTTGGCATTTGGGGCTCGAGTACAAACTGCACAGGGACCTTCCCAGGCAGTTCTATGAAATACTCAAATCATATATTACCGACCGACTTTTTAGAGTACGGTACGAGCAAGAGTATTCGGAACTTAAGAAAATCGAAGCCGGCGTACCACAAGGAAGTGTCTTAGGACCAACCCTGTATTTGTTGTATACAAGGGATATTCCAGTGGACAACAATGCGATCATGGCCACTTTTGCAGATGATACTGCGATATTAGTGTCAGATAAATGCGTTGTAAAGGCAACAGAAAAACTGCAATATGCAGTCGACAAGATAAGAGAATGGACGCAACAGTGGCGTATCAGACTCAATGAAACAAAATCAACGCATATAAACTTTACTAATAAAAAGATTAATAATGTTCCACTTTTTATTAATAGTAAAGTAGTACCTTACTCCAATACGGCCAAATACCTTGGGATGACTTTGGATGCAAAGCTAAAATGGAAAGAGCACATCAAGAAAAAAAGGGAAGAACTTAACTTAAAATATAGAAAAATGTACTGGTTACTGGGAAAAACCTCTGCCCTATCAATTGAAAACAAATTAATGTTGTATAAGCAGGTATTAAAACCTGTTTGGACGTATGGCATCCAACTTTGGGGTTGTACAAAGAAAACAAATGCGGAAACCATCCAAACATTCCAAAACAAAGTCCTTCGTGGAATAGTAAACGCCCCTTGGTATATAAGAAACAGCGATTTACATTGTGACCTTCAAGTAGAAATGGTTACAGAAGTAATTAGAAAACACGCTGTATCACACAATCAGCGACTGCTTAGTCACACTAACTCCGAAATGGAGACAGTCTTAAATGTACGTACCAATGTTCGGAGACTAAGAAGAACCAAGCCTCATGAGCTGATGGTCTAAAAGCGATGGGAAAGTATTAAATCATCAAACTTCCCAAAATGTGAACTAAAAATTGAGAAACTAAAATCATTTGTCGATCTTTTATAGATTGGTCATGATTCTAGGTGGTTTTAGTGCGGTAGAAGTCCCACACTACTTGATACCGAATATTATCAAGTGTCTTTTGAAGATTTCCACCTACCGAAAGAAAAAAAAAAAAAAAAAAAAAAAAAAAAAATTACACTCAAACATGAAAAAATATTTATAACACACAAAAAAAAAATTATTATAATAATAATAATATTCATCTAGTTCTAGAGATAAAAATTCTTGGAGATTACACTTAACCTATACCTTGTCCATTTTAGCACACTTCTCATCCTCATCCTGTCTCTGAATATAATTTGTTATGGGCAATAAAAGGTTGTTTGACATCATTATATATTTTGCAGTCAGCGCAGTTTGGTAGAATTGGGTTGGGTGGGCGATCTGAAGTTGCAGAATATGGAGTTAAAAATGGGTTTAGGTTTATTGTGCGGAAACGACATAGCGCTCGTGCCAGTAGCACACTTCACGCGTGTTCCAACAACTGCTAGCGGGGAATCTGCGTATCAGCATTGAGTTTATACACATAGTGGAATCAAAATGGTTTCAAACTCATCGAAGTAAATGTCGCTAAATGAGCATATCGAGTAGTTGTAGCAAGTTGCCACGAAAATAAAATTAAATTTAATATTCATTTTTTTTTTTAACTTAAAGGAAAAAAAAAATCATGAATTTTTCACAAAAGTGCTAAAACTTCTTTTTAAAAAGATTCAAGCCAAATCAAAGTATGTAGAAAATTTAATTGCCTAAATATAAGCTTACAAAAAATTATTTCAAAATAGTTAGAGAGGTTTTTAAATAAATCGATGTTTACTTAATATTTTTTATAAAAAACATTTTTTTTTTTTAAATTTGAAAAATGCCATTTTTAAGTGCTTACTTGGGTGCATTTTATGCAAAAAATAAAACTTTTTTGTCAAGACATTTTCCAAATATTGAATTTACAAAAAAAATTAAATTAGAAAAATAATTAAAACTAAAATTAATCTTTTTTGCAAAATGTTGGTAATAAAATTTGTTCCAGTCATCTAGACCTTTCTGAAAAAAACTTTTGGTTTGAAATCATTTCAATCGTTCATGAGATAGCTCAAGAAAAAAAATAACGGTTCTATCGGAGGTACCTTTAATAGGCTTGGCAATTTTTTTTTCTGCAATTTAACAAAATGAAATAAGACAAAAACCTTCACTAATTTTTTTCAAGAAAATCGTTGGAGCCGTTTTCGAGAAAATTAAGCTTTTTCGAAACCGTTATATGGCAAATTTATTTTTTGGGACTTATGTCCCGACGGGGTGGGACATAAGTCCCAAAAAATAAATTTGGGATTTATGTCCCTGCGCCAGCGGATGCAGACCTTATGAAAGACTTATTGATAAGTTACTTTTTCGTAGCCCTGATAATACCTTAAGGCTTCTCTGGGTGTACTTCTCCTGCGTTAAGCTTACCATATATAAAATCCTGCGATTTAAGTTATCGAAGATATAAAGAGCATAATTATGAAAAAGCGAAAGGAACTCCACGCATTTTTCAATTGTGATTCTTTAAACGTTAAAATTATCATTGCAGGATGATCTTATCCGGAGCACCCCTTGCTATCTGTCAAGACTGCAGATGTTCTGCGATTTGTTCCAAAATTTTATTCGCCATAGCAAGGAAAACACAGATCAAATTGCACTTTTTGGTAATTTCACGTTCATTCCTTTTTAAAATTAAACAGGAAAAGTCTGTGTTTGTGTTATTAAGAGATTTTATATTCTTGCGAATTTTTCTATGGAGCTGATTGGTAAACTTCGTGGGAAAACTGTCTAAACCTTACTTTGTTGTTTTTTTTTTCTGGACTTGATATCTGACTTTTTTTTGATATGTTTGCACAGAAAAATGTGTCCCACTTAGTCGCTCAAAAGGATTCTGTTTCTGTCAAACTGACATTGAGATTTCAGTGAGATTTTTGTAAGTAGGACGCGCCTATTGTTCAGTAAACATTGAATCAGTGAAAAGCACATATGAATAAGAAATACCCTTTCCTTGTGTCCCATAACAATCATGAAAAGAATAAACCCATAAACACAAAGGCTATACTATATTGTATATATTATTATCAGCATATACCTTCCAGGTTTTGCTGGACTTTGCCCATGGGATATGCAATGAAAATACTCGTATAAAAGTCAACTAGCTCTCTATCCATTTTACTAAAACAATTCTTTCCCATCTTTCTACTCTTACTTACTAGTGTTGTGCAACACCTGCATTTAAAAGGCAATGTACCTTTCTGATACATATGTAGTTTAAATATTATTAAAATGTTATTATTATTAAGAAGCAAATAGGATATGGAAATTCTTTAGAATTCATCTACATATTTGCCCGAGGTGTCCGCATATTCCATCGGACAAGATCCTTATACAGGGTGAGTCATGAGCAATGCGACAAAATGCTAGGGCGTGTAGGTTTCGTTGAGACAAGAAAAAAATCGTATGGGAGGGGGGGTCTATTCTCCTCCGTTTAGCCGGGAGGGGCAATTTTCGAAAAAACTGACTTAAAATGGGAAAAAAATTATTTAAAATCAACGAATATACGAACGAAAATAAAAAAATAATAGGCCTTTTTTTTGGTCATCTTATACTTTACAACGATGTGGCCTCCCCTGTACGTCTCACAACACGACGAACTTACAATACATTATAATATATACGAAGGAAGAAAGGACTTTTTCGACTTCAACATTGTTCTCTACATTTCTTTGGTCAGATGGTACACAGAATTTCTTCCCATATTTTATGAAACTTTTGAAAATCTGAGGGCATTATTATAGCAGAAGGCATATCAGTTATTGTAGGAGGTTGAAATTCGTTAGCTTTGGCTATTCCCGTTTTCATCCCACATATCCTCTTCTATACCCTTGCTGTGCGGGAAAAAAACTTTCATAATAGTATGCAAATCATACATGTCTTCGGGGAAAATGATTTTCATTTGATGACACTGCCGGTAGTAATACAGCTAACATTAACTCCTGGAATACAAAAGAAAACAAAATAATCTCGTAATCGTCTCCTCCTGCCAAGGTCTACAGTCAAGGGTAGAAAAATGAGATCATTTGGAGTTTGCCTTAATTTTCTTTCTCAATTTTTTTTTTTTGTTCGAATTAGACTAAATTTGAAACCAAACTCAAGTGTTTAAAGAAGAGGGCATCATAAGGCAACAGCTAGAAGCGTCAAAGTGGTGGACTGTCGTCATAATTTCGAAGGATCAAAGTCACTTCCATGCTTGCAAGTTAATTTAAAAATGAATTTGTTTGAATATGTGTTTAGTTATAATCAACATCCGCACACATGTTGTATGCAAACGACATTCAACACACAAATTTTATTGCCTGACTGCACCCAATCAGCGCTTGACCCAATTTTGCCTTGCTTCTTGGAAAAGTTAGCAGCAGCATAGTTGTTGCAATATAGATAAAGCACCAGCAGCAGCTTTGGCAGCCAACAAGTAGAATGGCACAGCAAAATGAGCATCATATGCATATAAATCCTTATAAGGATTCCACATGATTTTGATACATTTACGTTCGAAGCTTAATGCTGTCATGGTTATAACAGATGCCAATGCAACTCTGTTGAATTATGATCCAGAAGTGTGAGAAGTTACTATGTAAAAGTGAAATACACAACACACGACTTGAATCGGTCTCTTATTTGTATCTTAAGATGTACTTGTTATCGGAATATGGCATAAGACAATAATCATCAAACAAGAGCATAACCACTTACAAATTAAGATGTTTTGTGGAATTGCGGATAGAATAGCCTTGACTTGAATTTGATGTGTCAATGCAGTGAATTGTGATGGGTTTTGGGTTTTGGGGTTTAAATTGTGCAATGGAAAAATCCAATGGTGTCAATTCGAAGGGTTTTTGAATAACATTTCAGATTAAATGTTTGAATGACAATTGGTAAATGATTAAGTTACGTAAATTTAATTGAATGTATTTATTATTGGTACCGAAAAATGTTTTTGTTCAATTGCAAATAATATTAAAATGAACGTCGGTGTAGAAAGGAGTATTGTTCAAACAAACAAGAGTTGAACAATTAAAGTACTATTATAATGTAGGTATATTATATAGGAATATGAAAGCTGGAAAACAATGTTCTGGACTAGATATTCCGAAAAATCATCTACATCGCGGAGAAAATACAACGGTGAGAGATTACAATCCCAAAACCTTTGCCTTAGTATCGAGTATTTTAAACCTTAAGGAACACTGAAGGCAATGTCTACAAGATGTTCAAAGTTATATTCAAGTGGACAAACCGTTCACAGGTTTACTCAAAACCGACCTCTGTATACCAACTGCTATATACTCTCAGCTCCTCATAGTGAACATCGGGTCGTTATAGTACCTCAACCTGAAATCTGGGTAACCAATCTCTTTGGATATGGTTTTGGTGGCAGCTAACGAAAGATTGGGGAGAAGTGTTTCAACTAAGGCACTTCTCCTTTCAGCAAGACGGCAGCAGAGGAATTTCCCTGATTGAATCAACGGTATCGTCTGCACTTCCAATCAGGTTGAACTACTTAGTGAAGTTATACTTCAAAGGGTCCGGTGCTCCATGTTACTGTGTACATAATATATTTGAAGGGATTTGAACATCCATATGAAATTCAAAAAGTTCCTTATTTATTGGCATCAAACATTAGTTTAATCCAATAAAATTTTGATTATCATTCATTTAAAATCCAAAGGAACTGTCATAAAGCAAAACATTTTATAAATAAACAGAAAACATCCCAATCCCAACGATTAACAACTTGCCTTCCAGACAAAATATGCAAATTGCGCCATCCCTTGCGCTTCTTAATTGCACTCTATGAAAATAAATGCAAAGGTAGACAGTTAAAAAATTAAGAAACAAAAATATGAGACAAAAATTAATAAAACGATTAAAATGTTGACTCAATGGCGCCACACTTAAAAAATAAACGTTACCCTAAAATGCAACGAATACTGTGCCCTTTTACGAGAATGGTCAGTGTGAGATGGAACTTGTTCTTGCAGAAGAAAATATAATCCTTTTTTGGCTTGGTTCAAAAAAGCAATCAACATTTTGGCATCCATCCATTTTGGCTTTATTTTGTTCGACGTAGATACATATATTCATAATCTGTCTTTCTTTCCCTCTTTCAGCTTTAATTTGAATATTAAACTTTAATACAAAACACAAACATGGATATAGATACATAAACATATATGCGATATACCTTAAGGATAATCTAAAAGGCAAAAGATTACCACATCGCACAATTTTTGATACTATACTATTATGCGGCGCAAATTTTATGGCTTATTACATGTATGTCCAATAAAGTATTTTACATCCCCTGGCTGCGATGGCATTGGTAAAGAGAAGGTTGTTACAACGTCCCATCCAACGACAAATCCAAGTTCTACACCAGTGGCAATGACGGTGATGTAAATAAGGGTCCCTTAAGGGTGGGTCTCCATGACAATAGAATTTAAAATTCATGTAAACGTATTTCAATGTGGTAGTGCGATATTCTTTTCTCTTCATTATTGTTTTTGATACGCTCAACTACTCTTGTTCTCTTTTCAAAATGGGTTTGTTGTTTTGTCATCCTTTCGATTTGAATGGGAATGATGAGTTCTATGCTTTCTGTTTATGGAAGGGTGAAGGGATATTTTTCAATTTTGTTTTCAAAACACATGAGTAGGTATAGCTAAAATGTGAGTCATTTTTTTTCTCTTTTCGTTTAGTTGTTTTTTCTTCAATTTCACTTGCTGTTGCTGGAACTGGAAAAACAGTAACAAAAAAATGTGAACTCGTTTGTGACTCGATCGAGATCTTGATGAAGGTCAGGACACATCAAATGAACATGCATAAATATACGTTACAAATGTAGGTATAGGTAGGTACATTGAAATAGTTTTTTTTTAGGAAGCTTTATGTAAGATAAGTGTGAGGTAGGTCAATATAACTATTTGACCTGTTTGAAAATTACTTTAGGGTTTATTGCAAAGGGGTGAATTTTGGAGTTTACAAGTAAGGATGTTGGAAGAATAAGGTAACTTGTTCATTTGTAATGTGCGAAAATTGAGATTTCCTTTCGATTTTTGTTGTTGTCAGATTTCAAACAACAGCACAACACTGTATATTTTTGTTTTGCAATTGAAACATTGTCACTTCATTGTCACGTGGGAAAACCTACCTACCTATGTACATTTTGTTTTCAGAATAAAAATAAAAATGACCAAACAGAAAAGTCGTGCAGCATTTACATTCCTAGCTATGTATATAGGTATATGCCCTATGATCATTTTTTGATGTTTGGAATCAGGGAGGCATAGGTATGTTAATAAACATGCGAAATCGCCCAACTCTGAGTTTTTAGAACTTGTATCATCTTGGATGTAGGTACCTACCTCTAGGTGTAATATAACCTAATCTATATACCTATGTAGATAGGTACCTATATAAATACAAATTAATTGGTGTCTGTTTGTACGCGGATAACTCGGCTGAATAATTATCCGACTTGCTTGGGAGTTCTTTGTTGGATTTTTATTGAACCAGGTTAACACACAATGGAGCTGAAAGTTTTAAATTTTGGGAAATTGAAAAAATCCAAAACAGCTAGTTTTATATACAGGGTGAGTCATGAGCAATGCGACAAAATGCTAGGGCGTGTAGGTTGCGTTGAGACAAGAAAAAAATCGTATGGGAGGGGGGGTCTATTCCCCTCCGTTTAGCCGGGAGGGGCAATTTTCGAAAAAACTGACTTAAAATGGGAAAAAAATTATTTAAAATCAACGGCTTCATTCACAATGCTGTGCGATACGTTTTTGAAAAGCCAATAATTTTTTCTTTCATTCTGTGTTTAAATAAATCTATTCTAAGAAATAGTTTTTGAAATATTAATTTTCAAAGTCAAAATTTTGAAAAAAAAAATTGAAAAAAAAATTTCTAATCCATTTTTTTCAAAATTTTACGTAATTAAGTGCTAATTTTAATTTCAAAATTCAATGCTGTTATTAATTTTAAGTCTAAATAAGAAAACCGGATGCAAAAATTTTATGTCGTTCTCAAGAAATTAAAAAAAAACCAAAACCACCTTTTTCTAAGAAAAACATTTATTTTTATTTTTACGTTACACATGTAGGTAGGTAGGTACATTGAAATAGTTTTTTTTAGGAAGCTTTATGTAAGATAAGTGTAAGTAGGTCAATATAACTATTTGACCTGTTTGAAAATCACTTTAGGGTTTATTGCAAAGGGGTGAATTTTGAAAACTTTCAAAATTGCGAAAACTAGATCCAAAAATGTGATTTTCAGAAATTAGGTGCTTCCCCCCATTTTTCCAAATTTAAATTTTTTAAAAACTCTACAAGGTTGTGGTACCCTAATACGAAGTTTTTTCTCTTTTTATTTTGAAAAAAAATCGAAACTGTGGATAAAAAGCTCAAAAAACATGTTCCCGAAAGTGTGAAGTTAGCCTCCCTTTTTTCAAATTTGAATTTTTGACAAATGAACCAGGTTGTTCTACATTTGTGCTGGTTTGTGTTGATCTTTTTTTTTTTTTTACTTAAAAATTGTAGGTTTTAGACAGCGAAAACTTTTGCACTAATTTAGCAATTTTGCCTTCCTGGCAGCTCCCTTTTTCGAATTTTCAAATTTAAAAACCAGTGCTAGATTGTGCTAGGACTCTTCTAAATTGTTCCAAAGTTTTGTTTTTGTTTTGTTTTGTTTTTTTTCAACAAAATCAACCCTAAATAATTTGGAAAATAATGGGTAAAACCTGATAATTTTCATTTCTGATTTATTTTTACCTAACGCTTTTATTTAGGTGCCAGTGAAGAAAAATGAGTATTTTCATTGCAGGCTAGGTACCTACGTAGATCGTCATCATGATACCCTTTCCCTCGGCACATGCCAAAGGCCACGCAAAGACATTTCAGTCACACACATTCTTATTTGCAATTACCTACCAGTCCATGTCCGTCAACACGCGAAATGAAAAAAAAATCGCTTCTAAATAAAAAATAGGAACATAGATATACAATTGCAATATACACATTCCCTTTTCCCACTATCTCACAATTTACTAATCGTGTCCAACCACACCACCAAAAACAACGATCATCATCATAAACATATGTATGCTTGTGTAGCCACCAAGAAAAACAAAACAAAAATCGATTTTCTTTTCCTTACTGGCGCTATCCAATTGACAACGAAAAGTTTTATAGATAGGTTCCGAAACCCTTTAATGACGTTCTTTGTATGTGTAGGAGGTCATCTCCAATATTTTTGTTTCTTTCCGTTGTAGGATAACAGAAGAGGAGGTATCTCCAATTTAGGTTTAATCGCAAACAAAAGTTGAAGTGCCCAAGCCCAAGTGCCTACGTCAATTATTCTGATACAGAAACATAGATCTCAATTTCTTCTTCCTTTTGACACCTCAACCTTGAAGATTCGATAAGATTAACTCATTTTATAGACGATTCTCTGAGACTCTATTTCTATATAATTAACGAATAAAATCTTTTTCAGCATTATTCCCGTATCCATAAGTTTCCTTCCAAAACCAAGTAGAAAAAAAAACAAAAATATCATATACCTACTTGGACAACAGCGACGACGACGATACCTACGAATCGTACGTACACCAGCGTTGCCGAAGTTAACCAATCGTGCTTTTTTGACACGACAATTTTTTCTTGTGGCACAGTGGCACGAAACATTTCAATATCGCACACTTTATCATTGCCTATATCTTACTTAAATATTGATGGAAAATTATATAATAAATTACAGAAATAAAGTTTTATTTTTTTAACAGAAGATTTATAGTTTTTTCATGGCAAGCAGTTTTTAAAATGTGACACGGCATTTTCTTTTCTCGGCGGCAACGCTGATGTACACCATTCACCATACCATTTGTGTTTTGTGTATCACCACAAAAAAAAAAAGTTGATTCTAAAGAGAGTGCGAACAGCGAAAATATAATATTCTCTTTCGACGGAAGTTTCGTGAACTAAATATCGTTGTGTGCGTATGTTGATTAACAAAATCGTTAAAAAGATGTTTTTTCAAAATTAAATATAAAATTGTTTATGCGTGTGATATTGTTTTTTTCACTTGGAACTTTAGCAAAAAATATTGAAATAAAATACAAAAATAAAAATAAAGTTGTACATGGCATTTCAACCTGGGAAAACTACCATGTGTATAGATACTTTGAATTGTAAATTTGTACGTCTAAACAATATAAAATTGCAAAAAAATTTACAGCAGGATTTACAAAAATAATAAGAGATTCGAATAAATTAAAAACAAAAAATATTAAGAATAAAACATGCCAGCCCCAACGGGGAAAAGAAAAAAGTAGTATTGTTTGTGTATATATAAGTTTTTCAGACGTATAAAGTGGAAAAAAATAATTTTTTGTTTTGTTTCAAATAAAGTATCTACTTTCTGTTATAAAAAAAAAATATTGTTTGGCTCCGTTGAAAATTTAAGAAACTGCGCCAATAAACGAGCTTTAAATTAGTGTGAACTTACGTCCATTTTGTAGCTCAAATAATTTTTTTTTTTTTTTTTTTTTATCCTATGAAAAGCATACATTCATTGACAGTTGAAAAACATTAACAACAAAATAAAAAAACAAATCACACAAGAGCCCCTTGAGGGGATGCATAAATCAGCCAAAATAAAGGGGGAAAAATGTGTAATTCCTTCCCTAAAAAGCACAAACTTTTGTAAAACATAAAATTGAGGACATATGTTTTAAGATATGTTCATGGACTAAATAATAAATTTTTATTTCATCAAAATATCTTTTCAAATGTAGGAGATATATTAAGTTTTGTGCACGTAGTACCCTACATTTACGAGGAAGACCCACCCTTAATGTTTGCGCCTACCTTAAGGCAGAATTCCTTCATCTTTCAAAGTACTTGTTCAGTGTTCACATTATGTCATTCGACTCCACCCCTACACGATACAAGGCTGCGGGAATGTTATTTTAGTTAGTCTAGCTATTTATATGTCCTTTCATTGTGATCATTTTCCACACCCAGAACTCAACGTGCTTAAATAATTGGACTACGATATAATAAAACTGAGATTGGCTGAAGTTGCAGTTTATCCCTTAAGCCCAGCGGAGTGGGGGTTGTCAAACCAGGAGCATACTGTCAAAAGGGGAACCAAAAGGTATAGTATTTCGAATTCAAAAAATCTTTTAAGTTATGAATAGATTTTGAATTTGGATTTAGATAAGTTTGTCTTAATTTGCTACATTGATAGGTTGGTATTGTGATTTTTCTTTACACCTAACTAACATAAAATTAGTTGTTTTAACAATGACCGTAGGTTCCGAAAATTATGACAACCCACGGTTATGGATTGTTCCATGGATATGCTGGTACTCTTGCATTTGTTAATTATTCAAGGTTTTTTAAGTTATATTCCTTCTTCTTCGCATTTGTATGGGAATAATAGAACCTGTGTTTTATATTCTTAAGGCAGCATTCACAGAGCATCTTTTTTGCTCAGTCTATTTTCTTAATGTATCATTTGATTTTTGACGTGAATGCTTTCTTGATCTTCGTAGTTCTATGTTTTTTTACTACAGCTGTCATGCGACTTTTTACCGTTAAGTTCTGCCTTTCTTTGGACTTGCGAGCTTTTTTGGATCACAGAATATACACCATAAACAATGTAGAGAGAACAAATTGCGTCGCTTTTCATCTAGAGCTGATTGATTCGCTTGTTTATGAGAATGGTGAACTGAATTACTGACGGGGAATGTTTCCCCTCGAAAGTTTATTTTAAACGAATTGCTCCCTTTGCCGTTTAACAGAATAGAGCTGAACTGATTTTCGGGAAACGTTTCCCCTCCGCCCATTTAACAGAATACGGCTGATGATGACCCAATCTTAATTTTAGAAAACAACTGCTTCACGCTTCACTCTTGAGTCACTCCATCTCGAAGCACTTAAGGAATTGGTTTTCTGATTCTTTATATCTGCGTACTGCATCTGTGGTTAATCTACCTGAAACAAATAAACACCGGACATCGAATCCCAATCCGCTCCACGAACTTCACTCAGTGTGATATCATCAGTTTAATTGAACGATAATTACCACAGTTTTTCGTCGTATCATCCTTCATCTTGAAGATTAGAAGAAAATAACTTTCCCTTGCATATTAGTCTTTTGCTGATGGGCTTGAAGATGAAAATTGTTTGCCATCTGGGCGGTCTTTCATATTTTTTCCAAACCCTCATCTATTGACCTATTGATTCTTCTCTTTAAGGTTGAAATCTGTAAAAGATTTAAGCTTAGTTTAAGAGAAATTATCGATGTAAAACAACTTGACAAAGTAAAAGTCTTAACCATAAAGAATAACGTTAAAACAAAACTTTCATCCATCACAACAAATTATTGACTACGCACCTGAACGTGACGATGCGACTGTTTGTTTTCTTTTTGTTTCAATTTGGATGAGTTGCTCCAAGTTTTTTTATGATTTTCGTTCTTATGTGCTTATGAATATTTCTCCACAAAATATTATATTATCTACATAAAGTGTACCTATATAAAGTTATGAATTGCGCCTCGGACCGAGGACTTGGCAAGGACTCTGGGTCATTTTTAGGGATTATATTTCCGGGCAATAATATGTCATAGGTACATCATATAAAGCACAATTTATTTCGAATCAAAATCAAAAATTCATTCGTTTCCGTGTCCTTGTTACCGATTTCAATCTTGACATAGCCAGTTTTGAGACACACAACACACACTCAAATATTAGAAGTGTCCTATTAGCAGCTTAATGCTGATGGCAGTCCCGAGCCCGGCAACAGGCAATTTGAAAGCTTTTTCCAATTTTAATTATTCAACTCTTCATAGCTTCTCGCCTCCCTTCAATCACTTTTTCCATATATAATAGTTGTGTGCGGTAGAGGAGGGACATTCTGGAAGAGACAACTCACAGCACATCAGGCAAAGGATAAAAAATGAGGATGGAGGAATGTCAAGCTGCAAGTCACTATAATGAAAAACCGACAACAATGCAAAGTTTCTCTCTGATTAATTTCTTATTTTCTGGCTGCTGCCACAAAAACCATTCAAGTAAAAGCCACAACGTATTAGACAAGGTGAAATGCATTTGCGTAATTCCGTAATTGTTTTATCATTTCTCACCTCTGGTGGGGTTGTGTAGTATGGTTCTTTCTGCGGGGACCAGCATGGCAAACTGTATAAGGCAGTTACAGTGACAGTGAGTCTGCTTCTAGAAGTTAATCATAAACTTAAATAACTTAAATGAAACATAAAATCAAAAATAGGCATTTTTTCGGTAAAACAAAAATATAGAACATTATCTAATAAGCTTTTGAAGATTTTTTATATCTATTTTTGCTTATAAGTCAATTTTTCAGAAAATCGCCCCTCCTGCCAAAACGGGTTGACATAGGATTTTTGTTTCTTATCTTGACTTAAGCTAAACGTTTTAGCCTTAAGTTGCATCTTATGCCAATAACCCTAAATATATGCATTCCATACTGTTCCGTATTGCGTAATGAGGTTAAAAATCAACCGATATTAACGAATAATAAATTTTTTTTGTACATATAAGTATTTAATATTTTTTCTCGAAAACCTGAAAGTAAGGGAGAGATTCAAAAATTAAGGTGATAAAGTCTATTTTTATTCGTTTTTTCTTTATAACTTCTAAGATACTACCACTACAAAAAAAAACTTTATACCATTTTGTAGATAATACAAATTGCAATAAAAAAGTATTTAAAAATTTTTTCATAAAAACGCACACAAATATATAAAAAAACGCAAAATTAACGCCTTTTCATTTTTCAAAAAAAAAAATACATTTTAATAAAATATTTTGTATGTTTAAATTGAGTTTATTTGAGTTATGATACTAAGTTTTGACACTTATTTTTATTCATTCTATTGATTTATTCAACAGTTCATTTGATCGCTAGAATTTATTACACATTATGTACGTATATGTACGGGTATCTAAGCTAATTCACTGTGCACAATTCACTGTGGAACATAATTCACTGTGGAACACAATTCACTGTTGGGCAGTTTACTGTGGGCAGTTCACTGTTGGGCAATTCACTGTGTTTATTCGCACCCGCCAATAGTGCACCAAAGTGAATTGTCCATCACAGTAAACTGGCCCCCTGCCTTTCTTTTAGATTATATAACTGGCTATTATTCTATATTGTTTCTTAAACCATTACCTTCATAGGAAAAAAGAAAATAAATAGATTGCGGTTCCGATTATTTTGATAGCATTCAAACATTTTTTATTAGGTCAGGAGCGCACTAGGCGGCCACGTACCGCGGCCTGGCCGTAGCGGCCAGTTATTATATGCTGGCCGCTGGAAGCCTAATGCGCTCACATGTATCGTAGAAGAGCTCGTGCCCGCTGCGACTTGGTCGCCTAGAGTGCTCGCCTGGCCTTAGTTTCTCAATGTTTCATATATCTATTTGAGATGTAAGAAAATAAGAAAAATATCATCTATTTGAGATGTAAGTTAACATTAATGCCTTTTTTTTTAAACGCGAAGTAAATTACCTGGGTTCGAAAAAAAGACCACAATGAATTGGGTTCCACAGTGAACTGTGCACAGTGAATTGTCCATACAGTGAATTGTCCATACAGTGAATTGTGTACAGTGAATTGTGCTTAGTGAATTGTGCACAGTGAATTAGACGGCTTCAGTATTTACATACATAATATGAAGGGATAAGTAATACATCAAAACAAAGTGTTAGAATATTATTGACATATTTGAAAAACCATAGCAAGTTGACGCTAATTATCGTCATACATTTTAATATAAGCATCAAGGTTATACACAAAAGTATTAAAACGTTATGTTCCTTTCCCAAACTCTTGTGCACTACAGACTGAATCCAACAAGTTTTTGTTCCTATCATCACCATCTAATAGAAAGCAAAAAACACTTATGCGTAGATACATAAGTCTAAAATCTTTACCGAAGACGAAATTTTTTAGATATTAAAGATCCATTCTCTATCTCTCCATGGTAAACAAAAAAAAAAAAACAAAAAATTTGACTTTTCGCATAACAAAAAAAGAAAAAAGATCTTAAAATTCGTTAAAACGAAAAGTTTTCACTTTACCAGTAGCTCTATATGCTGTACTGATGTTAAGTGCAATAAACACTCCAAGAATATGAAAAATGCATTACCTATAGTTAAAAAGAACTTCCTTACTGACTTGCTTCGTCCTTAAACTCGGAAAAGTAGTTCTAACCGAATTTGCGTAGCAAACTTCTTTCCGAAGGATTTTAAATATCTCTATATACATTATCTTGCCGTTAACGTACCTCATATACAGTGCTGTGTAAATCTATATAACGCATAGCGTTAGTGGTGATGGAATTCACAAGCACCATGACCCCCGACTTCAGTTCAAAAGTTCGTCTTCTTTTGGATTTAAACCATTTAATAACAGCTTTGGTCATTAATTGGGTATTAAATGGCGCAAAATTTGTGGCGCGACGTGGTGACTGCTATTGAACTTAGACAAACTTCTTTAACCCACCACCAGTTGAACGAACGCAACACACTAATGGTAATGAATAAACGTGACATTTAGATGTCTGTCAGTTATCTCACTCATAATACTCCGAGAAGTCTTAGATGTCATCCAATTAGTTTTGTTTTTCGAAGGATCATTTTAAAAGTTCTTATACTTTCAGAGAGGGCATAACAATGATGTTTACTTAGAAATTTATTTCAGCCGAAGCAATCAAGATAGCTAGCAGCCAACATTCCTTAGAGGGGCCACTGATACCAAAAATTCTAACAGTATCTCTTGAATCGAATTTCTTCCCCTTGTTAAGCTAAAGGGCGTCAAAACTACTTTGCTTAGGCTCCTTGTGTCACCACCTGCCGTTAGTTGAAATCGAGTAGAAAGAAAAGCTTGAGAAGGAAATCCTGACAACTACTCCATTTCCTCGGCTGAAACTTAATTTTTGCAAACTTGCGGATAGTTTGTTAGCATTGTTGTTGTTGTTTTCGTGTTTAATATTTTTGTTGTTTTTGTTTTATCTCCTTTCTTTCTTTTGTTGTTTCTACTTTGCTGCAAGCATCATCATCGTCACTTTATTCAGCCTTCCTTCTGATATAGTTGGATGAACAAGAATTATTTTGGGAATTCTGTATTTAGACCGAAAGACCCTCTTCCCAAAAATTTGAAGAGGATTTGGTTTGAAAACCCAAGTGCAAAACGTGATCAAGTTCAAAATCGAATTACTTTGGTTAGTTTAAGGGAAGAGGAAGTTTTTGAATTTCTCACTGTTAATGTCTTGCACACCTACATACATTTGGAAGGCAAACTGAAACTGGATTAGTGGTACCCCATCTGAATAAAGTTCTTAAATTTTGTGGCCAAGAGCTGCTGGTGCAGAGAATACTGACAACCACAATGACGAGATTTGTTTAAGGTGATGTGAATTTTGATCGATTGGTACATAGAAACGGAAGTGATTCTATCGCTTGTTATTATGTTCTTGTGTGCATTGAATTTTCAATCATTCTATGAATGTGAACGTTTAACACAAAATTTTAATTTATAAAATTTGTTATTTATGGTAAGACTATAGTAACTGAATTAAAAATGTTGAAATTCTCCAATTTTCTTTGAATTGAATTATGAGGAGTTCGATTGAACGAGTCCCTTTGAAGTTTATGGTTAAAGGGTTAATGAGTTTTTCAACGCGATGTTTGCAATTTATACTTGATTAAAAAAAAACTAGGTTCTCCTTTTGCAAGTTTATAGACCAAGAACCCACAGCGAATTTTTGGGTCGGAAAGGTAACCAAAAAAAAAAAGTATATGAGTCGATAGCAGGGGTGAAGGTCTTGCAAGTCTTGCAGTTCAAGATGGCAGCTTTCGTGAGTTATAGCAGATTAAAAAATCACTTTTTTCAAAAAATGAAATAATTGGTATAACTGATCAAACTTAGATTTATTATATTGAGTGCTCTCAGCTCCTAGCGAAAATGCTGGTCTAAGATGTTTCGAGTATGGCAATGCTTCTGCCAGACGTTTTTAAAAGTGGTAAAAAGTAATTTTTTTTCTTTTTGACATAACCAAATATTATCTGCTGCAATGTGTAGAAAAACTTCCCCTCAGATGCGGCTATGGCGGCTATGGCGGCCTGCCGCCAGACGTTTTCGAAATTCGAAAAAAAACGATTTTGGAATAGGTATAACCGAAATTGTTTTTTCTTAAAATATTGAGAATACCTCTCTGATTACAGTCGGTCCAAGACGATTTGGCCAATGGCCTCTCAGACGCTTTCGAAAACCTTAAAAAATCAGTTTTAAAAATAATTGGTATATAACGGAAATTGGGTTTTACAAAATTGAAACCCAATTTCGGTCATACCAATTATTTCCAAAACTGATTTTTTAAGGTTTTCGTAAACGTCTGACAGGCAGTTGGCCGAACTCAAATCGTCTTGGACCTACTTATCTTTGGTTATACGAATTATTCCAAAATCGATTTTTTGTCAATTTTGAAAACTTTTGTCAGGCCGATGGCCGCATTTAAATCGTCATGGACCTTCATATTCGTTATGAGGGGAGGTTGTGTAGTAAACACATTGCAGCAGAAAGTATTTGGTTATGTCAAAAAGAAAAAAAAATGATTTTTTGCCCTTTTGGACCCAAAAATTTGTTATGAAGCTCTTAGACTATTAGTGAAAATAAAATTTTAAATTGTGTTGTTAGAATTTTTAACGAAGATGTCAGGAAATATGCAAAGACACTTTGCCTACTTCTAGGCTCATGATCTAGTTTAGGTAGTTTTGGATCTTATGATTTTGCCAATACAATCTACAGCGATGTGCAAAACAAATTTTCACATTTTTGCTTAAAAAACATTTTCGTGCGTATAGGAAAGATTTAATGTTAGAATTTATGATAAGTTTTTTATCTAAAAATGAGCTAGATATTAGATGATCTATATCGATTTTACTTCGATCAACAAAAAAAATGTTTCGTTTTAATTCCAATATAAAATAAATTCAAATATGTATTACACCAGATCATATTAACTGAAGTAAAAAAAATTAATAGAGTCGAGAACAGCACGATTACCAGAAAAATACTTTTTCCATGCTGTCTGTGTATACCTAACCTATACGTTGGAGCAAAAGTTAATAGTTCCAGAAGCTTAGACTCCCTTAGTGGTGTTGTTTCTATATAATACGGCATCGGCAAAAAACATAGGTAAGGTAGGTCACCCAAATAAGGCCCATCTAATTGTTTTTAATAAATAACTTTCGCACCTTATCAAATATTTTCACGAACTAAGTATATTATTTACAATTGTTAAATTATACATTCGAAAACATACTTTTTAGTTTAAGAAATTCAATGAAAAATATATTTTTCGATCATTTTAAAAAACATTACCTCGGGCCTTATTAGGAACAGCGGTTCCTAACTAGGCCCATACGTTTTTCTTTGAAACTTTTTTGGAATTCTGGCTGAAATATTAATCTTTTTTAAGTGAAATGAAAGCAAAAGCCAAAATCTGTAGTTAGAATATTTTTTTTATTTTTTGTATTCAAATACAAATGTTATTATGTGACTAAAAAAACTTAAAAAAACTCAATTAAATCAAAAAATTGATGTTTTTTGTTAAGGCATAGCCGTCGTGGCTAAAAAACTTAAGACTAAATTAAACTTTATTTTTAATCTTTGAATAATAACATAACAGTCTTCTTTTGACTAAAAAACAAAATAAAAAAATCAAATCAACTGTAATAAAAAATTTATTAAAAAAACAGCCTTTTTAAAAAAAAAAAAATTTAAACTCAACAGCCGCCTGGACACTCAAATGATTCGTCATCAGCCGTTAACCCCATAGGAAAGGAGACCTTTCGGGTTGGTTTTCTTGCTCCATCTCCATCGCCTCGATCTGTTCCACTGCTAGAAGCATTGCAGCTAGCCCATACGTCGTTTCTGATGGTTTAGTTACTGCTGAAACATTTGCAGTTTGAGTTAGAGTGGAAAGAGGCACGTCATCTGAATCTGCATCCGAGTTGTAAGGGTCCGGAAAATTAAGTTTTCTAAACTGGTTTTTTTTATAAAAAGCACGTTCTGCTCCTTCAACTATTTTCGTTCGACTACAAATTCGAACACAATCGAAGCAGCTGGCTTCTTTTTTGTGTATGACTTCGAATGGAACCGGTTTACGAATACATGGAACAAAAAGTCCCGTTACTTGTTGCTTATGTGGTTTTTTAAGCACTGGGCCTTATTAGGGTGCGGGCCTTCAGGGGCGTTCCGAGAGGTCGAGCCGTGGGGGGGTGAGTTTTACTAAAATGCCGACTTTTATTAGGAATTTGCCGACTTATTTTGGAAATTTGCCGACTGCAGTCATCGCTATACTAAAAAGTAAAAAAATGACTGGATGTTTTGAATAATCAATAAAATTCCATGAAACTATGTAAAAATATTGAGTATCAACTGTAATATTGAAAAAATATAACACGTGAATTCTTTTAAGAGCAATGTATTTATTTAAAATATTAATAAATATGTATCTAGTTAAAAGAATTTGTTTTTATGAATAGTTTTCAATAATATAAATGGAATAAATAAATAAATAATTAATACAACAGTATTTTATATAAGAAGAAAATAATAATGAAGTAGTGTCATGAATGTAGATTTATATAATACATTTATATAATACGTATATATAATGCGAGGGAATATTTATAATTTTTATGAATGTTTTTGATTTTAAAGTTAATTAATTAAACATTTTATAATTATAAACACAATATTATATGTATTATATAATGCTAAAGCCATCAATTCACTCGAAAAATTCGAAAAATTGAAAATGCCGACTATCTAGCTAGAACATTTATAAAAAACCTGCAAAAATACCGACTTTCACACTTAAAATTCGAAAAAATTGAAAATGCCGACTTTTTTGCTAGAATAAGTATAAAAACCTATGAAAATGCCAACTTTTATACTAAAAATTAAAAAAATTGGAAATGCCGACTTTTTTGTTTTGTAAATTTAAAAACCTTTAATTAATGCTGAACTTAGTTTGAAACTCTTGAAAATGCCGACTGCAGTTTTATAAATTTTAAAATTTTCAAAATTGCCGACTTGACCGACTCTGGAAATTCTTGGGGGGGTGAGACACCCCCCACACCCCCCTCTCGGTACGCCTCTACGGGCCTTAATTGGGTGACCTACCTTATGTTCATCAAAAACAGGTATTCAATTATCTTGTAGTGTATACCTACTTAATTTTGTGACTGAGTGTAATTTTAAAGAAAAAGGCCCTAACATGCTATAACTAGGTGTTGAATTGACGGACGAAATTATCGGACCATTTTTGTTCGTCTTCATTCACAGAAATCAAAAACGTCATGTTTGATTTTATAGATATGTATGTAGTATAGTTCTCAGCAAGTATTAGGTCTCAGCCACGCAATGAGCTGATCGGCAGAAAAATATATTAAGCAATGTAAAAAACATCACATTGAAAGGCGACTCATATAATATTACTGAGCGTCAGACCGACGCTCATATAAACAAATTGATTACGGAGATACATCAAAATTATTTACATATTACATATATAAACATTAGATTTTGCTTACCGGAAAAATTTGATATATAAAAGTTCATTGGCGCCACAGATAGACTTTTCGGACAGCATTTTGAACACTCTAATTTAGAATTTTAAAAGAAGGTCATTGTTTCTTACATTCCCTCATTCTCACCCTCAACAAAAACGAAACTTTAACATATTACTTCAAATTTATTTTAAAAAACTAAAACCTGTTTCCTGCCGCAAGAGATTTTCCAAAGTGACATTTGTATGTATTTAAAAATATAAAAAAAACAATCTATCACAAAATATTTTACAAATACTAATTCATTTTACAATTTTTACAAAATTTTTCTATACAGGGTGAGTCATGAGCAATGCGACAAAATGCTAGGGCGTGTAGGTTGCGTTGAGACAAGAAAAAAATCGTATGGAAGGGGGGGTCTATTCCCCTCCGTTTAGCCGGGAGGGGCAATTTTCGAAAAAACTGACTTAAAATGGGAAAACAATTATTTAAAATCAACGGCTTCATTCACAATGCTGTGCGATACGTTTTTGAAAAGCCAATAACTTTTTCTTTCATTCTGTGTTTAAATAAATCTATTCTAAGAAATAGTTTTTGAAATATTAATTTTCAAAGTCAAAATTTTGAAAAAAAAAAAAATTGAAAAAAAAATTTCAAATTCATTTTTTTCAAAATTTTACGTAATTAAGTGCTAATTTTAATTTCAAAATTCAATGCTGTTATTAATTTTTAGTCAAAAACAGAAAACCGGATGCCAAAATGTATCTTAGTTTTTGAGAAAATAAGAAAAACTAGAAGTATTTTTTTCCAAGAAAAACACTTTTTTTGTTTTGGTTTTCCAAATTTGACCTGCTCAGGTCAATTATTAATAAGGGAATTATTCCTTTCTTATTTTTCAATACATACCATCCGATTTTAATCAAATAATAAAAAAAAACGAATTAACTTTTTACTTATTTTACTAGTTTTACTTTTAATTTTTTTTTTATTTCTCAAAAACTAAGATACATTTTGACATCCGGTTTTCTGTTTTTGACTAAAAATTAATAACAGCATTGAATTTTGAAATTAAAATTAGCACTTAAATACGTAAAATTTTGAAAAAAATTAATTTGAAATTTTTTTTTCAATTTTTTTTTTCAAAATTTTGATTTTGAAAATTAATATTTCAAAAACTGTTTCTTAGAATAGATTTATTTAAACACAGAATGAAAGAAAAAGTTATTGGCTTTTCAAAAACGTATCGCACAGCATTGTGAATGAAGCCGTTGATTTTAAATAATTGTTTTCCCATTTTAAGTCAGTTTTTTCGAAAATTGCCCCTCCTGGCTAAACGGAGGGGAATAGACCCCCCCCTCCCATACGATTTTTTTCTTGTCTCAACGCAACCTACACGCCCTAGCATTTTGTCGCATTGCTCATGACTCACCCTGTAGAATTGAATCTCAAGAGACTTCTACAACATGCTTTGACCATATTTCTATGTAGGTAGATATACTCCAATATGAAAATGAGCTCATATAATACCAAAATAAAAACAAAATGCTAAAATAATAGGAATCCATTTTTCATTTATCTCACAATGAAGAAGAAAAAGAAACTACTAAAAAAGAAGAAAACTCTTCAATCAGAAAGAGACAGAAAGAAACAGCTTGGGCCACAAGTAAAGTTCTATGACCTATGCAAATTGGATGTTACTTCACTCAAGCGAATCATTTTCTTCTATCACCACTGTGACAGTAGATAAAAATAACAAAAGACAAGATGGACGAACAAAAAAACTACAATATTTACAGCATCTTATGGAGAGCTCTGCAAATGTATTTGACGTCTCTCACAAAATAACTTTATTTTGTTTTATTGTTTAACTGGTCCTGACACGCAATTGAGCGTGTGCGATGTGTATATGAGCTCATACAAAGCTAATTAATTAATTGAATGCCAGGATATAGGTTGACCCGTACCGGCTCAATTTGGTCAAAATACATAACTACCATTTTTTTTTTTTTGTGACCAACCATCAAACCACTCTCCATGTATATAACTGTAAGAAGAATAATGTCGATTTGTATGAAGCGAAATGGTCATAAATAGGACGAACTAACAGGACCATACATTCCATTTCTGCATTATTTGACATGTGAGAGTTTTGAAGAGGCCACTCGGACGTACTCTCACGTCAAATGCATATGACATTGAAGAATCCAGTTGAACTATTTGAAATGAGAACGAATTAGAGTCCAACCAGAACCCAATCAGTAAAAGGACACAAAAATCCAGCCAGCACAACAAAACCAACTGACTCTTAAAACCAATCATCATTAAAATTATTTGTCGTCAACCGGTGATGCTTGAAAGGCCAAAAATAAAACAGAAACGGTTCTATTAATTTGGGGATTTTCTAGGATTTATGATGCTGTCAAGGACTCTCTTCTGTTATAAAAGAGGAGACAACAACTGGTAAAAATGTAAAACATGTCAAGTGATGCATAAATTCCGATGTAAGAGCACTGCAAGTGAAGCATATGAGAATCATAATGTCACTTTGACGTGGGCCGGGCTTTAAAGGTGGATACATTCATTGTGTGCAATTTGTCAGTTTCATAGTACTTTACTCTTTTGCCAATAAATCGTAACAAGGTCATAGTGCGGCGAAATTCTTGTTCGCTTTCTTTTTTCAAAAGGTAATAAAAAAAGAGAACCTGTTGTTCTTGCCTCCACCAGACGCAGTATGTGAATGAATCAGAATGTTTTCCACTAAATGTAGAATAGTTTGGGATTCATATGCAGCCATATTTTTTTGAAATAACACTAACGAAGAGAAGTCAGGATATAATTACCAACACCCAGAGAAAAATAGCAACGTAATTGTTAATACGGTTACCGCTGCAGGCTACTTTGAAAAATGGCTTTGAATCAAAATAAAACCCCTTTGATTTAAATACGAAAACGAATATAAAAAGATTTTTACTACAAACACCTTTGAATAAAAATGAAACGCATTTGAATCAAATATTTATATCTGGATGTACCTATAGCCTATATGTATTCTCTATTCTCCAAAGGAAAACTTCATTAATTTTAATTACAAAGTTTTCTATTAGATTCAGATCCTAATGAAGATCCTTTTAATGGCACTGAATCCGAAATAAGACTTCTCCTTCGTATCTGCATTTCCCTTCATTAAAAAATCAATCTATAATTTATTCAAATTTCGCGTGCGCATTCAAACTATACTTCAGAAGAAAATATTTTAAAAAAACTTTCCATACCGCTTCAATGAGCATTAGCACAAGGTGATTGCTGCATAGAAAGGATGTCTTTTCAAACACCATCCAGCATCCTCTAGAGTCTAGAATAAGGAATACTCATTCATTGAATTGAATTTACTTCGAGTTGGTATACGCAAACAAAAACTAATAAGTCCAAGAATTTCTTGGTCTATTGTAAAAGTTTGATTGATCATGAACCAAAGGCACATACAAAAATTTAATCAGGATGAGAATATCTTTTGGGAACTTTTCTCCATCTCTATTACAAGAGGGTCAAGAGGTTTGTTAACAAATTTACCACCTTAGATATAATATTATATTCATGCTAATTTTCTATTTTGATGACGTACCTACGTTAGTATGCCACTGTAAAATTAAAATTAATGTATATTGCTCGGAAGTAGTAATAATTGAATTTTTTAAGAAGAACCGACAAACGTGAGCTTGCAACAAAGAGAAGAACGTCACATCTATCTCAATGAAACTTGTGAAACTATACGCTCCACTATACGCTATGCATTCTTTAAGGAGTTACAATGGAAAAAATTCTTGGTATGAACGCACTCACTGTTCTTGAATATAACTACCATTACACCTAGGTATGCTGCTGTTTCTGTTGTAGTCTCTCACAAGCAACAATTTTTCACAATTGTGTTAACTTGAAGCAGGAGTGTTGGGTGGGCTTGGGAGAAGGGTGTGAATATATTCCCATATTGGCAGACGCTCAATTTTATGCCAAATTCGTTGACGTACGAATATAAAACTCCTTTCAGGAGATTTTTAAAAAGCATTGTGCATATGTTTTTGACAAGCTATTTCTTCCATCTTTCCTAAAAAAAAAAAAAATAAACAAAAATAAAACCCGATCCAAATTGAATGCGAAACGGAAATATTGTAAATTTTGTTTTAATAAACATCAATTTGAAATGTTAAACCGAAAAACATACACAGGTAAGGTATAATAAGAATGCATTTAAAGGAATTTTGAAGAATATAAGGTTCCGTCAATTAGAAACAAGAGTGTAGGAACTCTTGCCGCCTTTGCAAACATAATTTTCAGCAGCATCACCTTTATTTCCTTCTTATGAAGATTATCTACGTTAAAATAGGATAATACAGCACCAGCGGCGATGTGTAAAAAGTTCCCAAGAAATATGGCTGATAGGAAGGAAACCCCATTATTGCCGTCACAAAAAATTTCATTGCATAAACACTCAACCATACAACAGAAGAAAAAAAAAATTTCTGTCTTTCATTCTTACCTGCTTCCTTTTTCGTTAACTTGGTGGGAACCTCGGCACAGCGCTCGCTTCTCTAAACGATGGATGGGTATATGTGAATAACATTACTGGCAATCGCAAGCTAAATCTTCCTAAACCATTTGCATTAGCAAAAATGAAGAGGGGTTTGTTTGGCGCGTAAGGCTGAAGTTAGAAGATATAAAATCAGCTCCTATCTGGATGATGGTTCGCAGAATTCATAGGTTCTAAAGGGAGCTTTGGAACTAGAGATGGAGCTGTGAATGTGGAATATCAGATTGAGTAAGTCGACTTTATCAGGATGAATGATGGCATTCATGTCAGGCCGACAGCGTTACTTGGAGGTGACATGAAAAGGTATGTCAAATTTTATGGGTGATAGCACAGAGCTAGGATATATATATTTACTATTGATTGCTTTTTTGTTGTTGTAACTTCGCTATTTATGCTGGTGCGCGAGTTTTAGTGCTATATCACTGGAAATTGTTTGCTTGTTGAACGTTGACGAAGAAAAAAATATGTATTATCGTTGTGTAATGTGTAGGTGTATACCTAGGCTTGAAAGGAAATGCAAATAAGTTTCGTTTTCGTTTGTCCTTCGATTGTCCTTAATTTAACATCTTGTGAAATTGATTGAATTCAGATAAGGTAAGATGTTCGGCAGGTAAATGACATAAATCAAGTGTTTGTCATTCTGGATGCTAAGAAATCTTTTACTCAACTTTGATGCTTATATCTAAATGGAGGATTGGTTTGAATTTCGTGTTTAGTATTTAAATTGAAGTTCTGCAATAGAAAGCAATATGATCACTGATTTCTGGTCTATTATACAACTCAATGATATTATATTCAATTGATTGATAGGAGTAAGCACAATAAGTTTGAGTTAAATGCTCGTTCTAATCATTTATGCGGGATTATATATTGTGGTGTGGGACTAAAATGGCCTAGTTTTTCTCTGATTCAATCTATAGAATCTGAGTTGAAAGCGTATTTTGAATTTGTCTGTTAATTGAAAGTACCTACTATTTGCAGAAACAGCTAATTTAAATCTTAGTTGAGAGAAACGGCTAAATAGTGAATTCTTTTTAACCCTACAAGTGAACAAAAATTTTTACAGACATTGTGGTTATAAAATGTCCATTTTAAATAAAACGGATAACCAGATAATTATAGCTATACTTAGCTCAGGTTACAACTCACACTTTTTCTTGTGCCAAAATAATCCAGTTAAAGAAAAAAAACCTAGGAAACCCGTTTGGCTATACGAGAAAGCCAACTGGGATGGTCTCAATATTTTTTTCAGGAGCTTTAACTAGTCACTATGCTTCCTCAATAGTGACGTAGATTTCAGAGAAGATATGGTCACAAGTTTAATTTTTCTCGGGATGAAAAAATTCATTCCGAATAGATCAACAGATAAGCATAAAACCTAAAGAAAACTCGTGGTTTGATTTTAGCTGTAAAGAGGTTATCAGGTTGAGAGAAATAAGTTTCCGTTGTTTAGATTTAAACAAGCTAGAAAGACCTGTAACTGTCATATTCGACGCAGTTGCAAGAGTACTCAAGGACCTCAACATACACTGAGTAAGCTCTTCCATCTATCCTATTCTACTGGTCTCTTTCCGAGTGGATGGAAAACAGAATTTGTCCAGCCAGTCCTAAAAAAGGCGAATCTTCTTCCCCTCTAATTATCGACTGATTGCACTAACGTCCCTTCCTACTAAGGTTATGGAAACGCTGATTAACTATCAGCTTAAGAAATATCTTGAAGAACGGAAACTTCTTAATGACCGACAGTACGGCTTTCGTAGCAATAGGTCCACTGGTGATTTGAAGGCTTATCTCACCAAAAAGTGGAACCAATCTTTACACCGCTTTGGTGAAAGTAGATTATTGCGCTTGATATTTCAAAAGCATTTGATAGAGTTTGGCATCAAGCTCTTTTATCGAAAATGCATGCATTCAATATTGATGAATCTATTCTTTGTTGGATTAGAAATTACCTTTCTAACCGTTCAGTACAGGTAGTATTAATACAGGTAGTATTGGATGGTTTTAAGTCTAAAATTTTCAAAATAAAATGCTGGTGTGCGGCTCCGTTTTGTCTCCGACTCTCTTCCCTATCTTTATTAACGATCTGTTGTCTGATACTTCTAATCCAATAAATTGTTTCGCTGACGACAGCACTCTCAGCTTTTCATATTCGTTTTCATATTCACAACCATGTTCTTGGATATGGAACTTGAGCGGCTGCGTATGATAAGCTCATTAAATTCTGACCTTGACAAGATTGTCCAATGGGGAAAAAAAACCGCGTTAAATTTAATGCTTCGAAAACTCAATTCTGTTTTTTGTTGTTAAAGCGGAACATACTACCAATGCCACTATATATGAGTGGCACTTACATCGAATAAACTGAACATTATGTGTGTCACAGACCACTTTCAATGGAATTACCACATATTTAGTGTCACCAAAAACGCAGCGAAATGCTTAGGTTTATTGCGGCGCTGTAAAAAAATGTTTTCACCCTATGACCTGGCTGTCATTTATAAAACATACATTAGTCTAAAGCTTGAGTACAATTCTCATGTCTGGGCAGGTGCTCCTATAATTTATCTCAAATTTCTGGATAGAATCCAGAAAAAGCCTTGAAATCGATAAGTGATAGGACTATATCGGAAACGTTTGCATCGCTCGAACATCGTCGTAATGTTTCTTGTCTTTCTTTATTTTACCGGTATTTTTATAAAGATCGTTTTACCCTCGAGCCCCATTTCGGACGTACAGTGAAGTATAGAGATTCTTTCTTTAGTTTCATAACCCCTTGAGTGCACGCATATTATAAAAGAAAGCACTATTTTCATTATGAAAATATTGCCGATTTTATGGGCAAGAGGGTCGCCAGTGATTTTGATTGTGTATTTTATAAAAAAAATTAATAGCTGAAAACGGATTTTATACTTTAATTTGTCTTTTAATCAGCAACAGATTTACGCCAGAACAACGTAGTACCGCCAAACCCAATTTCATCTGAAAACACATGATAAATTATTCAAGAAAATAATTAATTTTTAAAAATATACTGAACTTATAGATAGTACTATTCGGCATATTACTTACTTCTACAGGGTGAGTCATGAGCAATGCGACAAAATGCTAGGGCGTGTAGGTTGCGTTGAGACAAGAAAAAAATCGTATGGGAGGGGGGGGTCTATTCCCCTCCGTTTAGCCGGGAGGGGCAATTTTCGAAAAAACTGACTTAAAATGGGAAAAAAATTATTTAAAATCAACGGCTTCATTCACAATGCTATGCGATACGTTTTTGAAAAGCCAATAACTTTTTCTTTCATTCTGTGTTTAAATAAATCTATTCTAAGAAATAGTTTTTGAAATATTAATTTTCAAAGTCAAAATTTTGAAAAAAAAATTGAAAAAAAAATTTCAAATTAATTTTTTTCAAAATTTTACGTATTTAAGTGCTAATTTTAATTTCAAAATTCAATGCTGTTATTAATTTTAAGTCTAAATAAGAAAACCGGATGCAAAAATTTTATGTCGTTCTCAAGAAATTAAAAAAAAACCAAAACCACCTTTTTCTAAGAAAAACATTTATTTTTATTGTAACGAAGCAATTTATTTATTTATTTAGCATTAATCTTAGTTTTTTTAATTTTTTTTTTTTTTTTTTTTTTAAAAAAGAATGCATCGTTTTGGAATTTGACCTTATGTCATTTTCGAGGAGCTATAAACTTAAACATTTTGTTTCTATTCAGTTTTTGGAGAATGAACTCGGCACAATTACTGATTTGGACAAATTTGTTAGAATTAAGCGAGCAGCTAATTGGTGGGCAGGAAAAAGGGTCAAGAGCGGAGCGAAAAAATGTTAACCATGGAAGGATTAATTTGTGTTGTGCAAATTTAAAATTCGTGGAGTGAACATTTTATTTTCACCCCACAAATTGATCTTTCCATGGTTTTTTTTCGCTCTACTCTTGGCCCTTTTTCTTATCCACCAATAAGCTGTTCACTTGATAAATGAAAAGAGATCACATTAAATTACTATTTATTCTTCCCATATTTCAGCACCGAACGCGACGCGACGTGTATAGAATTATGAAGATAATGATAATGTATTAAAAATGCAATGTTCAAGTTTACAAACAGTAATGCTTTCAGTTAAACATATAAGCTTAATTAATCTTTATTCATTATTACACTAAAGTCTCTCCCACAGGAACCGTAACTTTTCCGGAGTAAAAATACCCTTTGTTTTAATCCAGTGCCCGCAATGTATCTAGGTACCTGTCATCCATTCATATTTGTCGTTGGGGAGTAAAAGCCGAACAAACAAATCTCTCAGTCAAAAAACATTTCACATTTAAGCCTCTCCTTAAGGAACCGTGAATTTTTCCGGGATAAATAATGAATGTCTAAAGGCACCTAATTTCGCGTACGAAAAGTAGTTCTCTACAGCTCTTGGACATACCGTATGTGGTCTGGCAGGCGCCTTTTTTGACAGTTTTCTTATTAAACAGCATCTGTATGGCCTGTTTCGCGGGTTTAATAATATTTTTCAAGGAATTTAAACTTCCGGATTTTTGTTCGACGGGACAAAAATCTCTTTTAATCCAATGTCTCATCCATCTACATGTTGAATTTTATCCAAATCCGTTGAATGGTTGAGGCTTGGAACAAACACCAAAGTTTATTTAATTTTTCACATTTAAGCTTTCACAAAGGAACCTTTTGTTTTCAGTCATAAAAATAACCTATCTATTATTCCAGTCTCTCATTCATCTTCTTTTCATTTATTCACATCCGTTCTGTGGCTGCAGTTTGAAAATCGAAATAACATATCCCCAATTATTAAACACTTCAATAAATGAATAATTTACACGGTTAAAGTGTAAAAACATCTGTTATCTGACATTCTGACAAAACCAAGTCCGTACTTATCGAACGCTATAACTCTGTTCCACCACGAAAAATAAATAAATAAATAATTTTCTATGTGAAAAAGAAAAATATCTATCCATGGAAACCGTACATGTTCGGAATAAAAATAGATAACCTATGTGTTATATTAGACTATAATCTATAGCTGTGCCAAATTTCATTTTGTGACCCAAAAAATACCACTATGCATAAAATCATGCCAAGCCTTTGTTCTGTGGAAAACAGTAAAAACCTTTTCCACGTTATTTTTTTCGGGATTAAAAGTAACCTATGTGTTACTCCAGACTATAATCTATCTCTGTGCCAAATTTCATCCAGATCCATTCAACCGTTCTGGCGTGATTGAGTGACAAACATAGATCCAAACATTCACATTTATAATATTAGTAAGATGCTTTTTGAAACAATCCTCACTTTTAAGATAACTTATTGTTTTACAAATTGGAATAAGTAGTATCAACTAAGTTGGCCTTTTTCCCAAAATAAATTGGCCTTTTTGCAATTTGTTAAAGTAAAAGAAGGCAAACTTTTGTAAATTGGTTTTATTTTACCTTTTTAAGTGAAATAAGGCCAACTTTTTAAAGTTGGCCTTATTACATTCACTTGTTCTTATTTCATGGCACCCATCAAGTAGATAAATTGGTTTAAGGGGAAACATTTGAATTTTCGTTTTGAGCCGGCTATAACGGTTACCTCCCATAAAACTTTTTTTCGAATTTTCCCGAAAAAAGCTTTTACAATTTTGATAAGACTTTGTGAGCCGATAATTCGCACATACGCATATTAAGCAGTCTGACGGACCATATGAAGAATATTTATATTTTTATAGGTTTCTCTAATCATCGCAATGTAATATATTATTTTTAAATTAATTTTTTCTACACGAAACCAATACGAAGGTAGTTTGTCCCATTAAGCGCTAATTGAGCAAGTGATGCAAAAAACGAAGAATAAACGATAAACTTTTACAAATCCATATCAATATTAATATCAATTCCATCATTATAACCATTAAAAATATAAATTTAAGGAATAATAAGTTCTAGACCATGTATGATAAAATAAACATCAAGTCATCCAATTGTTTAAGTTCGTAAAGAAGAAAATAACATTGTTACATTTCTTAAAATTCATTTATTTATGTGCATTAAGACTGCATAAAATTGGTTTTAATGATTTCCTTGCTACCTGATAATTCAATACATAAATCCTCAAAGAGGTTTTCAATTATTTTTCATACTGTACTGTATAATGTACATTATACCTAAATATATCTGATAGCCCAATACTTTTCTGCCAAACTTGTTTTACATGGTTAGGTATGTGTTTTCGACGTCACATGTCGAAATCCAATATTCTAGAATTTAACACAAATAACTGTAAATAAGCAAACCTTCCCACCTCTTTGTCCATAAAGCATAAAGCCATTTTATACCACAGCAGATATATATTTGAAATAAATTTTTTATGACTTGATACAGAAGAGAGAAGAGAAACCTAATACAAATGTGGGGGTTGATTGCGCGACAGGTTAAAGGAGGCAAAAACATAATAATGTTCATTAAGGGATTGTAAATTATTCAGTAAAATAAAAGATTTTATTTCATCTGCAGAATATTATTTTGAAATTTTATGTGGCAGATACTTAAAGATTGAATTGGGGTTTTTAAGTGCTTGAAAGGCTCACAAAATGACATGGGAAGTAAGTAAAAGAAGAACATACAAAATCAAATAAAAAAATGTTTGATGTTAGATCAACAGATTTGACAATTTCCGATTAATAATTTTCGAGTGTTTTTATATAAAATGACAAGGGTTTATAATAAACATTATATAGTTTTTGTTAATTAAAAAGGCAGAAAATGGATGAAAGAAAACAACTGGAAGTTAGCTATCGTAATCACTTTATAATGGGGCATTAGCCCCATATAAATAATGAACAGCGATAACGAATCGAAAGAAGAAATATTGTGAGTGATCTATTGTTATCACGGACTTCGTTTTGTACTTTATATTTCATGACTCTGATCATAAATTCAGCTGCTATACAAATATTTTTAATTGAACGAAAGCAAAACTTATGTAATTGTCAATTTTCGGGAAAAACGGAAAAATTTTCTAAGGGCTATAGTTTGGTGCTTTTCAAGTAAAAAAATTGGAACAATAGATACTTTCATAACTGCTCAACACAAAATACTAAAAACAAAAGCTACACTAAGCTTTGCGATTATAATGTCGATTTTTATTGCGCTATCTTAAACAAACATCAGTGGTTTTTAGTAAAAAGCTGATAACTGCATCGAAAATTCCCATTGTTGTCTATCCTACCTGCCGCAAGCGCTCCAGTCGGATTCTTGGGGACTTTTTCTCCAGACCCACCTGGGTAAGAGTGTCAAGTTTCAAAACTGCAGTTGTATATTAAATTCCATTTGGAAACCTTTATTGATTGAACTAAAATAATGAACAACGAATCGAAATTTCAAAAAAAAGCGAACATTTGAGAACATCATATGAGACTTTCTAATAAAGAAACATCTACTTTCGCTAAACTTATGTGTGAGGTATGATATGAACATACAAATTTTCACAAAAAAAGGTGATTTCAAAATTGCTCGCTTTAAGACGAGGGATAACAGATTTAAGAACTGCCATTGAAGAAATTAACAGGTGCTTGCTTGATAAAAACAATACCTCATAATGCGATACGGATATTGGATGGGGTGAAAAACATTCCGTAGAAGTTTAAGCCGTGTATCCGTCAGTGTCGATGTGCACTTTATATTTAGTTGATAAAATGCTCGAGTCACCCAATACCTAAAAACGCTTATAAAAGTAAAATTTAGGTTAGAAAAGTAAATCCTAATCTAGCGACCGATTTTAAGACAATATATTTTGACATTTTTTTTTTAGTTTTTCCGGAAACCTTTTTAATTTTTTAATTGCAGCTAAGCATTATTATTTTAAACGTTTCAAAAAAGTTTAGTGAACAAAATTTTCGCGCAAATAACATAAGTTGAGTCATTTGTTTGCACTTTGGGCTGTATAATTATTGGTTTGGTTTTCTGTCATATTCGGAAGCCATAATTGTCATTCAGTGCTGAGTGATATTTAATTAAAAACATAAACGTTGTTTTGGATAATCTAATAAACATAAACCAGATTTTAAAATGGTAAAAAAAGGATCACTTAAGAATATGATAAAAAACTCAGCCATAGTAAAGTTTTACAGATCAACGTTCCATTTTTTAAATAACTTTAACTTTTTAATTTTGGTATCTTTCCTGTTAACCTATGTATATACGTATTTTTTGATAAAATATTCACACCATCATACACGTTTAGATTAAATCAGCAACAGGTTTCAATATTGTCATATAAATATAAATTGTACATCAAAAACTTTCCTCAATTCAATTTTTTGTGATAAAAACAAATTTATCTTTTGAATATATCAGAAAGTAGGTACCTACATAATAATTCAAAAAATTGATATAAAACATTATCTTTAAACCTCCTTCTTGTGATGTTTTTTTAATCTTCTAAAATGCGGATAGATTGACGCGTATTTTTGATCCACACGTTTAATTTAAGTCACGTTTTTTTCTCTGATGATGTCCCGATATTACTTCGCCAAAAGTTCAATGTTTTTCTTTTTCATTCTGTTCTTATAGCTCAAAAATGTATTTGCAAGTGCCTTCAAATTCCTCCTAATAAAGTTTTACCAAGGATTCATTTTTATCGGTTTATTCGGGGAGTGGGTAAAGAAGTGAGAAATCGAAGAGGGTATCACACACTTTCACACCAAGAGACCTTTTTTGTCACACTATTTATAGCTTTGTAACAGCATAAAATTATAATTTCCTTTAGATAAGCCTCAAAACGATGAAATCTTTATTCGAAAAAAATAAAATTATAAGGCTTTGCCCCGTCCACATTGAAAGTTTAAGAGAAACAAACCTTATACCAGTGGCCATGATGATAGCATTTTGTTATTCAAAACTTGTCCCCAAAAAGAATCCTCTCTATAATAAAAGACAGTTGGTTCGTTATTGTTGGTAAAAGCTTTTTGGTTCAATGTTTTTAAATACTGAACATGGATAAGTAGAGCGTAGACCGTAGAGGGAAGCATCGAAATTACCGATTTAAAATTACCAATCCGAACAGGTAAAAAATTACACAGCAAACAAAAACGGCTATGTTCACTTTTAACTCATTTTTAGTTTTGAAAATGATTATGTAGAGATGGCGTTGCAAATGGTTTAAAGAAAAATATGCTTATCAAGGACAAGCACCAACACAAATTCAATTTACGGGAAATCCGAACCGAAAAGGTTAAATTTAAAATAAAAAAAAATCAGCGGAAGTAAAGCATTTTCAAGGTCAAATATGAACCAACTTACACGGTTTACATGCTGTTAGATAGAGGAAATGACAAACTAGGTCATAAAAACTATATTTCTGGACAAATGTATACAGTTTGGATAAAAAACGACACCAAAGTTGCACTTCCGCAACTCGAAAAATTGGGCATAATAATTGTTTTAAATATTTTGTAACACAAACACAGCAAAGTACTTGAATTCATCTTTTATTCTGCCCATAGCAGTACGACCAAGTATTAACAGACGAATATTTTTCTCCAACTCAATTGCAGCGGCATCTATACTATTAAAATTTATCTGAAATCTCAATTTTTGGGTTCTGGAAATGTAGAGACAAGAATCGAATGAGCCTTAAACCGGTAAAAACTTACCTCACGAAAAGAAATCTTAAAGCTTTTTTATTATTGGTTTTAAAGATGGACAATGGACATACTGAATTATTGAACACAATACATTGTGCAGAAATATATTAATCAAAGTTTTTTTGAAAACTAAAGTGATATCTAAGTTTTGGTGAAAAATAAAGTGGACAAGTTAAAAATAAAGTGGACTTACTTACTTTACTTAAAAGGAATTGTGACTGTGTTAAAATAATTTTTTGTTTTAATTCGTATAACTCGGGTTAGTAAACCATTTATTAGGACTTTTCTAAGTTTTTTTTTTATTTTAAAGCTGTAACATTTTAAAGATTAAAGCTTTACGGCAAATTGATAATATAATTCATTGAAACTCAGGACTCAGCTTAGTAAACATTTATTTGGTATTTCGAATTCATATATTATTTTTGTTTTAAGCTTTAACGGCAAGTTGATATTTTAGGATATTTTAAGTACCTACATAGGTACCTACCTCATTTTTTTTTCAAGTAAAAAATGGAGTTTATATCTGTAGACAATGTTGTCAACCGTATTATTTCAATTCATGGCGATGTCACGATTCCTCTTTCATTTAACAGGAATATAAAATTTACTTAAATTAAAACCCCTTAGAATCTTTACCAAAAATTGTTTATTTCCACAATCGTTTTCGACGGGTTTTCAGCTAGTATTATTTTTGCTAGTAATAAAATAATGCCATGTTAAAAAGTTATTCTTTTTGTGTAAACAGAACCACATAATAATAGAAAGTATTATATATTGATTTTTTTTTTCTGCAAATAACTTCGAATCAGCAAATTTTGAAAAGGCTAAGTGGCGCTCGGACCCGACCCTAGATGAAATTACAAATTCGTACAAATCTACGAGGTAAATTTAAAAATGTTATATCATTGCAAAGGACATTAAGTCCCCACAATCACTTGGTTTGCCACTCTGTGGGCGGAAATCAATTAAACTTTTTCTTCAAATATTTTCATCCTCGGAACTCGGATACACAATTCACCAACACGGATGAGCTGACATAAATAAACCTTAAAAAACATCGCTATTATCCTTCATTTCTTACTCTCCATAAAACATAACATCTACATAGTTTTGGGTAAAAGCAGAAACAAAACTACACATTTATGCATCTATACACAAAAAACAAAAGCACTAATGTTTGTATCCTGAAAGCAATTAACAAGCCAGTAATTGACTAAAATAGAAATAAACAAATGGTTATAGCTATATAAAGTAAAGGTGGAATAACGCTTCACCAAACTTTCCAACTAAAGTTCGCCTTCCTCTCGAAAAAAAAAAAAACTTTTGTCAGAGAATAGAAATGGAAACGGGAACAAGTATAGCCACAAGGAACCCTTCAGATACTTTTCAGATATGTGTACACACACTGCTGTGCTTAGCTGAACGACCCAGCTAGAGGTCCCTTTGTTTCATGTGCTAAAACTACGATTGAAATTTTTTGTGAAGTTGAATAACACTCGCTCTTCTATTCACTCTCAGTGGAGCCATAAGGACACCGGTCTAATGAAAAAAAAAATTAAATACCTACTCCATCATTTAGTAAATATGTTTGTTTCCTGTGGAGGCTTGTTGACTTTTATTTCTTCTTCCTTTGCATTCCTTTTGTATATTGGCTTGGATTGGAATACCTACTAGTACTACATACAACATCATACCTATATTAAAAGCGGTGGTGTTGTTAGCACAGAAACTGAGTTTACACAACTCCTAGTTTCTTCTTAACCGAATATAAAGCCCACAACTACATCTACACTTTTCATCATCATCTTCATCCACTGTTGTCAAATCGCAAGTAATATTGTTTATCATCAACTCGAGGAGACTTTGTGAAGGGTCATTTGCTAAAAGGACAATGCATTTTTAATTATTTAGATACTTTCTCATTCGACCCTTGTAATATTTGACATAGTATATATATATATATATCCCTTTACAGAAGTAGCATATAAAGTCACGTTTAATGGGGCTTGTATAGCTCAGACTCTGACTTTGACAAGGAATGAATTTTTTTTCTTTTCTAAGAATTTTACGAGAGATACACTCTGTTGTTCTGCTAATTGTTTGACGATACAACGAATAAAAAGTCGCATAAACTAAATTTTTTCGTTTTACGATAGGAGGTTACAGTGATGGGACTTTACTCAGATATCATGCACAATGTCAGTAGTATGGTTTGGATGTTACTTTGAAAAGAAATTTTAAACACTTTTGTATTAAATTAAAAAATGTTTTTAAAGTTTTAATTTTTTAATTAGAGCAATGAACATTGAACATATGTTAGACTTGTGTTAGAATTTCATGTTTGTATCAAATAAGTAAGTCAGAAAAATGAAACTTCTTAAGAAATTCGTTTACAAAATGTTTTATTTTGAGGTGTGCTTTAGAAGAAATTTGAAACCTATTTGCTTGTAATCATCACACTTCCCCGTCAAAGTTAAGTTAAGCTTTTTAAGTTGTTATACCAGAATTATTGTATGTTTAACTAACCTACTTACTTTACTTAAGATGTTGCTATTACAAAATCATCTAAAGGTGATTGCGGTTTAATTATAATAACCCCCGGATCAAACGAATCCCCACTTTAAAAAAAATCTGAATGGGTTTCCATTTGTTCAAACAGCATTTCTGAAAAATTTCAAACAAATTTAAGAAATATTTCTTTTGGTGCCCCTGAAGATTTGTTGTTAATTGTTCTATCAAATGTTTCTTGTTTCCTTTTTTGTCACCCAAGGAACATTTTAAAGTTTTCACAATCTACACAATGAACTTTCTTCGCATGTATCATTTTTGATATATTAAAACTTGAAATATTAAATCTGCACTTAAAGAGGATATGTTCTTGAGAAGAGCAAAAATGGTCTTGGGGTTAGCCCTGGAAATTACTTGGACTTGAGGAAGCACCGAAAGTTACACAACAAGCAAGTTTGAAAATGCTTAATTTTACAACTCTGGGATGAGTATTGAAACCATTAGATGCACTGCTGCTAAAAGCTAACTTTGACTCAAGGAGATGATCTTTTGGAAGATATCTTGTACAGATATGGTCCAATATCAGAACAGAATATATACTTTGCACCATATCTAGATTTTGATAAGAAAATCACCATTCAAATGCCTGGACAAGAAGAAAGAGAATAAAACTCCCTAATTGGAGAACAGTCAAAGAACAGGAAGTCAGAGAAACCAGATTTTTCTGCGAAACAATAAATACAACAAAATTATAATAATAATAGTTTCCCGAAATAATAGAGACCATCCAAAACCTGCTTTGTGAAAGCCTAAAAAGAGATTTAATGGAAAACTGGAAGGCAGGTCAAATGCAAGAATGATAAAATTCATAAAGAATATACAGGATGGTTTGCAACAGATCCAGTTAGAAGAATACGAATCCTATCGGTTAAGGACCCATCAGCTATTCAAGGGAATCACAAACTACCCTAAAATGGAGCTCAAAATATAGTCTAAATTCAAACTCGACCAAGAAGCCTTTTAGCCAGCTCAATCCATAATTCCTCCAATTACGCACACAATGTTAAAGTTGGTGGAAATGCAGAGGTCTTTTTCTAAAATGTGAGCGTCAACCTATGCGTTGATTCGCTTTACTGTGTGACCCATCAGTGGTAGATTCTAAAATTTTTGTTGCTGTTTTTTTACTGTCCATAATACGGCGCTTTACTTTCCTGTTTTCAGCTTTTTGATCAGGTCAATTATGCTGTTCAGCACGAGTTTTTTTTTCGCTAAAACATACCTTCCAAACTATTTGGATAATAACTGCACCGAACATCACCAGAAAAGTTTTCCTCTCAAAGCACCAAAGCAAATTTCCATCCGTTCATGTCAATGTCCATGAACCATGAGCCATAAGGCTGTTTTGTTTCATTTTAAATTTGTTCTAATATTTGCAACCAAAAATTATAATAATCATTTTTAGTTTCAATAACTCTTTCTTCCACCATATGAGCAACAGATATTCCATATAGAAATCTCATCTCCATATTTCTATAGACTGGTCATCTTTACGACGAGCTTAATCAAATGCACTTAAAGTAATTCCACGGGTGGCCAGCTAAGCTTCCATATAATGCAATATAGGAAATAATATCAGGTCTTTTGAACAGTTTGCTTTTCGATCTTAAAGGACTCTGCCCCTTTTTCGAGTTTCCAAATCACGAAGTCGAGATTTATTATTTTGCGTTGACAGGTATAAATACAAAAAAAAATACTGCACTTCCTGGCTATCAGGCTACTATATACTTTAAATATAATAATGGCCTTGAATTTAATTAAAGCTGTGGTATTATAAAACTACCATTTCGGTTCACATCCTTCATCCCAGCTATTGTTTAATATTTTATTAATTTTTACCAAGTGACATAATGATTGTTTAATGTGTGAACGAGAGAAAACATCTATATGTTAACCTAATGTCAAAGGAAAGCCCTGATGTTGAATTAATTAATCTTACCACAATATTGATCGTGGATGAGCGGAAACCTTAAATTTATCATGACTCTATTATGCAAGGCGTCTCTCTTTACTATCAAAAGAAGGAAGAATGGCTTTATCAATATTGGCTTTGGATACTCGTTGCCTGTCGACCCTGTCGTCTTAAATGAGGATACATTATTGCAATATCTCTGTGTTTCACTCTTCACTCACTCTCTTGTGATTTCTCTCGATCATTCCGAAATTATAAGGTATCAGTATAATTCTCGAAATGCTGCAAATTGGAAGTAATTGACATTTATTGGCAACCATTCGGCTGGTTTCGACATTATATCAGAGAAATCCTTTACTATAAACTTCTTCATCATACAGTAGACCCACTCTTCCTTGTTCTTTGTTACACTTTTGGCAATGGTTGCGAGTTCATTTTGCTTGGTAAATCAGTCGTGTAGACTTACGAGAATGATAATACTGATGATAACTGGGTTAAAGGCCATCAACCCCATGATGTAATGCACTCAAAGTTTATATGTTCTCTCCACCAATTGTTTTAATTTTCATCCCTAATTGAAGACAGTGCAATATTCTTTGTCAATAGTCGAAAGCATGAACATAAACGACAACATCAACAAAAATTTATTCGCGAATTCCCTCAACGACACAAATACAACACACAACAATTGGTACTTCCTGTTCCATTTATTTTCATAAATTTTTTCTATGTGTGTGCTTTGTTGGTGGTACTATTGCGGCATCCACATTCCTGAATCCCAAAAATGTTTTCATTTTACATCCATTTTGTGGACTGCCAATTTAATATTACAACCACCCTCTTTTACAACTTGGATTGTGTTATCTAATCGAATATGTATGGGATGCTTGTTTTTCTAAAGGGTTACCACCCTACACTCCAAGAATGGCAACAATCTCGTGAACACATTTAGAGTGAAATTAGGGGCTTTGAAACTGAAGAAGCTAGAGAAAACGATGGGTGTTTTGTGCATCTAGACAGGACCGAAAAGAAGGGATTAGGAGCCCCAGATCATAATGGAAATAAAAATACTTTCTTGGCTTTTAATTTTCTCCTTGACACAATGAAACAATCTATTCATTATTTAAAGCGAATTTATATTTTGTTTAGTTACTATGCTATGACATTACACGCAGTTTTGTTTATTTAATAAAAAAAATTAAAAAAATTATTATGCGCGAAAGCTTAGTGACGAACTCTTGTCAAAATATTAATGTTCAAAGGGTGGTTCCGTGTATTCAAGAGGACACAAGCGTCCTCGGCTTTTCTCAAAACCAACTTCTATCTACTAATTCGTATTACCATCTCAAATTCCCAAAACAAAACCAACGATGGCGTCTATAGTTCCAGAACACCTTATTCGGGCTACTGCAACATATTTGGAGCATAGGTTTGTAAGGAGCGGTTGATCCGGCTTCAAATTTTGTCAAAAATCTCGAAGCCATTTTTGATGACAATATAAAGGACTTTCCGTACCTTCAAATATTTTTACAAAAATTAAAAAAAAGCTCCCAAACAAACCAACCGACGACAACTTCTCAACACAAAAGAATAAAACCAAAAAAAAAAATTACAACCCTCAAAGTTCAATAGAGTAAAAATTAAACTATATATTGATGGCAGTTCCAATCAATAGATCAAAAAATATAACCAGCTTTTTTGAACCACAACAAAATACCCTCTTTCTTATACCCTCATATTTATTGAAATTTAAAAGCATCCTATGTAAAGTTACACGTAGTTGTAGAATAATAAAAGACTTAACTATGAAAACACCACGTAAACCAGATCAGATATACGCGACACGAATCGCTAACAGAAATTCCACCAAACCACACAGCCAGAAGGAATTCATCATTATTCATCAGCTTTTATAACTCATTCATACGCATACCATATACCAAAAAGGACGAAGACGCGCAGTCAGTGAAAGCATCAGACAGAAGAACTTTAAAGACCATGAAATATCAATAAGGAAGCAGGAGCACGAGTTTTCCCTCTCGTGAATTGATTGCGTCCCTATCTATATCTTTGTCTAGTCGACGATTCTCTGCATTGTACCTTTTATTATGATCCCTGTTTGTAGCTTTTTGTTCGTTATATTTGTCATTTATTTGCACGTTTCCGTTTTGCAATTTTCGCCATCACTTTGTTTGCTCCATCATATACATATGTGTTGTAATTTGTTTCCTTAAGAAGGTGACACCACAGAGTCCTGAAATCACATAAAATAGGAAAAAATTGATTGATCGATAGTAATGTGTAGAATCTCAGTCCAAATAAAAACGGAAGGAAGCATAAATGCAAGCAAACGACTAGGAGAGAAAAAAATCAATCAGAACGTATTCCGGAATCTGTCATTCTTAAAACTTAAAGCTACTTTGATAAATTAAATGCGTTTTAGGAGAAGCCGAGTGTCAAAAATTTATTCGCCTGCTATGTAGGCCATAACCAATGACACCAGCAGGAGATTGTTTTTGTTCTACTTCAAGTGTATAAAATGCAGCAGCATAAGATTGCACACAGGATACAATATGCTGATTCCCGCTAACATATTGTTATTTAGGCCGACAAACCTGAATTCCCCAACTAACAATTTAACTTGTATCAGGTTCAACACAAGCTATTTTCAGACTTCTATAAAAATTAGTAAAAGGCTTTAAACAAGTTATTTTGGCGCACATTGCGCAAGCTATATAGCTCCTATAAAACTTTTGGTGACAGGTTCTATATCAGGAAATAGCTTGCTTTGGATGTTATAAAACGTCTCTATACAACCCATTTAATGACAGCTTATACCTAATAGCTTGTCTTGGATGTTGTAAAAAGGCCTTACCCAAGCATTTTAATGACGCCTTTGCTAATAGCTTGCGTTGGACGTTGTAGAAAAGCCTTACCCAATCCATTTTATTAATGACAGCTTGCCGTAAATGTTTATATAATGCCTTATAAAGGCCATATTAAGAAATTAATAAAAAATGTAGGTATTAGTACATAAAGCAATTTTATTATTTTTGTATTTGTATTTTTAGATATTTCCTCCTTCGCAGTCAGGGCCCAAAAATATTTTGACTGTATTCTGTAAAGATTGAAATTATATTTTTAATAAAAAGTGTTTATTTACCTGGATTTTGAACTCAGAATCGAGAACTTCCACGCACCACTCCAGCACTCTACCTCTACGCCACACTGTTGTTCAGAAAAATATGATGCGAAAGAAATTATATGAAGAAAATGTTAACGGTGAAGGGAGAGAAATAATTATCTTTATTAGTTTTTTCATATTTTTATATTAATAAATTATTTTTGTAAGCACTTCTTTTCGGTTTAAAGATTTTTGATACTTACCTTTCCTTTTTTTCTTTAGAATTGTAATGTTGTTACTAAGAGGTTATTTATATAAGACTGACAATTGACATATAAGCAGAATAATTAAATTCGTATTAAGCATTTATAGGCAAGCCTTTCACAAGTTGTTTGCATTGACTTGTCGTGGTGAGCCTTATAGCAGCTATTTTCTTTAAAATTATCAGTAAACAACTTCGGAAGGCCTAATACAAGCTATTTTGAACCTTTATCTACAAGCCTTGTATATAGCTTGTCAAACTTCCTTTTAAAGGCCTTATAGCTGTTATTTTTAAATTTTCAAAGTTTGAAATGTGTGGCTTGCGAAAATTTGGCTTATAAGAGCTCTATACTAGCTATTGCTTGCCAAATTCTAAAGTGTGGACTTTATAAAAGCTAAATTGTTAGTTGGGTCGAAACCGACGAACAAGACATGAAAGTCAAAATGTTACATCGAAATCCTTTCAACAGACTCTATTTTTGATAATTTATTCCTGCAGCTTTTAATTTAATATTCTAACCGAGGTCACACGGCCCAGCTCGTGTCATCGCATTTCATACCAACCCAGATCTTACCCATACACATATGACCGAGTCACTACATCCCAATACACTTCAACACTATTGTCACCATTACCCAGGACATTTAATCCCAATATGGGGATGAACAACAGTCAAGCTGATGAATTTGTTTGAATGTGTTTGTATGAACTTATGTATATGGTATTTTAGAGCTTATTGCGTTGATTGGGATCATTGAAATAATTATACATTTGGAAAACAAAATTAAGATTGAAACAAAATGGTGGTGAAGGAGAGGGGGGGGGGGATTGGGGACATAGTGTTTTGGTAGGAATAAAAAATGGGGTAAAGTTGTAGGCATGGAAGAGGTTGGTACCTATCTAACCTTGGTACCTACAACAAATGTAAATGGAAGGGGTTGGTAGATTGTTTATTCGCAGTTCGTAGGTAGGTAGGTATATCGTATCGTTATACTTATTAATTATAAAAGAAGATATTTCAGTGTTCACACAAATGAAACTAAACGTCTTTCTGACTAGGTAAGTTGCGAAGAAAATGCACTTCATTTTATAAGGGGCCAGTTATAGCTATCATTGAAACTCATCATTGAAAATTTTATTTTTCAACTTTAAGGCAAATTATTTAACAATGTTAATGTTAATTGGTATTAAATTGAAGGTAGCGGCGAACAAAGTGGGTGGAAGGTAGCGGCGAACAAAGTGGGTGGAAAAAGAAAAATAAAAGCACCCCAAAATCTATCAAAACAACTTTAATTTAAAATTCCTCCAAAACTTTCCAGGTAAAACTACCAAACGACTGGACTATTGGGGTCGTGACGTAATATCACATAATATTTCAATGCGGTCTATAGAGGGTACACGGTTTAACCAATATAAGTGGTTATTTTCCATTTAAAAGAGAATTCAATAAAGTTTTATAAATTTTTTTGTTATGACAATCATAGTTTTCGAGTTATAAGAGAATAAATAACACAAAAACAGTTTTTTCGCATATGCGGAAATTCTAGTGCTTTTGCAGTATGTTCTAGTGGGTACATGGTTCAACCATAATAAAAACTTGATACAAGTTTTTTTGTTGGAAATTTAAAGTTCTTTAACTTTTCAGATAGTAGTAGCCTCAAAAAGTGAAAAACTTTATTATATTTTGGCAAAAAGGTCGCAATTTTCGATGTTTTTTGGAATTTTCGTTGTAAAGCCATACGCGGGTGAAGTTGCAAAGTTGAAAATCGGATTCCGCGACCCCTTTTACATAAAAACTAAGTGAGAACAAAAACCTCTGTATTTTTTTCCTTAAACCGTTACATACTTTCGGTGACGATTTGACTGGAATAAATATGAGTGAAAGTAAAAACATAATTTAGTTGTAAAGTAGTTTTTTTAATTTGTTTTAATTTGTTTACTAATAAAAATTAATAATATCGTGGGGTTAATGCAAAAAGTCATTCAGTGCCATTGAAAATTTTGTTTGGCTTTAAAACGCAAATAAAATGAGTCTTAAAAAATGAAAATCGGAACGCTGGATGCGGAAATATCTCTAAACCAAAAAACGATCAATTTGGCGCCAATTTTTAAAAATGGTGGGCAAACGACCATGATTTGGAACACGTGAACCAAGTTAATTTATGCCCCAATGGGTGCTTAACAAAGCCCCATTACACAACTGAGGGGACATATAACGGCACACGTGACATGGGCTAGCGCGTAGACTACTACGTATTGCTGAGCGTGCAAAACCCTACGCCCCCTATCTCAAAAACGGTTGTTCGTATGAAAAAATGTTTATTACAAAATTTTTTGGAATTTTAATGCTTTGTAACTTTATAATGAAGGCTTACATCGTTGGAGTCATGTGCACCGAGATTTTCCAGGAAAACTGATTTTCGTGACCTTTGACCTTGAATAACTTATGTTGCAGACACGAGATATTTGTTGACTTTCTAGACAACTTTAAGAACGCCAATAAGTAGGTGTATACGAGTTATCTCAAATTTCTAGGTTAAACCCTAAAATGACTGGACTATATAGTAGGTATGACTGTATATAGTAGGTATACCTATAATCGCAAGTAAAAATAATAAAAGATATTTTAGAAAGTGGCAGTAGCTATTTAATTATTTAATTATAAAAATGTAAAATTCAAAGCGAACAAATTTCAAATTTTTTTGTTAGAAATAAAAAACAAAACTGTCACACTTTGTTCCGGAGTAAATAGATGTTACTTTAAGAAGTGCATACACATGCCTCGCCAGCCATGTAGCCAGGACCCAAAGTCTTAGTAAATCAATGAAAAATATAAATTAACTTTTTTTGTTATTTTTTTTTTTTAATTATTTCAAAATTATAGTTCATTTAACATGAAACTAAAAAACAATTTAATGTGAAACTCTTATAAAAATATTATAAACGGATTAAATCATACATTTTCTTAATGAAATTTTCTAACTTCCAAACAAGCCTGCGTTTTGTCGTGTTAAGAAGTGTCACGTTAATTCCTTAAATATAGGTTGATTATAATTTTGCACCATTGTTTTGTTTCTGGTCTGGAAATTCTATTCGTCTGTCTGTCTCTCTGTATCGACACGCACAACCAAAACAGATAGGCTGATTTTCTTCAAACTTTGGTATAAATTATTCTTGGAGCAATATCCCCAGAAGTATTTTTAATTTTAATTCTATGGGATTAAAAATAACGGTCCATACCATACAAAGAAGTGTTACCGATAATTGCATTTTCCCGGAAAAAATCCGATCAATTTTGATAGATTTTTATATGACCGATTTGTTAGCAACAGTTATATTTTGTATCGAATTTTTTTTTTTCGGCAAAAGCCATCCAACGGTACTTTTTTGATACAGATTTTTTTCAACGGCTAAACCGATCTTTAAAAAAAATAATATTTTAAAAGTACCTACTGCTAAACTTGATTAATAGTGCAGAATATAAAAAAATAATTTTAGAAATTTTTTTTTTTTAAAATCGATAATTCAATTTCTATCGAAAAAACGATCCATTTCAATCAAACCTAATTTGTGATAAAGTGATTTTCTGCCTTTCATAATTATATTTTATTGCATACATTTTTTTAAAAAAGATTTTTTTGTAGAAAAAAATACCAACGGCGATTTGATTTTGAACGAATAAATTCAAGTGGCCGATATATTTTTGTTTAAGCAGTTGATTTTGGATCGTGATAATTTCTGAGGGTTATGATTATGATAATACAAAATAAATTACTGGAGAACTCTGCAATAACGGACTGGTCATTTCGTTGGCCATGATCTTGAATAAAATGAATCTTTGCGATTCTATAAAGTTTGAGGTTAGCAACTGCGTGATTTCTGCTGGCCGTTACATATGATTTCTGGATTACACAAGAACTATATCATCTTATATGAATGATTCCGTACATCATAAACATCATATCAACCGAAATGAACATTTGTTATTAAATGAATTTTAGCTAAAACTTGTGCTACGCCTACGAGGCGTCAACGAATTTTTCAGGATTTTCTTTCATAGTGTCCTTTTTTGGCTCAATACGAATACAAGTCCAAAACCGTAAAAATCGTATTATCCGTTCTCGAGTTATATGTCTTGAGTTGTGAGTGGACACTTGTAGGGCAGTTTATTTAAAGTGAATCTTCGGCGGTCAATCTTTTGACATCAATCTATAATATAGTGTTTGTAAAACAAAGCTGTATGCGTGAATTTGTTGGACGAAAATTTTGTCTGATTACAGATTATATGTGAATGATGACCGGGGTCGTTTGACTGACCGAGAAAGGTTCGCTTTATGTACATGGAATAGGTTAAAATCTAAGAAAAAAAATATTAAAATTGGTTCGGGATGGGCTTTAGCCCCTCAAGCCTTCCCCTTGGCTACGTGGCTGCGGGTCGCTTATCTGAAATGTCACAGTTGATTCAAAGGGGAAAATCGTTCGGGCGGAATCCCCATTAGCTTTTTAAATTCCAGTGGAACAGATTTTCGTCAGGCGAAATGTATTCCTGGTTAACTTCACAATAAGGCTGATTACTTGGTGATTATGTTTATAATAATGTCAATATTTAGCCTACCGTGTGTTTTAGCTGTTTTATATCATCCATATTTTTTAACAAAATAGTCATTGTAGATATTGGAATAATTCTTCGTCGAATTCGCTAACTCTATATTACAAAAACTATAAAACCAACAAAATCATTAATGATTAAAAATTTTGTTTAATTTTTAATAAATCTCTCTCCGCAAAGAAATAAGATGTATACAATTTATATTTTTGAGTTCTCCATCAGGATTTCCATGTTACTTATAAGAAATTTCAAGACTATTTTTTGACTGTATAAGCATTTAAAACGAAATGGAGAAGTTGTTTCTACTTCTTCTTCTTCTTCTACTTCTAAATCAACAAAGAAAACATGCTGACCACTTGAGTGATTCCAACACTTTGGATTGCATCTATATGGTTACAAACGGCCATCTTGCCCGCTCAACAATCTTTCTGGTTTGTGGCATTAGCTTGATTGTTACCGTATTGGAGTTTCACGTATAAATATAAGGTGGGATAAGTCAACTTTCCTTCCATTAATTAGGCATCTTGTCACCTCAATAATCAATTTGGCATTAAAAATTGGGTTTTTAAGAAATTTGAACCATGTGCCACCAAACACCAAGCCCTGACTTCTTCGACAGTGATTTCGGGTACGTTTTCATAGTAAGGTGCGTATTTGGGAAAGAATACCCTCCAAACAAATATTTCCTACTAATTAAATTCCGGAGAAGTTAAAAGATGATCAAGGAACGAACAGGTCGTTTTCTCATGTTCCTTCAAAAGCGACCTCCGAATAGCTTACTTCTTGGTTAAATATGGAATAACATTATAGTAAAGAACTTAAAACTCTTTCCTGGGGTGTATGCTCCATTTATTAAAATTTTTTTTAGGAACCCCTTTTGGAGTCATTTTACCTTTGGTTTTAATGTCAGAAAATTTATTCACATATGAGTATAGAGATACCATAAAAGAATATATTTTAATTGCAGAGCCAAAAGATTATAAGAAATTTTAACAAGAACTACCTTCAGGGAGAACAACTATAATCATTTCTTAGATTACCTGTCAAAAAATCAAACATGTATTCACCTAAATACGTCGTATTATCCATTCATTAAATGGATTTTCTTTTGAATATATCTTATGTAACTTTTGTTTGTTAAAGGTTATAATAAAGACGCCTAATTTATTTATAGGACTAACAGAACTTTAAGTACCCAAATCTACCGCCAAAATCTGCCTAAAAGAACTTGCAATAACCACAAAATATATACTGCGTCTTTACCAGGTTTGAAATATTACCTTATATTACTTCTATAAACAGAGATTTTGAAATCTCTAGCACGTCAAATTATTAATTCACCCTGCATATTCATCAGACCTCGCATAAAGGGGCGTCAAAGAACCAACCATGAAAATTTACACCATCACACATGACATGTGACAGTGGCGACAGAATGGGTTTTTCGATACAAATGTTATTTAATGTAGGTATAGAGAGAACCCAAGAGGGTGATATTACAAGATGGGTGCCATTGCCACATTCTCCATACATATTCCATATAGAATTGGATGCCATTTACGCAAAACTTCTATCTTTCAACCGATTCTAAACGCGCTGCCTTGCCGCCGCTGCGAACTGTTCTCTTTTTAGTGGAAACGAAAAGTAGAAAAATGTCAACGCCATAGCTCGTAACTAATAAAAATTAAATAACACACAACGCCACACTTGGGTATAGAAAGGATAAATGGGTCATACGCAAAAAGCAACATTAAACACACACGACTTTAAAAGAAAAACTCAATTTCATCATCGAAAAAAAAACAAAATAGATCCAAAAAGAGACAACAGGAAGAAAAGCACCCGCAAAACCACTCTAATAGAAACAATAAAAAAAAAACAATAACATAATATTCATAACAAATACTTATACAAAAATATTTATGAGAAGTTGAAATCGAAATATCCTTTTGGCTTTTTTGGGGCTGTTTATGCAATAAAAAGGACTTTTTAGCCTTAAAACGATATTCGTTTATGTACCTAATTTGTTGGTCTTTTGATGGCGCATAACAAAGACTAAACGGATATGGAAGGTGGGATTAAAGGGGGAGACCAAAGCAATAGTATGGTAATGCGATTTTCATATTTTCCCATTTAAATGTCGCCAAAAAAAATTCGCTCCTGCTCAATGAAGAGGATCATAACACTCACTTCTCTACAAACTATGACAATCGTAAAACAGAGACAAAAGTGCCACTGGGACCACAAACTTTGTTGGTTAGGTCTGCTTTGCAATAAAATAACACATAATTCTGTTTCTGCATCAAACTGTCAGATAATATTAAAAGATATACAGTCAAATCAATGATTAGCTAACTAAAAATATTTCCAGACATGAAAAGCACATTTAAAAATTTCTTAATAAGAAAACATCTATAAAATGTTTTTAAATGCTTCTTAACATTAAAGAAATACTTTGGTCTGACTCTGAATGCTCTAAAAACATTTCTGAAATGTTTCTGATGTGTTCCTCTGTTTCCCCATTCGCAAAAGAAAGCATTGCAATGTTTCGCAATTGAAACAGTTGGAAATTAAGTGTTTTTTGTTGTGTAAGTCTAAATGAACGTGGATAACAAAATGGAAAACACGAAACATTTCAAAAATGTTTTTTCAACCGTCCTTATCAACAGAAACATTGTGAAAATGTTTCAGAAAGATTTATTAAACAGATGGGAAACATTTCTGAAACGTTTAAGAACCGTTTCTTAAACAATGCTTCTTGAATACATTATTTGTTTCGCACAAACCTTTACCTTAAGAGGATTTTAGATGTTAAAAAATAATAAACGTGTGTCCAGTTTTAAGAAACATTTAAAAAACGCTTTTTAAAAGATTTGATAAAACACTTCTGAAATGTTTATCTATTTCCCATATGAGAACATAATCTGTTTCCCAAGTAACACGGGCAGAAAGTGGAGTGTTTATTGTTGTGAAAATATGCTCGAAAAATGGGAAACACGAAATATTAGAAAAGATGATTTGTAGAAACATTTTCAACATTAAAACTAATAGAAACAATGTTCTTAAAAAAATAATTAAAATTATTAAAAGAACGACGCATCGCACAAACTTGGTCTTTCTTGTCGTTAAACATAAGAGTACATGATAACAAAATTAATAAAATGCTTAACTAGGTCGTATGAACTTTTTCTTCATTAATAAGTAAGGTTCATTTATTAATCTTATTAAAACAATACATTTCCATTATTATAAATGAAGTTATAAGCTATGGCATTGCCGTCAGCTCGATTAACAATAAAAAACATTTTTATTTTTAGTATATTCTTTTTTAAATTGTTAACAATTAAACTAAATAGTTTTAATTTAATTAATAAAATTCATTAATCAATAACATACGATAATTATACGCACTTTTAATAAAATAATAAAGTTGTTTCCACTTTTGGCCATTAAGAAAATTAATAGTTTCCAGCATCGTTAATGTTTTCTTTCCAAAGTATGTTAGTCTTTGCGCTCCATAAATTGGACACACTGCAATAAAATAAAAGCAACCTTCCTATTTTTTGAGATTACAAAGTGAGCAAAATTGATCGATGCTGCCATTATAAGGTGTGCCATTAAGGCCAAGAACTTCACATCTGGTTTTGAAGATCAATGAAATTTTCTTGAAGTTGAAAATTCCTTTATTATATAAATTAAAAAAAAGAATAAAACAAGAGAAAAGTACGAAAATACTTAATGAAAAGGGTTATATGGCATATACGGTAATTTGATGAAAAGGTCAATTGTAGGGTACCAATGTTTTTTTCATACATTTATCATTATTCCGTATTCCACCATCGTCAGAAAATGATATTTCAAAAAAGGAAAACCATGGAGAAACAAAATTCTATATTCCTTCATTTTATAATGACATTATTCTGTATTCTTAATCATAGTTCCGTATTACAAATCCTATAGATCATTAAATCTGTGTTCCAATAATCTCACTACTAACATGGATCCTTGCCTATTGACTACGAAGAGAACCAGCAGAGTGTTTTATTCAGGTTAATTAAGAATATTGTGCATTTAAGTATAATACACTGAGTTACAAAAAAAGTGGCGCACCTTGAAATTTTGCAACATTTTGAAGTAACTTAAACAAATAAACGTTTTTCTGGTACAGTTTTGTTTATTAACATAAAAGTAAGTCATTCATCATTCATGTAATAAAAAACGAAAAAATAGGAAGAACTTAGAAATAAAAAAAAAATAAGGAAAATGGGCATAAACTTTTTTTTTTTTAAATTAGTCCTTGTTTCTTCAATAGTGGGTATTGCCTCCACGAACATCTAATAAAGCTTTAATTCGCCTGGGCATACCTTGGATAAGGTTGTCAAAATGATAACAACACATCAAAAAGTATGACTGCGCCACTTTTTTGTAACTGAGTGTATTATACAGAATTCTTGTTGAGAAAACAACATTTTTATCTTTCTCTGTATTTGCAGTCCGTACTGTAAAAATATGGCATTTTACAATCCTGCAAATGACAATGTCAGAACCTACAATACCATAGAAGGTGTGCGGCATACTATACGCTTTCGATAAATTTTCAAATTGTGTTTTCATTGTTATTGCTATTATACATAGTAAAAGAAGGTTGGAGAGAAAAATCTTGCCAAAAGCAAATGGAAAGTAGAAATTTACAACAAACCCAAAAAAAACTTACCAAAAAAAAATTACGCAAAAAACCCTATTAGCCATACTATAACATGAAATAAGAGAAAGGCACTCTTGGCGCTGTGTACTTGATGTAGCTGAGATTGCTTACACAAAATTTATATAATATGTGTTATTATATTATGACGATAATTTTTTTTCCCTTCGTATTTTTATATATTTTTTGTTAGTTATATTTTAGTTGACGGTTTTCATGTATGAATAATGCATAAAATTAGAGTGGCCAAGGAACTTTTACTCTGTGTTGTATACTATATGGAAATAATTGCCTTGGGGTTTATTATACAATGAAGAAGGAGTAAATCGTTATGTTATAACAAAAGATATTTTCATTTTGAATTTACAATAGAACAGAAATAGGTTAGGTAAGGGATGTAGAACTTGTTCTTACTTGAGAAGAGAAATGAAAAAACAATTTTGTAGACTCAAGGATAACAACAACCTCTAACCTTAAAACAACGAACCACATTCATACTTGAGTTATATATTTAACAGATATCTCATACTCACACTCGCCACCTTCATTGAATTATCCTCGACGAAAACTAACTGAATATGTACCATTATGTTCTTCGGCCAAAAATTGAATTTTTGAATAATTTGTAGGTTTGTGAATTTAGCTATATGTATATATATAAAAAACTTGGCTACATCTATTGAATAGATTTCTATTAGCTTGGCTATAATATGCATAAATGACTAAATTCAGCCACAGTAAAGTCCTGTAGTTGTTTTTGTTTTAAATATGCAAATATTCTTGTATATTTAATGGTGTTGTAAATTGTCTAAATCGTCGGGTTACAGGGTGTTTTATTAAGTGAAATGATGTAATAAACACAAATACAAACGTACAGTTCTTCATATTACCAATAGTTCTTGTTCAAAAAGATAAGTTCAAGCTGTTTATCTAATTCCTTTTCTAAAAATTCGTTTATCAAATAGTTAACACATATAATCTCATGTCGAGTAAATGATATCAGGTAATGAAAGCTTGATATGATATAAAGCTCGTAGAGAGATGAGAAGACTATTGATTGTTTGAAATTGAAATGCTTAGATGATCAAATTTTAGTCAGTTTATAAAAATAGAAGGTGTTCGTGCTGGTGAAGATTTTTGCCACCTCGATTTTGGGAAAAATGTTGTTGAATCGTTAACTGAAAAATATAGTCGGTTTATAAAACAACTAAAAAAATAACAATTTTTCATCGCTTTGTAGAGATGACATTGGGGTCCACCAATCAACTACGTTTAAAACAGCACCTCAATTGCAGTACATTAAATGCAACGCAAAAAAAATTTACCTATGTTCAAGTTTGTTTTTATCAGAGCTTGACAAATAGCTTTGAGATCGATCTCACATAATGTCAGAGTAAATTATAAACAAGGATCTGCAGAGATGAAAATCAAACATGACATTACGCTGATAGCGAAAGTCGAAAAAAGTGGATCTGGAGCTTCTGTCTGCCTTTGTCTGTGAGTATCACCACCTACAGCCTAAACGGCTCAAGGCTCAACCAATTTGCTTCAAATTTGGAAAGTTAATGTCTATAGACAATTTCTTAGACAGCTCAATAAATAACGGTACCTGCTTTATAACCGTTATAAAGAAGGTTAGTTTTCTCGAAAACAGCTGCGTAAATTTTCTTCAAAATAATTACAAATAGTTTTTGACTGATCGTTTTTGATAAGTTTGTAAACAAATTTTTTTCACAAGCCTATATTAATGGTACTTCCCATCCGAATCGTAATTTTTTTTCTTTACCTACATACCTCATGAACCATTAAAACCAACAAATTTTCTTTGAAATATCTTGATAACCTGATCAAATTTTAATACCAAGATTTTGCTAAAAAGCTTAATTTTAATGTTAATTTATTTTTTAATTTATTCTTTTGTAAATTCAATGTTTAGAAAACGGTATGACTATTTTTTTTTATTTTTAGTTCATTAAATGTAAACTAGCAAGCACTTCTAATTGGTGTTTTCCAAGTTTGTTAAAAACCGTTTTTTATAAAAATTGTAAAGTAAATACAGGTATATTTAATATTTTTTTTGGAAGTAAAATTTTATGCATACTTAAATTTTGGCTTGAATAAAATTTTGTTTTAACACTTTCAATTATAATTAATATTTATATTTATATTTAAAAAAAAAAAATATTAAATTTATTTTTATTAAGTTTAGTTTAATTTTTGTTGTAACTTGCCACAAGAGGAATTGTGTGCGACCAAATCGTGAGCTTTATTTTACCAATTTTTGTTGTTTTTTTTTTCAATTTCGTTTTTTCTGCGATGTTTTTTATGTCATTCAATTTAGTTTATCAGGCCTACTGGCGATGCCCTTAAAAGATTGCGCCTATTACCTAACCTTTTCTTGGTGGGTAAAAAGTTGGACTCAATTTATTTAGGTTAAAAAGGTTTTGACTATGAAATGTTTTCATAAATTTGAATCTTGTTGCATAACAATGAACAGTCGGTAACCCTGCAAACGAAAAATACGCTACTACAATCAAAATCAAGTTACTACAAATGAAAAAACGCTACTAAAAACGTTTTTTTCGTTCGTAGTTACTTGATTTCGTTTGTAGTAAAGATTTTATTTTTTGTAGTAACTTGAATTTGTTTGTACTAGTGTTTTTTTCGTTTGTAGTAATTGGATTTTGTTTGTAGTAACGTTTTTTTTGTTTGTAGTAAATTGATTTCGTTTGTAGTAGCGTTTTAATAGTTTGTAGTAATTTGATTTTGTTTGTAGTAGCGTTTATTTCGTTTGTAGTAATTTGGTTTCGTTTGTAGTAATGTTTTTTTCGTTTGTATAGTGATTTGATTTCGCTTGTAGTAGCGTTTTTTCGTTTGTAAGCAATTTGATTTCGTTTGTAGTAGCGTTTATTTCGTTTGTAGTAACTTGATTTCGTTTGTAGTAGCGTTTTTTGTAGTAATTTGATTTCGTTTGTAGTATAGTTTTTTTCGTTTTTAGTAATTTTATTTCGTTTGTAGTAGCGTTTTATTGTTTGTAGCTACTTAATTTCGTCTGTAGTAGCTTTTTTCGTTTGAAGTTATTGGATTTCGTTTGTAGTAATTTTATTTCGTTTGTTATAGCGATTTTAACGTTTATAGTAACTTGAAAAAAAAAAAAATTAAAAAAATTAAAAAAAAATGTTTTTGTCATTCAACTACAAACGAAGATTTTTTCACCACAATCAACTACAATCGATTGTCTTCAAGAATCAATCACTAAATTTGAGTGCCGATAAAACGGGATGTTAATTTTTTTTAAATAACTACAAACGAAATTTTTTTTACTACAATCCACTACAAACGAATATGTAAGAAACAAAAAAATAACTCGATTTTCGGGTGCCAAGTTCACAGAGTCCAATTTGTAATGCTCACTATACGGCAATCCTATGTAAGAACTTTAAAATCGTGATAGCTTATTGAAATCCATAGTGAAAAAAATGAAAGGCAAATATCCTAAACATTGTGATGGAAATTTTTTTTGAAAAAGTGGTCTAATTATTTTATACAACACCCTGTTCAAGATGATGTTATAGATTTATATTGAAACGTGCTAGCAAACCGTACAAAGGTATAAGGGTACACGTAGGTATAAAAATTGTATTTTAATGGGAATCTTTGAATATATTTAAGTCCATTCGTATTCGAGAATTAAATTGAAATTCAGGAAAGGATGAAGTAATCTTGAGTCAATGCTTTATAAAATGGTACATCTTAAATTGCATTAAAATCTTTCTATATAATATGTTACTATAAGACTAGTTTTATCGTTCTTTCCAAAAAACAAGAATTTGCTATTAAGGTTAAAGCACATGCATATAGAAAAAAAAACAGGAAACAATGAAACGTATCTAACCCAATGCAAATCCTAAACAATGGACAGTCCATAGGATTTTAAAGATTTTACTATATAATAGCAGAGAGTTGCTTTGTAGCCGACAGTGCATGATATTATGATGCAACAACTATAAATGACAGGAAGAGCTTGTGCATATAGATATCAATTTGCAGAAACATAAACTTGCATAAATCTTTTTGGTTTAACTTAAACAAAAGCAGGTGTAGTATAAAGGTGTATTAGGTTGTATGGGACTATAGCATAAGCACTTTGGGAACAGAGTGCAAAATGCACAAACTTAAGCAAGTGTCTTCAAAATACAGCATATGCGACCTATGTTTCCGCTCATTTGCATTTGCATATACAACTTATATTTGATACATGAGTGCGGTTTTGTATCCGTACCTTAGAAGAACTTGGGGCGCCATTAACAGACTCGAACTTTGACTTCGTCCAAGCATAGCAACAGTGTGGCGTAGTGGAAACTAACGCTTTGATCCCTCCTGAATTAGCAAATTAGATCTGTATGTAGTCTGCATAAAACTATGGTCGGTACTCGGTATACCCTTCCCACTGCTCCCATTAAGTTTCGTCTGGATTCTGGAACTGTGTATATACCAAACGTGTGATGTTCATTTTGGAATGTTTCATGTTCTACATGTCCAATGTATTAAATAATTTAGGTTCGGCACACAAACAAGACTATAGTATGTAGAAGAGGACACCTCACTCCGACAAAGCATCTATGGGTCGAAAAAGGAATGCGTGCCAAAGGGTGGCCGTAATGTGAAGCGCAAAGATGGTGGCAGCATTGGTGGGCAATGAATTTATTTGTTATGCCACATGTACTCACTTGACCTAACAACCGTTTTCAATTGTTACGATTTCTTGGCAAAGAAAATAATTAATAAATTGCTCTACCAAGCAATCGGTTTGTTGGCTCTGAGTTTGCAGCTTAAAGCCATACAATAATTAATTTATGCTACACCTTAACAATTACGTGTTTGATGAATGACGAAATAGAAATCATTTTATTTCGTCGACTAACAGCTAACGGAAATAAATTATGACGGCAATAAATTTTATGCTATTTTGAATTGATTATGATGTTTAAACTCTTTTGACATAATGTAAAGGTAAACATATTGCTGGTTGAGAAAAATGTGTATCAAGTTGGCTGAATGTATGAAAAGCACTCTATATTCGCTTCAAAAAGCAGGTGTTGAAAATATTTGAGCATTCCTAATATACTTAAGAAAAAACGCATCTTTTTAAATACTTAATTATTAAGTAAATTGTAGCTAAGTATACATATTTTGTATTATTTAATGAAATAACTCTTTCAATCTTAAGGCCCGAAGAAGACTGTAAACATAGTCAAAACGTCGCACTTATAATAGGAATAAAAATTACCTATACAAAATTGATCTATAGCCCGAAATATGTTTTAAATAGATATATATTTCAAAATTAATCAATCAATTGGGAGAGAGCTCTTAAATCTCAAAAGAATTTTCTTTGAATATGCTTCCTGGTCAAGGAGACGAAAAGTGGGACCAAGATTTAGCCTATCTAAACTCTAAGTGCACACCGCCACCAAACGCATTTTCGGTTCAAGAGCCTTTATCAAAAGAAGATAGGATCTAGTTCAGGATTCACACTACTTTTGAGGTTAGGCTTTGGTATAGGGTAAACTAAAGAGCACTCTTTGCCGTACTTTAAGTAAAAAAAATAAAATACTTTAAAGTATTGAAATAAAAAAGACTGACTATAAATAATACGACAGTGATTCAGCGACAAATATGTCGCTTTAGATAGATTAATGTGGGTTCAATAAGATAGATAGATAGATAGATATATTCTTTATTATTTTCATAAAACAATATACTTAAAATTATAATAAAAGAAATACAAGCATGGCTTATGCCGTCTGCCGGAAAATTTGAACTCTAAAAAAACATTTTGAGAGCAAACAAGAAAAAAAGAAAAATAAATAATATACAGGGTGAGTCATGAGCAATGCGACAAAATGCTAGGGCGTGTAGGTTGCGTTGAGACAAGAAAAAAATCGTATGGGAGGGGGGTCTATTCCCCTCCGTTTAGCCGGGAGGGGATATTTTCAAAAAAAACTGACTTAAAATGGGAAAAAAATTATTTAAATTCAACGGCTTCATTCACAATGCTGTGCGATACGTTTTTGAAAAGCCAATAACTTTTTCTTTCATTCTGTGTTTAAATAAATCTATTCTAAGAAATAGTTTTTGAAATATTAATTTTCAAAGTCAAAATTTTGAAAAAAAAAATTGAAAAAAAATTTCAAATTCATTTTTTTTCAAAATTTTACGTTATTAAGTGCTAATTTTAATTTCAAAATTCAATGCTGTTATTAATTTTAGTCTAAATAAGAAAACCGGATGCAAAAATTTTATATCGTTCTCAAGAAATTAAAAAAAAACCAAAACCACCTTTTTCTAAGAAAAACATTTATTTTTATTGTAACGAAGCAATTTATTTATTTATTTAGCATTAATCTTAGTTTTTTTACTTTTTTTTTTAATTGGAGTTTTATGAGAACGTAATAAAATTAAATAGTATTGGAATAACCCTGGATTAATATTATTTTCATTGATAACTTCTGAAAACTGACTTGTCAATATTTTTGCCTTGGCCTACCCGCAGCCCATGGGTTCTACCTGTTATGGGGACAATAGGGACAATAAAACCGCATTTTCTTTAATGAAAAAAAAAGAAAATTGCAACGCAAGATAAATAAAAGGCATTGCAGTTTTGCTTAGTAATTATTTCAAATTTGAATATTAACTCATTAACACGTAACGATGTCAAGCTCATACACCCGAGAAGAATTAACGGACATGCATTTCTGCTACGGTTTAGCTAATGGTCGAAGTCGTGAAGCCGAAAGACTGTACGCTGAAACATATCCCGATAGAAGGTGTCCCCATCATAGCACGTTTCCAAGAATCCAACGACGTCTAAGAGATCATGGAGTGCTGGAGCATCGAAGAAGCGAAAGGCCAGTTTCTGATGAGTCAAGAATCTTAGATGAAAGAATTCTGGATTTAGTCCGAAATAATCCCTCCGTCAGTACAAGAAGGATATCCACTATGCTTGGAGTGTCCCAATTTAGAGCATGTCGAGTACTTCGGGCGGAAAATTTACACCCGTATAAAAATAAATGTTTTTCTTAGAAAAAGGTGGTTTTGGTTTTTTTTTTAATTTCTTGAGAACGACATAAAATTTTTGCATCCGGTTTTCTCATTTAGACTTAAAATTAATAACAGCATTGAATTCTGAAATTAAAATTAGCACTTAATTACGTAAAATTTTGAAAAAAATGAATTTGAAATTTTTTTTTCAATTTTTTTTTTCAAAATTTTGACTTTGAAAATTAATATTTCAAAAACTATTTCTTAGAATAGATTTATTTAAACACAGAATGAAAGAAAAAGTTATTGGCTTTTTAAAAACGTATCGCACAGCATTGTGAATGAAGCCATTGATTTTAAATAATTTTTTTCCCATTTTAAGTCATTTTTTTCGAAAATTGCCCCTCCCGGCTAAACGGAGGGGAATAGACCCCCCCTTCCCATACGATTTTTTTCTTGTCTCAACGCAACCTACACGACCTAGCATTTTGTCGCATTGCTCATGACTCACCCTGTATAATTTAAATTCAAAGAATTATTAAGAAAGTTAAATAACATAAGTAACATATAAATATAAAATAAAACTAAACATTATTGAAATAGTTATTATATGAAAAGAGATTGGAAATTAGCAAACAAAAATCTATTTTAATTTAACTTATTGTTTATTGGTTATTAGAAATCAAAGATAGATTAACATAATACTTTGCAGGAGCTTTTAGATTATCAAAATCAAAATCAAAAAAAAAAAAAAAATTACAGCAATATGATTACAAATAACGCACAAAGTGTTGGGCTTTTAGTTTAGCTAAAACAAAAGTAGATACAAAATAAGCTGCATTATCAAATATAACGACAGTGTTTCAGCGACAAATATGTCGCTTTAGATAGATTAATCTGGGTTCAATAAGATAGATAGATAGATAGATATAAGCAATTTCCATCCACTCTCTCCGTTCAGTAAAGATATGCATTCTTCTATTGATAGAAAGCTCGCATTTAAATGAAGTCGCCGGATTTCTTGCAAAATTGGACATAACGCTAAGAAATGAAAGATATTTTCAGATTGATTGAGGTTACAAAGAGTACAATTTTGGTTAATGTCGCTTCTGTGAGGTCTGTAGTTAAGTTGTAACATCTCAGTACGTAATTTGAAAATCAAACTCATTTCCATGACTGAAAATTCATCCCTGAAGTAATTGGCTTCCCCTAAATTAAGTTTAAGTTGGCAGTAGACAGATCTGGAAGCAGATGCCCTCGCTTGATCGATACATGACTGGAACAATCTTCCATCGATAATGGATATACAATTGTATAAAATTGGTTTCCACAAAGCCGAATTATCTACAGTCAGGGTTAGTGGGACATCGTAGGCCGATGCTAACTCGAACCAGTTTTTAAATGGGGTATACCTGCACCGCAGAGATACAAGTAAGATCCTTTTTTGCAGGTTATTATTTGATCTTTGCATTACTTTAGTAATATAGTCAGCGTTTGCTTTTAAATTTCTTAGAAAAATCTGAGGTAAGCCCGATTCAACATGAATGGAATAATTCGGTGTATTATAAGGCAATCTGAAAATTTTCTTAAAAAAATATCTCTGAATTATTTCCACTTCATCGAGTTCTTGATACCCGTACACTTCGTTGGCGTAGCAAAAACAGCTTTTTATTGTTGCATCAAACACCTTAAATTTAGAAGCCGGATCTACAAGTTTACTTTTGAAAAAGTTAGACCACATAGAATTAATTGCTGACTTTGCAGAAGAAATTTTATTTTTGATATGAGATCGAATATTCAGATTGTTAGTTATAATGTAACCTAAGTATTTGAATTCCTTCACAACTTCGATAGAAGAGCCATTCAAGGTCCAAACTCGGTCATTACCAACCGTACGAGTTCTGAAAATCATAATCTTTGATTTCGCAGTATTAATTTTGAGGTCCCACATATCACAGAATTGCTTTAATTTGTTGATTTGAAGCTGAAGAGTCACCGGATCATCAGTCAAAATGACTTGGTCATCTGCATAAAGCAAAACTTTGACGTGAAGATCACCAAAAGTAACACCTCCAGGAATTCGGTCCTCGATATCATTTATAAAGAGCGAACATTAGTGGGCTCAAAATACAGCCTTGCGGTACACCAGAGTCAGAATTAAATTGCTTCGACTGATTTGTTCCATCTGATACAACAGCAGTCATATTAAGAAGAAGTTGCTCATAAATTCTGATAAATTTTGTAGACAATCCAATAGTAACCAGTTTAAATAATAGTGACTTTCTGTTGATGGTATCAAATGCTGCTTTGAAGTCGACAAAAAAAGCAAACAAGTTTTTCTTTTTATCAATGAAACGTCTGGCAATGCTTGTAAGAGCAAAAATCTGATCTACAGTTGATAGATTAGCTCTAAAACCTGCCTGAAAACAACTGATTTTTTTATTTCTTTCAACCCAGCTAACAAGTCTGTGATATAGAATTTGCGTGTATAATTTCCGAAAAGAACTTAACACTGAAATTCCTCTATAATTTTCTGGTAAGTTAGGGTCACCCTTTTTAAAGATTGCAGAGATGCAAGATGAACCAAAACATTGTGGAAAACTTTCCTCACTAAACATTTTGTTGAAAAGCTCTAAAATGTAGTTCAAGAATTGTGTGGTAGAGTTCTTGTAGAACTCTATTGGTATACCATCAGCGCCTGATGCTTTATTATTTTTCATCTTTTTAAGGGCCGCTAAAAGTTCAAAAAACGAAAAAGGGGCATCTAACTCTTCTATATAAAAATAGGGTAGAGCAAAACTTATTTGTATTTCATCAGGGTCTGGACGCAATAGGTTTTCGAAATGTAGAGCTAATCGATCGACGCTAATACAATTTAAAACTGATTTACTGCGACCTCCTAACACACGTACATTTTTCCAAAACGTTTTAGAATCCCTACTTTGCAGAAGTTGAGATGCTGATTTTTTTAGGAAAAGCTCTTTTTTGAAAATACATAAATCTTTGTATACCTTATTAGAATGCAGATATAATGCTCTAAAAGATTCATTTTTACTGCTCCTAAAAAGGTTTAAAAAATTAAAACATCTGTCTCTGCATTTTCGACACTCCTCGTCATACCAATCAGTCCTAAGATTTCTTGAACCAGTGTTTGTGTTAGACACTGCTGATTGTCTAATTGTTCTAAAAACAGAGTTTGTCAAATCGTTTATTGGGTTACTAGATTGATTAGGTAAATTTGTAGATAACAAGTTCAATTTATTCTTATATATAAAGGCTTTATTTTCTAACCATCGGAGCTTCTTGACAGAACTTTCAATTTGGGGTCGAAGAATACGATCTTGGGTTTTAAAACTACATGATACAATAAAAGGCAAGTAAGATGAGAAATTTACAGGATGCACTTCAAAATTGCTTATATAATCAAGCCACTCTCCTTTTACCAGACAAAAATCAATTGCAGAACAACCTTGGGCGAATATGAATGTAAAGTTACCTGAAATGTCACCTTTGGAAATACCATTCAGAACAACAAAACCAAAATCCTCTATCAAATCTACCAACATCCTTCCATTAGCATTTATACAACCGTCTTCAGAGTTTCTTTCATACGAAAAATATCCATTGTTGAGAAGAAAAGAGTTTTAAAAATCTCCTATACGGCTATTTAGATCGCCAATTAGCATAATGTTTTCATTATTTTGACTTAATAAAAAGTTTTGTAGTTCCTCGAAATCAGAAGTCCACCCATTAAAATTGAGGTATAAGGGAACAATCAAAAAATGTTTAGAATTTATCGTTAAGTCTATTATAGTTTTGTTTCCACTACTTTTGAAATTAATTACTTTATCAGAAATGTTATTTTTTATACCAAACAATAAACCACCACTGGCTCTACCAAGTCTGTTAATTCTCACAGCTGGAATCCACTTAATATTGAAACCCGATAAATAATTCGAATATTGCAGCTCATTTTTCTCTTCGATAAATGTTTCTAATAAAATAAAAATGTCGTAATTTGAAATAAGTTTAAAAAAATCTGGCATCAATAACTTATTTTTGAGGCCTGTAATATTATAACAAAATATATTAAAATTAAAATTAAAATTAATTAATTGGCAGACGGCAACCCTATCCTAACTCATAATTTCATGATGACTGTAGTTGAGGCACGAACCATCTTTGTTAGTTGCAATTTTACTGCCAGAAGGCTCTGGTATCGTGTTAGTTAAATTTTTGCTGACACTGACGTATTTGCTGTCAAAAAAGCACACCGCATCCTCTCCAAAAGTTGTTTTGACAAATTCCATTTCTTCGGTTGTTTTTATTTTCAACCCGCGTAGAGAATCGTGTGTGAAAGTGAAGTCGGCAACAAGCAATTTTGATAAAGAATTGCTAAACTCAGGTACTAAGAAAATCGTAATCAAGCTTTGGACGAATGATCTTTATGAAAATAACACCAAAATTATAGGGAGAACATATACAATTTCGTTTGCAAAGTTTTTGACGTCAAGAAGATGTTTTTTTCTGTAATTTTATGATGCTTTAAAGATCAAAGGCCATGAATCTGAAAACAAATTGGATAAGCTAAATATAAGTTATTGACACGAAATGGGAAAGTTTTAAAACTTGAAACTTCCTTCAATACGTTGTTATAATGTTAAGTTATCAAATAAAAAATATTTAATGATATTTCATATAGGGTCTTTGTTGTATTTGTAACACTTCCCGGCAAAGCTCTGACTTCAATGTTTCCACATTTGCATGTTTTGTTAATGACACTTTAGCCTCCAAAAGACCATAATGATGTCCACAAAAAAAAACACGAAAATGTGAAAACATTGAAGTCAGCGCTTCGCCGGGAAGGGTTACACACACAACAGGACCACATTCGTGCACTGTGTAATGCCTTCATTAAGGAGATTGATGACGTCATCGGTGCTACTACATCATTTTATGGCATGGTTTTCATAAAACTTGATGTATTTTTATGATGTACTCATAATATGAAACAAAAATAATAAACACAGCATTTTGAATTAATAACACTTCATTTGACGGACCCTGTATTGTCCTGCTTCCCTTTAATCATTTATCAGTTTCTACATCATGATGACCCTAAGTAGAAGATGATTTGCCTTTCAAAGGGATGGACTGCTCGAAGTCTATTTTTGTTTTGCTCAAAAACACACCATTAAGAAAAAACGAATATAAATTGTTAACTTAGCAAACATAATATAACATATTATACTTACTTTCGGGTGGATCAGATTATCGAAGCAAACATGAGTTTTATGCTTAGAATTGTCTGTATTGGGTTGCACATCATTGCTTTGCTTGTATAAGTTTGAGCGTAGTGCATTAATTTTGTCTTATAAAAAAAAAGTTATGTAAGTTGAACTTAAACAAGCGGAAATTTGAGTATTGACAAGTACTCACTCGTCGTCAACTGATGAATGCAAAGTGAGCATCCGCTAAAACGCCATTTTTTCATGGACTAAAGGCCATAAAAAGCTATTTTAAATTAATAAAATGGTACCTGTAAATAAGTAAGTTTACTCTTTTTTATATAAATAACTTTTTAAGAGCACAGAGCAACAAGATCTATTTAAGTAAACTTCTCTAAAATCGTTATGTAAATTGCACTTTATTGCTATGTTATTCTGAATTTTAATTTCTTTTACGAAAGAATGCCAAACATGGCCTTATAGGAACATGCTTGATTTACCTACATCAGTCAATTCATAAGAGTCCGACTTTTACGAGCAGAAGCAGAATTAGAGTTGAAAATATAATTAAATATATATTAATTTTCATGCGAAATTTATTGTTCGATCAATCGATTTTTTTAATTTTACTTGCTCAATAGGGCAAGTATTGGTTTCGTGTAGCAAAAAAATTAGAGGTTTTAATCAAACCGTGCATTACGATGATAGAGAAGCCCAAAAAAGTAAGTTTCGTCATGCCGCAAGTCGGTCTGTCTGTGCGTATGTGCGGGTGTGCGTATGTGCGGTTGTCTGTTCACCGAGCTACAGCCTAAACGGTTTGACGGATTTTCTTCGTGTCTAGCACTTTTTTATGATTCCCTGGAGGAGGAATTCGAATTTTTGTTTTAACCCGGCTATAACTGGTATCTCCAATATAACGGTTTTAATTTTTCCAAATTTACTCAAAAACCGCTCTAGCGATTTTGATGAAACTTTGTGAACTTTATATTTGAACATATTATGTATATGATGTGACCTTTGGTTTATCAACTTTTTGAATTAATAACTGGGCTTCAGTGGTGTTAAAATAACTGCATTTCAGGTTTTTGGCGAAAAATTCACATAACGGAGAATTGGTTTTAACGGTTTTCAAATTTGGCCATAAATAAATATCTTAAATTGGTATTGCACTTTAATCAGACAATCGACATAAGATGGCATTATAAGTTTTTGGCTAAACAACGGTTTTATGGTAGCTACAATACAACTTGGTCTCTCGCTTAGGCCATTTTTCGACATCTTTTGCCTTTTTACATATTGAATTTTTCGTAATCCCATAGTTTGATATAAGAGCAAGTTCGTGCGACCGATTCGTGCATTGTATTTATATAGTTTTCGACTAGGAATTAAAAAAACTTAGAGAGTAAAAATTAAATAAAGATTTTGAATCAGTTTGGTTTATGTAAACATCTATTGATATAATAAAAAATGTTCACACAGAATGTTATGGATTAACTTATATAATTCATTTAAAAATATTTTAAAATAAATGACCTGACAAAATTGTAGTAAATTAATTTTAAGTGAATGAGTTCATTTTTGTTGAATATATTCATATGAATATAACAGATTGTTAATAATGTTATATTCTGAATGACTTAAGCCATTACTACAAATGTTCCCACTGGAATAAACTAACAACTCTCATATACCTATATTTCTTAGCTATATAAAGCCTTTGTCATATTGTAAATGTTTACTTGATTTTAATATTCACAAGTGCTCCTTGGTGAATCACATCACAACTTGCATCATTTCGCAATATACACTTTCATTAGATTCTTATATAGAGAAACTTGATGCTCCCCATTTATTCCCATTTTTGATGGAAATCATATAAACTGAAGAAAATAAAGGGCACGACTGGGTCGCACAAACTTGCTCTCGTGGTAAGTTATATTACCCGAGAGATTAAAGTACAAACGGAATAATACGAAAAAATCGTATGAAATTTTTTTTTAAAGTTTGAAAACCATATCTTAGAAAGACTCAAACCGAAATCAAAGTATTCAAAAAATTTTCTTTTATAAATTTTTTTTTTTTTCAAAATCGTTATACCGGTTTTCGAAAAAATCGATTTTTTCAAAATATTTTTTCGGAAATTTTTTTCTAAAAAAAAATTGAAATTGCAAGTCTTTTAAACTTAATTTATTACACCTCAAAACTAAATTTCATAAAAATCCGTCAACGGGTTTTTGAAATATTGAATTCACAAAAACAGTTTTTCAAAAATTATTTAAAACTTAACAAATAAAAATTTTAAAATTTTTTTGACGAAATGCTATTTATAATAGCTACTACAAGTTCAGCAATTAATTTCGTTCAAATCGCTGCATCCGTTGTCGAGATAACCGAAATTTAAAAATACTGTTATATGGCAGGTACCGTTAAACGAGTTTTCTTGAAGGTTTGGTTTCCATTTTTTGATTGGCCTTCTACACTTTCTTTTACATGTGAAATTTGGTTGAAATTGTTAGAGCCGTTTTCGAGAAAAATGAGGTTTTCGATAACCGTTATATGGCAGGTACCGTAAGTTTTTGACTTGCAGTGACCTACAAAAAAAGCTCTGGGCGTATTACTCTAAAAATCATACCTACCAAATTTGATGTAAATCGGTTAACCCTTTTAGGCTGTAGGTGCCGAGACAGACAGACAAACCGACAGAGAGAGAGAGAGAGACATAATTGAAACACCCACTTTTTTCGTTTTCTCTATCATCGTAATGTCATTTTTGATTGTTATCTCAAAACCTTTTTTTTGCACGAATCCAAGACTTGTCTTATAGTAACTATAATCGCAAGTAAAAATAATTTTCATTTTGGTAAGAACAAGACTTCTTCAAATGTGGAGCACACGAGGCTGGGTATTCCTATGTTAGCTATTTTAGCGACGAACGGCGTTACCTTCATCGAACTACTATATTCTTATTAACTCTGCGCCTTAAGTAAGACTATGAATATGATTATTGTGTTTATGACTAAGAAAGTCTTATTCAACTCATCGCAATATAGGATATAAGATAATACATATAGTTAGAGTTTTCTAAAGCGAAGCAAAAAGGTACACTTCATATTATAATCCTTACACGCTGTGCACTCAAGTGTTTGACAAAAGGCGTCTCTTATCCTGCCTCTTTTAAGTATATGTATATGAATATAATAAAGACATCTGCCATAGCGAGTGTAAATTTATTTATTATTGCCCAATATGTGTGCGCATAAATTAAAAAAATAACACACTGTTAACTCTGGCGTATTGTTTTTTTTAGGGGATGAGATACTTTCTGACAAACAATAGATTTCAAACGTTAAGTTCTTCATCTTGGTACGAACAAGAATTAATAGCATTATGAACTCCTTAATTAGATGAAGAAATAAATTGAAAGTAAGACTGCTACTAGATGAGGGAAAATAGAAATTAGTTAAGTTATACTTTTATACAATATGGCTAACAAAAAAATCCATTTTTTAATCAAAATGGTATTTTTCAGAAGAGGGAATTAAAATAATTTTTATATTTTTTTTTTTAAAGGAAATTCTTACCGAAATGGTATCAAAAACTATTGCGTGACAGAATCTTAAGAAATAAAATTTTTATGGAATAATTCTTTTGCATTCTATCATTCCTTTAATTGTTCGGCATTCATTTTATTTAAACAAAAAAAAGAATGCACAGAATTGCATAGTGCAAGCATTTCAAAGGAAGAATGCATTTTTTTTATTTAAAAAAAATCTCGGCTTAAATTTAAATTTTTAAACATTGAATGCATATACAATAATGTATTAAGCAATGAAAAAAATCTTTTCCCCATTTTCAAACTGACTATACAAATGATTGAATGCGATAATTTGTGATTTAATAAAGATTTCCACATTCATTTTCTTTCTTTTGAATTCTTTGTAATATTTTGCATTATTTGTTTTATCAATTTCATTTTTCCTTTTTTGTGTATTCATTTTGTTAAAGTGAATAAAAAAATGCATCGAATTAAAAGTAAGAGGATCCTTTGAAGCCATCACATCAAAAATGCCATTGTGTGTATAGTCACGACAAACTCAACTTGTACTGTCATAAACTATAAATAAGGTGATAACAATAAACACACAACATTTCTTCCAGTTTTATATACGAAACATTGAATTTTTCCCATCGGGAATGAAAACAGAGAAACATTGCAGAAATTTTGATCAACCATCCAGATCAAAAAAGCACTATAAAAACATTTAAGAATTTTTTTTTCACAAATAAATATTTATTTAAAAAATACACACCATATGTGCTGTTGTTTGAAAAACGTTTCAGAAACATTTTTTTAAATAGGGAAACATTTTTGAAATGTTTCTTAAAGGTTTTTTCTTAAAGGATAGTTGATAAATATTTCTAAAATTATTCTGAAATGATTTTCTGTTTCAAAATCAAGCTATAGAAACATTAAATGTTTTGGTAATGACAAAAAAAAAGTTAAATCTGAAAATTTGACAAAATGGGACGAACTAGAAATTTTTCAAAAATGTTTCTTCACTAAATAATCATTTCTGAAATTTTATCGAAATGTTTTTTTTTTTACAACAAACATTTTTGAAACATTTCAGAGATATTTCTAAACAATTTTTTATTGGTATGAACACACTTTTAAAAACAAATGATAAATCAGAAATATTCCCCGTCTATAAACTTCTGTTTCATACTGGACGAAAAACAGTACTTTTTCCTCAAAAATTTAAAATAGCAGTATGTCGATAAAAAAAGAGTATTTTTCGCAGTAATTTTTTTTAAATTTTTATTTATTTTATTTCGTTCATTTATTGCGTTCATTATTGAATTCCTTTGAATTTTAGATGCCAATGACGAACCGCTGACTGTTTGCATTACTTTTAATGAGTGAAATCAGAGAACTTCATCTCATATAATAAAAGTGGTATAAACTTCACCAAGAAATTTTTCATTGAGGAACAAATTTCCTACTCGGAGATTAACAATGTAAAGATGGAAATATCCCGCTGTCATTCACGTTTGCTTACAAGCTCAAAAAACTGCTGATTTGAAGTTCTGTATATCTCAAAATAAAAGCAGCATTTAAAAAAAAAAAAAACAGTACGCAGTTTTTGAGAGCAAAAAACAGTATAATACTACGAAAAACAGTACAGATACGAGCGTTATGTATGACCTATACCTCCAACGAAATGAAATTAAATATGTAAGTTAATATACTTGTCAAGTCAACAAGTCTCTCATATCTTACCTAATGCTATTCAAGGACTTGAAAAAAGATTGACACAGAATACACGGAGGGTAAAGCATCTTAAATGCACGTACCAAAAATAATTTTGGGATATATTATTTTGATGGAATGTGATAATCATACATCCAGCTAAGTAAAATATAGGTAGGTACATATTTACTTTAAAAATTTTCGAAATTATACCAGAGATAAGAAAGATCGAGCAACAAACGTATATAGTTTCAGCATTTGTGCTATTTTAGTCATAAGTAGCTTTAAATCTTCTAAATCTGAAGAAATGAGCTCAATTTCGCATTTTCCGTTCTTAATAAGTGTGCCAAAACGGCAGTATAAACTAGGATACCAATCCAAGGTGGATGGATGATACATGCAGTTACATGTGCAATATAATTAAAGCTAAGCGAATAGAAATGCGGAAAGCGGGAATCAACTGCCCAGATTAGAATTTTTAGATACTTTCATTATTGAAGTGATCGTATAGTTTTTGTGTTTAGTTTTGTAATGAAATATTAAAAAAAGGTTTAAGAAATAAAAAAACAGAAGAATTAAAATATAGAAGAATTTTAATAATTTATTGGCTAAAGATCAAACAAGGAATTTAATTGAATTTAACCTTGGTTCCTTTAAAGATGGATTTTATGAAGAAACAAAATATTACAAGTTTTCAAGATACATAATATGTAAGAATAATACACTCCATTTTATCTGCCAGCTGGACTTTCAACAATAAGTGTATGCAATAAATTGGACATGGGATCCCAATAAACTCGATGTCACGTCTTTAATTTGTATAGGGTATACTGTGTACATACTACATAACACACAAAAAAGAAAATTACACTCTAGAGACGATAAAGTAATGGATTCATGTGTCTCGGTTGAAACTAAAACTTTGATAAGGGTTGAAACAAAATCGGGTAAAGTTGTGTTTTAGTATAATATATCATTATTGTTTTTGTCTCGTCTCTGGAGTTGCTATTGTTAAACAGAGCAAGAGCATCTACAGCCGATGCGATGTATATAATGTGCAATATATAAAAGTGGTGAGTTGTGGTGACTTTTGCAGTTTGCAGTCTTCATCCTCACTCTTCTGGTTCCGCCAAGACCTACCTACTATCTGTAGCAGGTGGATCGTGTCAAGTTCGTTAACATTAATAATTATTTAACAAGTGGATCTTGTTAAATAAAAAAAAAACTCTTGCGATTCTATTTAAAACGCCCATTTCGTCTACCAGACACAACTCCAAACTACATGCTTCTCATCGAAACCGGACTATCGCCAATGTACCTTAAAGCCTTAAAACTACATTTTAATTATATTTGCAAAACATTGAACAGCCACACTGATAAAATAGCAAGAAAGATTGCAATGTAAGTGATAAACTCCCATAGTTTATGGTTTGAAGAATAGATTTCTTTCAACTTGACTTTGAATAACCTTGCAGACTGGAAACCATTTCTACAAACTTTAATGGGAAAGCTTCAAAGCTTCAAACAGAGAAGACAACATACAGAAGGCGAAAAGTTCACTCCACAGGGAAATCTATTCTACGCTTCAATACGATTTTTGTAAAGGCAACTAATTCAATGAATCATCTACAGCACTGAAGAAATATCATTTATTTTCCGGTCAAGAGAAGAATTGCTCCAACTCAATTTAATACCGCACCGCAACGACCTAGCACTAAACTGCTCTTTATGCAACACAAACGAAAGGGAAAATATTATTCATTTTATCGCAAAGTGTCCAATTGTGGCAGAAATACGGCGACTAGTATGCCAACAAAACTACTTGGAAGAATCGGATCTCTTAGCAATTTTAAACGGGAAAAACTGGCGTTAAATTATAGGAGAAAAATAATTAGAATAGATTTCTAAATTTAAATGTAAACAAAACTTAATCAAATTTACAAAATAAGGAAAATGTAACAAAGATATCATCTTCTATTTTTTTGTACGTTTTATTTATCTTGATGAACCAATAAATCTAAATCCAATCTAATCTAATATGATCAGGCAAGTCTTGGATTCGTGCAAAAAAAAAGTTTTGAGATAATAATCAAAAATGACATTACGATGACAGAGAAGACGAAAAAAGTGGGCCGGCAATTCTGTCTGTCAGTCTCTCGGTTTGTCGGTCTATCTTTCTGTCGGTCTGTCGGTCTGTCGGTTTGTCGGTCTGTCGGTCTGTCGGTCTGTCGGTCTGTCGGTCTGTCGGTCTGTCGGTCTGCCGGTCTGTCGGTCTGTCGGTCTGTCGGTCTGTCTGTCTGTCTGTCTCGGCACTTACAGCCTAAACGGGTATGCCGATTTTATTCAATTTTGGTAGGTCGCGCCCAGAGCTTTTTTGTAGGTCACTTTAAAATAACGGTACATGCCATATATCGGTTATCGAAGATTGTATTTTTCTCGAAAACGGCTCTAATGATTTCAACCAAATTGCACATGTGTAATAAAGTGTAGAAGTTCTTTAAAATAGTAAAAACCAAACATTCAAGAAAATTCGTTTAATGGTACCGGTCATATAACGGTATTTTTAAATTTCGACTATCTCGATAACGGCTTAAGCGATTTGAACGAAACTCAATACTGAAATTATCCCAGCTATTTCAAATAATATGGCATAAAATAATGTGTTCAAAAACGTTTTTGTTAAGTTTTAAATAATTTTTGAAAACCCGTTTTTGTTAATTCAATATTTCAAAAACTAGTTAACGGATTTTTGTGAAATTTGGTTTTAAGGCGTAGTAAATTAAGTTTAAAAATCCTGTTTACTCACTTGTTTTTAGAAAAAAGTTTTCGATTTTTTTTTTTTAAATCGATTTTTTCGAAAATCAGTCCAACGATTTTGAAATTTTTTTTTCTTAAACTCACTTGTCAAAGAAATTTTTTTGTTTACCTTAATTTTGGTTTTATTCTTTTAAAGATATGGTTTTCAAACTTAAAAAAAAAATCATACGATTTTTTTCTTTTTTTCCGCTTGTACTTTACACCCTCAGGTAACTTGCCAAAAGAGCAAGTTTGTGCTACCCAGTCGAGCCCTTAATTTTTTATTTAAGTGATGCAAAAAGAATGATTATTAATTTTAAATTGAACCCAAAATGCACTGTTAATTTTGAATGATAGAAAGAGCAACAATATGTATAATTAAAAAAATCAGAATTATTATAATTAATTCAAAATTTGCTGCCTACAACTTTTATTTCAAGTTCAAAAATATGTGAGTAAATCAATGTAGAAGATGGGTTTATACGTAGGTATTCTGTAAATAGTCTCCAGTCCTGGCTACAAAAGCAAAATTCTTTCGATTTTTGTGTTTTAATTGATTTCAGTATACCTAACCACCAATCATAATCAAATTCGTGTATGGACCTGTGTTATCCGATTTCTCACGAAGACGTCTTAATGATTCATCTTTTAAAAACGAAAAAAAAAATCTTTTAATTTAAATAACTTTTATTATTAATATACGTTAAAGCTTATATATATTTAATCTTATTTATAAAAATATTGACTACAAATAAATGTGTTTTGCAAAATAATCAAATATAAAAATATATTTGAATACGAAACTAATTTATTTTTTAAGTTTTGTTATGTAATTACAAACGTTTCCACACATTTATCACTACTGTATTTATGGAAACTTTTTTTTAGAATAAAAAAAATTGTTAATTTCGTTTTATAAAAAAATAATCTTTATTGATAATAGAATCCATATATGACGAGTGCTTCCAAAGAAGAATGGAAACTTTGGATTACAATTGTCCATTCGATAAAGTGATTTTCTAGGTTGAATCCTCGGTATAGTTATATGGACACAATATTCCCAATTCCATCAATCATTAGGCCTGATTAGAAGTCTTCTGTGTCATTACTAATGATGGAATCACTACTATTGTCTAAGTCGGTGATAAAGCTGTCATCAGAAAGGTTTGAACGTTTTCTATTTAAATTGAAAAAAAAGAAACATTTGTTAACACTCTTCACATAATGTTTTGTTAATACATATATTTGTAAGTTATTTTAAAGTGGTAGGTACTATAGAAACTTTTTTCTCTACACAAGGTTTCAAACGAATAAACATAAAATATTTGGAAAATCAAAGACGTCAGTGAGTTTAGGTATATGGAAATCATTTTTTATGTACGTAAATTAAAAAAAACGTACCTCTCGTTATGCACTCGTGCAAAAAAAAAATGAGATAACAATCAAACATGACATTACGATGAATGATAGCGAAGACGAAAAAAGTGGGTCTGGAAATTCTGTCTGTCTGTCTGTCTATATGTCAGTCTGTATGTATCAGCACCTACAGCCCAAACGGCCCTACCGATTTACTTCAAATTCGGTATGTAGGGTTCCTTAGAGTAGAAATTTAAATTTTTTTTAGCTTAAAAAATAACGGTACCAGTCGTGGAATGGTTTTGGAAAAACTTAATTTTCTCGAAAACGGCTCCAACGATTTAAAAAAAAAATACTGATGGTTTTTGTTTGATTTCCTTTTGTTAAATCTTAAAAAAAAATGTTTGCCTATTAAGGGTACCTCCCATAGAACGGTTATTTTTTTCTTGAGCGATCTCATCAACGGGTTAATTGATTTTAAACAAAAAAAAAATTTAACACATTTCAGTACCAATATTTTTCAAAAAACTTTTGTGAAAAATTCATATAATTTTTTTTTCCTTTGCTTAGTATATTTAAAAAAAAAAAATATTAAATTTTATTTTATTTTCGTGGCAACTTGCCACAAGAACAAATACGTGCGACCCAGTCGTGCACCACAAGAGCAAGTTCGTGCGACCCAGTTGTGCACTTAATTTTTTTTTAAACATATTATAGCAAAATTAAAAGCGGTACCATGCTGATTTTAATTTTTATAAGATATTATAACATTTTTGACTATTGCTTTTAATCTAAAAAAAAATAATTTTAATAATTAATACAACACACCCTTTGCAGCACACCGAAGACTTTTACTTTTACGCGGTTGATGTTTGCACTCATTTAATGCCAGTTTCTTAACGTGCATGTTATCATTATCTTGCACTTAGCTACCTTTGCATATTTTTTTTTCTCTTGGTCGTCACAGGTGTCAGCAGTAGTATCGTTGATGTACATGTTTGCAGATGACTTCTCTTTTCTAGATCGCTGAATTTCAGCCAAAACATCTCGCTTGTTGGCAGATTCTTCATTTGCTCACTTATCACTGGGGACATTCATTATTGCCGTATGATTCAAATGTATCTGGTATATGAAAACTGGCCTCTTCACATTCAACATTGTCAACAATAACAGAAGTGTCGTAGTGTCAAGTTTTGGAATGCTTGCTGTGACTTGTGCGCAGGTTGCTGTGCGGCTCTATTTAAATGTTAAATGAAGAATTTTATTTATTGCGATTATACTGACTTAATTCTTAATTTCATAAAAGGATTTGTTAGTTGTCACGTTTGTTTCTAAAAAGTAGTATGAAAACAACGAACCATGACGAAATTTCATGAAAATTGACAAAAAGATTCGTTCTTGTTGATTCTTATTACAAATTTTGTAAATCAAATTATGTGTGTAGATACTTAAGGAGCTTATAAAACGAAACTCCATTTTATTATGTTGTATATTAAAACAAAACATTGTTATATTTAATGCAAACAACATTTGTAAATCATTAAATTTTAGCTCTGCCTACAAAAAAGGGATGAACATGTTTTTATTAAAGAAGTTATTAATTGTCCATATATGATGTGACCTATCAAATTTTTTCAACGGTTCAGTGCGTATAGCAAGTCAAAAAATGCCAATTTTCGCTTGGAGGGATTTTAAAACTCTTATAAAAATTTATTTTTTAATCACTTTAATGAATGTCTCCATTAAAAATTATCGTTTTTCTGTTATTGTTCCATAAATAAACCCTTAATAAATCAATGTGGACAGTAAAAGACAAAAAAGTCCTTTATTTGTGAACTATATTAATGGCGACTAGGTATATGACAGTGCGCTTGACTTGATTAAACGCACTAATTCTTTCCATATCAATTGAATTTTTTTCATTTGTGTTTGCCCTGACTTTAAAAAAATTGCATTTATTAGAAAGGATGGTTAAGTTCTAACAAAAAAAAACATAAATTAAGGATCGGTTTTATATCTTTTTTCCCACAAGTGCAAAAAATGCACGAATTTCTTGCGTCACGATTAGACGCACGAAGTTTTTTAGTAAGTAAGTAGTGAGCTGTTGCGAAATATGTTTTCAATAACTAAAACAATACAGTTATTACACTGTTGACGGCAAACATTTATGAGGATTGGCATCAAATTTTGGTAACTAAACTATAAAATTCTTAGAATTATAAGGGTTAAAAGCAACAGATCAGCTCTTTGTTGAGCTATATTAATAGCCCATACTCGAGTTTAAAAAAAAAAAAATAAGAAAAACCCACCTCTTAACACTTTAAGAAAGAAAGCGCTCTTGGAATTCGCGCACGTCTTCATTATGACGTTAAATGCTCAAATTGGACGTGTTTTGAAATGAAGAAATGTATTGCTTTCTGACGTAAAATAAGTTGACTTCGATGGCCCTGATGAGTATTGTCATGACATCTGCAAAAAGAAACGCGTTCTATTCCGCAATCATTCGAAGATAGCAGGAAATATGGTGTTAGGGTGCAATTTCATACAAATATGTTTAAGCCAAATGCTGGGAATTTAATTTTGCAATCAGAATTTGCTGCAACAGAAAAATTTGTCGTACTTATTTAGTGGATTTTAAAGCAAGACAACGCCCCATATCCACTTGGTGAAAGCATTTTTTGCCAGTGAAAATGAGGTATTATTGTCATGGCCACCATATTCAACTGATCTTATCATAGCTGAAAACCTTTGCAGATTACTGTCCTAACAAATTTACTAAAATGGCAAGCAGTCCGAAAGTTGTGAGGAGCTGATTGCCGCATTCAAAGCGCAGTCTCGACAAAGATTCCATTGAATTATTTAAAAAAATCTCAAGTTGAATTTTTAATGTAATTTTAAATCATAGAGGTTGTACAAAACATTGAAAATATGTGAAATGAACGAAAATTACAAATGCGGTTAAATTTCTGTTTTTTCTGATCATTTAAAAAGTGCGTCTAATCAAGTGACGCAAAAATATAAAAAATTACAGTTAATTGTCTCTCACCGATCCTTAATTTATGTTTTTTTTTTGAGAACTTAACCACCATCCTCATAAATGCAATTTTTTTAAAATGAGAACAAAAAAAAAGAAAAATACGCAATTCATTGAGAAAAAAATTGTGCGTCTAATCAATTGAAACGCACTGTATGTATTACTTTCATCGTGGTTAATGTTTTTTGACATTTTTGTATTTTGTAAAGAAAATTTGTGACTTTTAACGAAGTAATTTTTTTTTTACTACAGGTAGGAGGTATGAACCTTTTGAAATAAAATTCATCTTTATAGCATTTAAAAATGGATTATAAAATTTGAAAATTAATTGTTTAAAAAAAATTTGCAACTTTTTCACAATGAAAGTTAACTTACCCTCAATATAGTGCCAGAGCCATAGTATTCTGAGCACTCTGACCAATCAGTGGTTATACTTTTCATATTCTCCTTGTTGCAATATGATTTTGTGATGCTTTAGCATCTGTAACGTATGTACTCTTTGGTGGTCATCGTCAGCAACAGAAGTAACAGCTGCATCAGGAAAACTGCATCGTCTAAAATCAATTTTTTCGTAATCATCTGTGGCTTAGCTGGTTCGTCTTTTTCAGATCGTTCCAAATCGACTCCGAACTGGAGACCCTTTTCCATTAACAAATGATGTCCTTTTGAGTTGCTATATTTCTGTAACGGCCATAGGTACTGCAAAGAAAATGAGAAAGGAAAGACAAAAATAAAGTTCTCAATGTGTATTTGTACTTTATTCATTTTAAGAGGAATATTTAAAAAGAAGTAGGAAAACATAAAATATCAAACGAAAAAGCAGAAATTTACATGAATGATTTCTACTTTAACCTCCCTATGGAAATTTGCTATACTGTCTATACTAAGTCCTGACACCTACCCCATAGTCAAAGAAAAACCGCTTCTTTTCTGTTAATTACTGATTGTACCCTTTTGCTCATTTTCGTCTCTCTGTTCAAATTAGCGAGTGGAATTGCAAGCCAAAGAAGCAAAAAAGCAAAATTATAGGAGATCATTCGGGTTGCATTTAAATCTCTCCCAAAAACTAATTTTTCGCTAAAGTGATTTTCAATCAGAAGTACTATTTTCGAAAATCTCATCAGAGCTTTTCCGTCCATCTAACCAGCCATCATTTGTGTGGTTCTTTCATTGGTTATTGAAAGATGGTAAGCGGCGCTATGGTGAACTTAATTCACCAAAGTCAAAAATCGTCATCATGCTACGATAATTATCTGCTGAATAATATTAAATGACTTAAGCCTTGGGTTAAGAAGTTGAAGAAGAGAGTGAGAAACGTCGCCTTAACACGCTTTGATATGGGGTCGGATAATGAGGATGATGGTCGTAAAAGGTTTACATTAATTTTTCTTCTTTTTTTTACATGTTGTATACTCGTTTATGTCTCTAACCTTAAGCGCGAAACTTTTACCTTCATTTTTAATTACCGGAATATCTTTTACTCGTGATACAGAAGTTGTATAAATTTTTTCTCTTCCTCCGTTCAGCTTTACCAGCGTGAGAGGGGGATCTTCATGATGAATCAGTGGAACGGCTTACCATCATCATCGTCATTGCTGATGCGATGCCTGTGTCCTTGGAACTTTGTTTTCACAAAGAGAAACATTTTTCCGCTGCAAGAACAAGTTTTGGATTTTATTTAATTTTCTTTTAAGGGGTCTTAAGTTTTTGGTTGCTTTGAGTTCTGATATAGAGTACCAATTCCTGCAAATTGGTAGTAGCAAGGATAACTTCGTGTGTGCATATAATGCATCACAATTTTTTGGGTGTTGGAAATTACTTGGCAGTTAACTGAAAAAGAAGTAGTTAGTCGAGAATATCTTTATGAATAAAAGTGTTCTCAAAAGTCATTCATCAAATATAATTAAAAATCTTTTATAAAATAGGAAATTAAGCTGCTGTCAATTATAACTTAAAGTCATATGACCTGTTTTATCAACGAAATAATTAACATTTTATTTAAATACAAAAGAATAAGTATTTATAAGGATATAAATATAATTTAAAATAGATAAAGGGCACGACTGGGTCACACAAACTTGCTCTAAGGGCAAGTTGCCTTCGTGTTACAAACTGCAAAATTGGTTGACTTTTTATAACATTTTCGATTTTTTTTGTGAAAAAAAAAAAGAATTTAAAAAATCAAACTTTAAAAAAAACACTTTTTTTTATAAATGTTTTATTGCAGTTTTAATTGAGCTTAGCAGAACTTTAAGACCATAAAATTTTGTCGAAGTCGGTGCAGTTAATTATCATCTCCGGAAAAATAATTAGATGAAAGATCACCGTTATCAAAAATGCACTCACACAAGATTTTATCAAAATTGATTCGATTTTTTTTTTTTGAGAAAAATGAAATTGAAAAACTTTTTACAAAAAATGTTTTCTAAATTTTTTTTATTGCAGTATTAATCAAGCTTAGTAGAAGTCTTGAAATATAAAAAAAAATTGAAATCGGTGAAGCCGTTTAAGAGATACTGTGTATTAAAAAAGTACCGTTTTATGGCAGTTATTACCTTCCTTTAATAATCATCTCAGAAAAAAAATTCAGATAAATCATTGGCAACAAATCACTCATATAGAATTTTATAGTTGATCGGAATTTTTTCGAGAAAAAAGCAATTCAAAAAACTTACTTCCAAAATTTTTGATTGTAATATACGGGTGAGTCATGAGCAATGCGACAAAATGCTAGGGCGTGTAGGTTGCGTTGAGACAAGAAAAAAATCGTATGGGAGGGGGGTCTATTCCCCTCCGTTTAGCCGGGAGGGGCAATTTTCGAAAAAACTGACTTAAAATGGGAAAAAAATTATTTAAAATCAACGGCTTCATTCACAATGCTGTGCGATACGTTTTTGAAAAGCCAATAATTTTTTCTTTCATTCTGTGTTTAAATAAATCTATTCTAAGAAATAGTTTTTGAAATATTAATTTTCAAAGTCAAAATTTTGAAAAAAAAAATTGAAAAAAAAATTTCAAATTCATTTTTTTCCAAAATTTTACGTAATTAAGTGCTAATTTTAATTTCAAAATTCAATGCTGTTATTAATTTTAAGTCTAAATCAGAAAACCGGATGCAAAAATTTTATGTCGTTCTCAAGAAATTAAAAAAAAACCAAAACCACCTTTTTCTAAGAAAAACATTTATTTTTATTGTAACGAAGCAATTTATTTATTTATTTAGCATTAATCTTAGTTTTTTTTACTTTTTTTTTAATTGGAGTTTTATGAGAACATAATAAAATTAAATAGTATTGGAATAACCCTGGATTAATATTATTTTCATTGATAACTTCTGAAAACTGACCTGTCAATATTTTTGCCTTGGCCTGCCCGCAGCCCATGGGTTCTACCTATTATGGGGACAATAGGGACAATAAAACCGCATTTTTTTTAATGAAAAAAAAGAAAATTGCAACGCAAGATAAATAAAAGGCATTGCAGTTTTGCTTAGTAATTATTTCAAATATGAATATTAACTCATTAACACGTAACGATGTCAAGCTCATACACCCGAGAAGAATTAACGGACATGCATTTCTGCTACGGTTTAGCTAATGGTCGAAGTCGTGAAGCCGAAAGACTGTACGCTGAAAGATATCCCGATAGGAGGTGTCCCCATCATAGCACGTTTCCAAGAATCCACCGACGTCTAAGAGATCATGGAGTCTGGAGCATCGAAGAAGCGAAAGGCCAGTTTCTGATGAGTCAAGAATCTTAGATGAAAGAATTCTGGATTTAGTCCGAAATAATCCCTCCGTCAGTACAAGAAGGATATCCACTATGCTTGGAGTGTCCCAATCTAGAGCATGTCGAGTACTTCGGGCGGAAAATTTACACCCGTACCACTTTACGCCTGTTCAGGAACTCACCTCAAACGACAAGTTATTGAGAACCGAATTTTGTAGAACATTACTACTTAGAAATGAAACCGAACAAAACTATTTTAGAAGAATATTCTGGACGGATGAAGCACAGTTTACTAGGGATGGGGTTACTAACTTCCACAATTTACATTATTGGAGTAGCGCCAATCCACACAAAAAAAAAACAAAACAAATCACAACACCGCTTTAGTTGTAATGTTTGGCTTGGTATTGTTGGACACACTGTGATCGGGCCCCGGTTTTTGAATTCCATTATTAATGGAGAATCATACCTGCAATTCCTACGAGACCTTTTACCCGATTTATTAGACAGCGTTCCATTGGTTATAGCAGATACTTTAATCTACCAACAAGATGGTGCTCCAGCACACTACAGCTTACAGGTGAAAAACTGGCTGGATGATCATTTTAGTGACCGTTGGATCGGAAGAAGGGGCCCCACGGAATGGCCGCCTAGGTCACCAGATTTAACTCCCCTAGATTTCTATGCATGGGGATTAACTAAAAAAACTAAGATTAATGCTTCTTAAATTGCTTCGTTACAATAAAAATAAATGTTTTTCTTAGAAAAAGGTGGTTTTGGTTTTTTTTTAATTTCTTGAGAACGACATAAAATTTTTGCATCCGGTTTTCTTATTTAGACTTAAAATTAATAACAGCATTGAATTTTGAAATTAAAATTAGCACTTAATTACGTAAAATTTTTAAAAAAATGAATTTGAAATTTTTTTTTCAATTTTTTTTTTCAAAATTTTGACTTTGAAAATTAATATTTCAAAAACTATTTCTTAGAATAGATTTATTTAAACACAAAATGAAAGAAAAAGTTATTGGCTTTTCAAAAACGTATCGCACAGCATTGTGAATGAAGCCGTTGATTTTAAATAATTTTTTTCCCATTTTAAGTCAGTTTTTTCGAAAATTGCCCCTCCCGGCTAAACGGTGGGGAATAGACCCCCCCTCCCGTACGATTTTTTTCTTGTCTCAACGCAACCTACACGCCCTAGCATTTTGTCGCATTGCTCATGACTCACCCTGTATTAATTAATACTAAAGGAACTTTCAAATATAAAATTTGGTCAAAATCGGTGCAGCCGTTAAAAAGACAATCGCTTTCGAAAAATTACCGTTCAATTGCAGGTACCGTTAATAAGCATATCTCAGGATAAATAAAGTGCACGACTGGGTTGCACGTACTTGTTCTTGTGGCAAGTTGGCACGAAAGTAAAATTAAATTTAATAATTTTTTTAATATAAAAGAAAAAAAAAACATATGAATTTTTCACAAAAGTGCTAAAAGTTCTTCTTAAAAAGACTCAAGCCAAAATCAAAGTATGTCGAAAATTTTGTTCCTTAAATATAAAATTACAAAAAAAAAATATTCCAAAATCGTTAGAGCGGTTTTTAAATAAATCGATATTTACTTAATTTTTTTATAAAAAATTGAAAAACGCATTTTATGTACAAAAAATAAACAAAAATTGTCGAAGTGTTTTCCAAATATTGAATTTACAAAGAAATAAATTAAAAAAATTAATTTAAACTAAAATTAAACTTTTTTTGCAAAATGTTAGTATTGAAATTTGTTTAAATCATCTGGACCTTTCTAAAAAAATCTTCTTTTTTTAACATTGACAATTTTTATATTTTGTATCCTTTAAAAATCATTTGGCATTGTGAGAAGCTAGGCCCTTAATGTGCCACACAACCTATAAACAACCATTATTATAATATGTCGGACTATCACGCCGGAGGTCTGGGTTGAGCCCTCCCAGTACACTTAATGTTTTTTCAGGGACGCTGCCTTTTGCGGGGAAGTGAAAAATCCTCCTAGAGTATTGTATATCTTTATTATAAGTGCTCTTACCTTAGTCGTTTGGATTCGACGAACATTTTTTTCTATAGATCCCCTCAAAACCTGTATGTGGAATTTTAGAACTATAACAACGCATACAAGACGATTGGTTGAGAGTCTAAAAATGTAAGTCTGAGTTAGTAAGATGTGGTTCTTCGGATAATAATTCGTTTGGTATAATGTTTTGTTCGAAATAATACAATACCTTCTTTTTTCAAACGTCGACTAATGAGTTAATTCGGTAAAATTCATCCGGATAACCAAAAACTTAGTTCTACGAGGAAAGATCAATCTGAATACAAAACTCAACAACTAGTATAGGTAAACAACGAACCACAGTGGGCGATTCATCTCTTCGATTCCCGTTCACTCGACATCTATATTCAGTTAAACGCCAGGGGAACTACTTTATCAATTTTAATTTCGAATCTTTCGAATATCAATTTTAATTCAAATGTCACATTTATATATCGAAAAAAAAAATTGAAAATGAAATCTAACTTAATAAACAAACAAAATTAAAAGAATTGGATAATGCCGCGATTTTTTTTCGAGGTTTCCAGTAAATTTCGGGAACAATTGATGTGAGAAACGCAAAATACCACATTTTTTTTTTTTTTTTAAGTGTGTGTAGTTTTTTTGAAAAGTATTGTGTATGTGTCTTGCACATGAGTAACCGACGGGGAATGTTTCCTTTCGAACGTTTATTTTCAACGAAACGTTCCCCCTTCAGAATAGAGCTGAACTGATTTTCGGGAAACGTTTCCCCCGCCGTTTAACAGAATAGGGCTGTATATGTTGTTGTGATTTTCTCCCGCCTAAACGGGGGAAAATAAACCCCCACTTCTATACGATTTTTTTCTTGTCTTAACTCCACCTACACGCTCAAGCTTTTTGGTGCACCTTTAACCAATCACCCTGTATAACAGGAACCGAAATATTTAATAAAATTTAAAATCGAAGATGGCCACCAAGGATTTGTTATGATCCTTTGAATGGGAAAATAAAATTGTGGCTTGTACAAATTTTTGGGTCAGCTTTAGACTTCATAAAATTCATTGCTTTTCGTGAATAAAAGACAAAACCAAAAAATTACAAAGGCTAACTAAGCAGAAAATTTACACATTATTCCATTTTTGCATTATATCAAATTCAACATTTTGCAAATCATATTCACTTTTTTGCAAATCAAATTCACGTTTTATATTTAATCCAAAAAAGATTTTCAGTACAGGAAATATAGGACGTTTGCATCTCATCGATCTGCATTAGTATATCGCAAATAAAAGCTCTATAGCAGCCGTATTATGCATAATAAATCGTTTCAAGTTACATTGAAACAGTACCAGTGTTACCATCTGGTAGATAAAATCTAACAAAATGTTTTATTTGCCAATTATGTTAGCGCTTCAGATTCTTTTTTTTGCAAATCAAGTTCACGCTTAAAGAAAAGTAGTATTATTAGTACAGGAAAACGGAAAACTAATTGTAAATTTTCTGCTTTCAGTGGGATTTTTTGTTATGTGTTGTAGAGGGGTGCCTTATAAGTATAAAAAATTGTTTTTGATATTACGAAAAAACAAAAAATACAAACGTCGAAATTTCGCGAGCAATTCATTTTAATATCCCGGTCAATTAAATTGTGCGCAAAAAGAGTGTAGAGAGTAGTGGAGACTTGAACCGGTTATCAACCGTTTCACCGTGGAACTGCGTACCACAAAACGAAAAGAAAGGCCGGGAAATTTCGTTTATGATTTCACTGTGTCATTTTTGTATAGGATTTTTCGTTTTACTTCAGCTGCATATTAGGCTTAAAGATTTCGATGTGCTAAGCGTGAATCCGAAGTCAGAAAAATCCTACTACTCGTCGTTTTGGAGATATTCTTGTTTGAAAATCAAAAAAAATGTTTTTTTTGTTGTTATGTTATAACATGCGAGGTTGTTTGTTTCAACATTAATAATTGCATTTTCGAAAAAGGATCGTATCTTTTTCTTTAAGATTCCGTTGAAATCTTTCCGTTATCTTTTTCTCTGTCAAAAAAATTCTTTTTTTTTTGCAAGCCTTCATACTATAAAATTAAAAAGTCAATTAAGATGATTTTTGCTTTTTTTTAGATGTTTTTGAGCGATCCTATTTTCAATTATTTTCTCTAAAAGTTAACTAATACTTCATTTTAGAAATGAATTCATTTTTTGATGTTAAAAACTGAATTTCTGTTAAACAGTGAATCTATGATATAATATATGCCAAACACATTGGGGCAAAATTTTAAACGATTTAGCATCATACAAATAAATTTATAGCATAATACTAGGTTAAAAAACTATTGTTTTGTGACCTAGTGTGATGCTAAATATGTTTGAGTATGATTCTAAATCGTTTAAAATTTTGCGCCATTATCTTCAGCTGAAGTTTTTTCGAAGAAGAAAAATGATTTTTGAAAGATTTAATCAAATTTTGAAAACAGAAAAATAGTTCTTTCAGAAACCTCGAAAACCAAAAAAAAAAACTTTTTTTCTTTTATACCCTTGCGAAATCTTGAAAACTAGACGTAGCATCGAAAAAGTAAGTATCAAGTTTTGATCAGGGTACCGAATGTACTAGGAATCAGTTTTACTTTTTGTGGCATCAAAATCACTGTAGACCAGTGTTATCAAACGAAACGATTTGTGAATCGACTTTTCGATTATTTATTTACAGGCAAATTTTTGTGAACATGCTACCATTATTTTTGTTTTCAACTAATAAATTATTTATCATATTTAATTTTTTTCATATATTTCAATGAAATTCTAATATTTAATTAGGTTTTCAAATTTAAAACATCTCTTAATTGGATACAATTGAAAAATTGATGAGCTACAACTCACCAGCATCAGATACAAAATACAAAATACCCAAAATCGTTTCAAGAATTTTTGTGTGTCAACGTTTTAATTGCAAAAACTTGTTCCTTCGTGAAATTTATTATTTTAATTTCAATACATGAACACTCCCGGATTACCTAATACCACTAACTAATACTTCAGCCTTCTATTCACATTGGCCTTAATGAAAACTGATTATCTGTCCAAAGGAGCTGCTAATTTTAAAAATCAAACTAGAGTGCATTTTCCACTTCACATTTTTCTATATTCACAATTCAAATATTTATTTTTCCAATTATTACATATCAAGTAGTTTACTGTTTTAACTAATTTTTATTTTTTATTTTCTCATCTCTTCAACAACCATCATCTACCACATTTGGTCTACTATAAATGTGGTCTGTACAAAGGACTCAATAGATAAACATGGTTACATATCCTCATAGAATATCCTCACTGCATTTATAATTAAAATGAAAAAGTGCTGTAATTGAACAAGTTTGTTTTGAAAATTTATATTTTTATTCAAGTGTATTGGAAATATTCAAAACCCTCCCAATGTTTACACACTCACTATTCATTTGAACAACTGCAATAATATTAAGCTATAGGAATGGGAATTTATTTCTTAACTTGTTGTTTCTCTCTATTCTGGTTGTGGATAAACCACCACCCAGCATGATCCCTTTTTATGGAGGACCTATATAAAGTGCTTAAATAGCCCTGGCCCTTCACATAATCTATATTCTGATGTGTTGATTTAGATGGAAATTTAAAATAGGTCAAAATATTCAAATACAACATGTAAATTTATCATATTTTTTTTTTAATAAAGAGCTATAGATATTTTTGTAGAAAACGCATGCATTCTAATAAATATAAAAACAAATTGAAAATGTAAATAAGATAATATTTAAACAACTTTACTAGAATTTGTTGCATACTTTCGTATGCTGATAAACATTTTAGTGACGCACTGAGGTGTGTTACATATAATGAACGGACTGCAGAGACACTTATAATAATTATTAAACAAAGATGATCTTAACTTTCAAGAGGACCAACAGGTCAACAGCCAAGAAATATATCAAGGACTAGTCCTTCATCCTTTTGCGAACTTCTGCTATGGCTGTTGTTGCATAATTTATCTTATATTAATATTTTACATAAGTGGATATTGCGTACTCGTACGTCCCATTTAGATAAAACTTTCCAGCATAATGTGTGCTCATATAAAGGTAGTTAATGTCCAGACCACTTTTACACTATGGTAGAAAAAAAAACAACAAAATTTAGTAAAAGGTCAACATGTTGGTGCGATAACTTTTTATTATTTTTTATGGATGAAGTAATTTTTGTTGGCGACTTTGCTCCTTTCCGCACAGCTATTTCTGAGCAAATTGCTGCAGATTGTCGAAAGGATATATTATATAATATGTGTATATGGAAATATGTATTATATTTATGTGGGTAGATGCAGAAAACATACTTCGTTTGTGTCTACTGTCTACATATTATGTGTGGTAATGGTAAGTACGTGGTTAGAGAGAGGTGTTATGAGAATGGTTTAAAAGCTTGTTGGAAACTTGTTTATAAAAAAAAACATTTATCATTTTGTGCAGATTGAATAAATTTTCTCAATAATATGTTGAGGTTTTAAAAGACTTTTGAGTATTTTAAACATGCATAATAAGTCTTGGTTTGGGATAAAGTTTAGATATAATTTAGTTTCAATAATATAAAAGTCTATTCGGACAACACTCAGTTATTATTTTGTAAAGTAATTTTTGTTGACGACTTTGGAGGTCGATGTATAGAAGATTGCAAGTCACGCAATTCCTTAGAATTTTTATTTGTTCTTGTTCGCCCAAACGTTAAGATATTTAAGGTTAAGACAATTAGATAATGTATAAGCAAAATGTTCATAATTCTGTAACTTTGTTTTTGGTTTAGAAAATAATGAAATCTGACTTTTTTCACTCTTTGGTTTCAAAAAAATTCATTTGTTTCATTGTTCGTAAAAGAAAAAAATACGCAACCGTTATATGGAAAGAACGATATTTCCGATATTCGCACCAAACATTTTAGACTTTTTTCCTTCGGAAAAAATGCCATATTAAAAAGTTATGTATATGGCCTTTTTGTCATTTAATTTTTAAGACAGTTTTTTCAATAGCGTGATTTTAGGGAGCCTTAAAATATATCTTTAGATTCCAAAATAATAAAAAAAAAAAATCGTACCTACAAAAGTTTGAACTAAAAATGCGATTACGCACACAAAACTGAATTTCAGACCACTTTTATTATTTCTATTTTTTTTTTTTTTAATTAAAAATGAAGTATTTTAAAATTAACGAATATCAGACATCAGTATATTAATTGTCAAATATTTTAGAAGACAAAATTTGAAGATTTTTCACTTTGATGATTATATTTCATAAATTAGAATTTAATTACTCTAGGTAAAAATCTAGGTGAATCTAATAACAACGATTATGTTTAAGAAAACTCATCGTTAATATTTTAACTTTAAAACAAGAAATCCTTCCAACCCTTTAAAATTCTCTTTCAGAAATTAACATCACCTTTCTCTCCGTTTTGATTTAATTAAGGACCCGACAGAACGAAGGTATTAAATCATTAATATCATTTGTTAACCTCTCTCATTAGCCTGGTGTCCTATGCACAATAAGGCACAACCTGTATGTTGAAGGCAACACCTGCCCATTTATTAAATCACAAACATAAGTCTCTTAGATAGTTAACTGTTAAAAGAGTACCCAAAGTCCCATTATATTTACACTTCTCATTAGCAATTCCCAGATTGCTATGATAGCCAAGGAAGAAATATTAGCGAATGGTATAGGTACCTCTACCTAATGTTGGTAGGCGTATACAAAACCAGCACACATGTTTACCTATGTATAAAGGACAAACAAATCGTTTCAACAGAACACCTAGAGCGAGGGTAGTGCTGCAAAAAGCACTTTTCCCTCTTTCCAATTTAAAGGATACAAATAAACATGCCAACCTTCTGACAAAACTTTTGTAGAAATTTAATTATTTTTAAGCAAAAACTCAACAGCTATATTTAGTAAAAAAGTTGAAACTGAAAGGAATACAAAAGAAGGTTGTGTGTGTGTGGTGTATACCACAGAAGTATGTATATGTTAAACTCAATGCATGACTAAAGTTTGTCATTCATAATTCGACTACATTTTATTAATTGCTACCTACAATCGGATCATAGTAAAAAATGATAACTTCAGGTCAATTAAATAAATAATACAGGCATGTTATCCCATAATCAACGAAAATCTAACAATACGAAATAAGCCAATCGTGAAAAAGAGGATTTATTAAATTAATCCGTTGAATTCATGGTCAAATGATTCGAATTACGATCTCGAAATATTTATTTATTCGTTCAGTTAATTTTTTTTTTCGTAGTTGCCTCCATCCGTCTGGCCATTGTTTATCCTGTAACTGAAATGAATATGAATGCATGCATCCAGCAGGATCTAGCAGAAAAATGAAGCAACAAAAATTGACATTATTGTTAAAAATGTTGTGGTAGGTCGTGCAAGCGTGCGTTACTATAAAAGAACTTGTTTTTTTTTTTTTTTTTTGATTATTACCTATGTGTTAAAAAATAGTGTCCATTTGGAAAATGAAGGATGTCGCATGTGTTGTCATATATATTTTGTGAAAAACATTTTTGGTATTTTTTTGTTGGTTTAGGTTGTTTTATTTGTGTTTTTTTGAGTTATTGAAAAAAAAATAAACTAGAAAAATGTTTAAAGTAAAAATGTAAAAAAAAAAAATGGACAACTAAGTAAATCATCATATAAAAAAAAAACACAAAAGGAAGCCCACCTCCTGGGGGATGTCGGTTGGTAAGTTCTATTTTTGGGAAACATCCGAATGGGGAAAGAACTATTGTTTGCGATATTTTGACACTAACATGCACTAAATAAAAACTGATAGAAGGTTATATCACAAGAACATGAACACTTAAAAAAAAATTATGCCACGCTCACCTGCGGTGTTTTTTTTTGTATCGTAGATAGGTAATTTAATTTTTTTTTGATGAAATGATTTTGGATTATTGCGAATATTGGTGAATTGAATGTTCTTTTGTTACTTTTTATACGTGAGAACATAATAGGATTTATATTGTTATGGTTGTGAGATGAAACAAGAGAAAAATACGAAAAGAAACAAACGGAAAAGCTTCAGCGAACAAATGTTGTATATTTTTTTTAATATAAAATTCAACAGAGGACAACAACCAAATAAAAAAAACAAGGATCAACAAAAAAAAAAAACATTTAATGAAGAAAAAGGAATTCCAGTGAGTTTATTCAAACGAAACACACAGAAGCTTTTGAAAAATTTGCAACGTTTAGGTAGATTATATGTAAATAAATTTGAAAATCAAAAGTCATAAAACAATTATTATTGCACATACATATTGCACAGTGCAAACATAAAATCAAACAGAAACACAACAGAACAAAAACAAGCAAATAAACTCCTCACCTGCAAATAAGGCAATGACAAAAGATTCATAGCTCGATGGCCACAACTACAGGCAGCCGTTTGTGGCACACCATCCTGTGCCTGTTGAATAAGACGATTCTGTTAAGAAGAACGAAAGAAAATATATTTTGTTTTATGTTATATGAAACCTTAAGGGGTTGTTTTCTTGAAAGTTTACCATGAAGAGTCAATCGAAAATCACTAAATTATCGACAAACAGAAAACTTATGAAAATAACAAAATAGAATTCATGACAATGACCTGTTTTCGAATAAATTTATATTTTTGTATAAAAAAAAATTAATGACGTTTTTCTGAAACAAACTAGGCTACTTACCAGAAGGACTAGAAGAAATGACCTAGATATTATAGCAGTTGAAGCTGCTACTTAATATGTTTAATAGGTGTTTTAACTGCAAAGAATTTGAAATAATGCCCATTTTGATAGACTGATATGCCCTTTTATTGAATTTTCACTTTGTTAACTCTTGTGCCATTAAAAAAAATCCGACCAAAAACAGTTTTTACCGAATAAATCCCTTCATATACCAACTAATTTTACGCAAAAAACAGTCATTACTCATCATGACGTTGAATTAAACTTGAGGAAATTTCCGACATTTATACCATTTATTTAAAAATAAAAAAATAAACAAATGTGTTTAATTTATATAATGTCATAACATATTTTGCCTCCAAATTAGTATGAAAAGAAATATTATGAAATAACTGTTTCTGGGATAAAATTTTTCCACATGGTAGTTCTATGTCTCACATACAGTGGTTGTTTTATTTGAATTTCTCTTTCTATTATTGTTATCTGGTCGCCCTTATTAACATAAACAAACGAAGTAAAAATATTGAATCCAAAAAGTAATTGTCAAAAATAAATATCAACATTTTAAGGGGAAATATGTTGTTCAAGGTAGAAAACGTCTCATGTTCGTATATTTATTGAAGAGCACAATTATTGTATGTATATTAACGTTTTGAGTGGGTCAAACATCATCTGAAATATTTCCTAAGAATCAAAACAACTGAGAAACCGACTCCCCAAAGCTATTTTTTTTTTATTTGGGAAACTGGTATTCGCTATGTGTAAAGAGACTGAGAAAAGAGATTTCTTAGTCAGTACACAAAAAGGTCTTGTTGCCAATTTGTAAAGAAATTAATACCCGTTTCCTTTCAAAGTGTGAATTAAGACCCGCGCGCCTTAATTCCGCGGCCCTTATTTCACTCCATTAAATGCACCTATTAGGTCTGTTTCCAAATTGAAATTTCGTGATAATTCACTCGAATTCCTGTGAAAAAGCATTCACGTAGTCAAAAAATTCACAGAAATTCGGAGAAGACAGAGCTCACGGTAAACAGTTTCCCACACTGCAAATTTCAGTCCAATAAATTTCTACGGGCAGCAAAATGTGGTGGTCAAAAATCAGTTTAATTTTTTTTGTCAAATACATAAAAATAAAAAGCACGACTGGGTAGCACAAACTTGCTCTCGTAGCAGGTTACCTAAGAGCTTGAAGAACCTTCCACTAAATTATTTTATATGAAATTTTTCTTAAATTCTTTCAAATAATTGAATAAGAAATAATTAAAAAAAAATAATAAAATCAAATAACTTTGGAAATAAATTTATAACAAACCAGAATTTAAATTAATGGAAAATAAAAAAACTCGTAGGTACAATAATTTAATTTTATTTAAAAGTTAACTTTTTCGAGAATTATTATATTCTCATCATCAGACAAGCAAAACTAAAATTGGGTTTTTCGAGAAAATCGTGGTATGATAGTAATTATTAAATATTACAATATATTTTAGGGTTTTGTTTACCATAATCGTACGACCAATTTTTGGAAAAATCGGGTTTTTCAAACAACTTTTTTAAAATATTTTTATGAAAAATTTTGAGTATGCCATATTGCGCAAATAAATAATATTCACGCGAAAATTAAAAAAAAAATATTCTGTAATTGTCATAATTTTGTTTTTAAAAGTTATGATAAAATTAAGTATGCCATTATCGTTTGGCTGTATGGACTTTTCCAGAAATAACATTTGGTTAAGATCCGCTGAGTTGTTAACGAGAAAGTCTAAAAAAAAAACGTTATATGGTAGATACCGTTAAAATGGTTTCTTAAGAATAACGGTTTAAACCGCCTAAAAAACCTTTAATGACGTATCACTCATGTCAATTTAATCAAAATCGTTAGAGCCGTTTTCGAGAAAAACTAGTATTTTCATAACCGTTACGTATATGGCAGGTACCGTTATTTTTAAGCCTAGAACATAAATATCGCGCCATTTTTTTGGTTTTATTTTTTCTACAAAACTAGTAAGCCACGGGCAAACGTTTGCCCGCGTAACGATATACCGCGGCACGTTTGCCCGTCATTTACTACTTTTGTACCTAAAATAAAACCTAAGAAATCACGCGATTTCTTTGGTTTTATTTTCAGTACAAAAGGAGTAAATGGCGATAACGTTACGCGGGTTATTGTTACACGGGCAAACGTGCTACGGGAAAATGTACACGGGAAAACGTAGCCAACCCGTCTGTTTGATGCCATTTCTTGCAGTTATAGAAAATGCAATAACTGGCCTTTCACATATTTCAAAATGAAAAAAAACATGCATGTTTAAATATTAATTTTTTATACATATAATAACTTAATTTTTCAATGTATCACATTTGATACACAACACACAATTTGTAATTGCTTTTTAGCGTCCTTGAATCATATGATCAAAGTATACAATATACTTCACTGTCTCCAAACAATGGGGTCATCGACCCTTAAGTCACATAGATACAAATTCATAAGCTATTGCAATCAAGTTTGTAATATATGAACTTACTGTTCATATAAACATTTATAAATTATATAGTACAGTCGATATGTCAGATTAAATAGGGCTACCTGGAAAATATTCTGATCTTACTGAAACTTTTCAGATTGTTTGGGGAGGAGTGAAAAACCCCACATTTTTTGAAGTTTTTCTGTTTTTCACTTTTATTTCTTAAACTAAGCACATTTTGGTCATCAGTCCATACTCTATCACAGAATTAAAAAAAAACTGAAAAAAGAAATCAAAATTAAAAAAAAAGAAAAACGGTAATGTCTGCAATAACATGTTATACCTTTTTGTAAAACCAGAAATCTCTTCTTTTGTTTTGTTTTTAAATAAAGTTTTTATATCTAACAGTTTTTGAAATATTAATTTTCAAACTAAATAATTTTTTTTTTTTTCAATCTTTGTCTAACTTTGATTGTCTGTATACCTATCTCCGTTAGTATTGGACCGACAGATCAGTAGTACACATTATTTCAGCATCCACTTTTCTCAAAATTAATAAGAACATTGAGTTTTGAAAACAAGAATTATAACTACATACAATTTTAGAAATAAATTTTTTTTTTTTTTCAAAAGTATTATGTAGCTTGAAAATTATATTTTTAAAAATTGTTTGATAAAAAAAAATGTATTACAAATTATTAATAAATCAGCTATATATCCATCAATGTTGGACCTACAGATTTAGTTTACCAACCAATTTTTAGGATATTTAATGGTCTTTAATTTTGTTATGCAATACAAAATGTGCTTAGCTTAAGAAATATAAGCAAAAAAACTGAAATAAATGTCAGACAAAATTGGGGATTTTCGCGGGAGCGGTTCGGAAGTCCGTTTTTTTAAATCCCGTTTTTTATAATCCCGCATAAAAAAAAATAAAATCCTGATTCTAAAGTACCGCTTTTTTAAAATCCCGCTTTTAATAATCCTGTTTAAACAGAATTCCGTTTCTCGTTAGCCCGCTTTTTAAAATCCCGTTTAATCCCGCTTAGCCCGTTTCGTATTTTGATAAATTTACTGAATGTTGTACACATAAATATTACCTAGCAGAGAAGCTGGGCTGAGCAATAAAGTGGTTTGTGTGAACATTTTTTTTTTATTAATATAAACTTCAACAGATAACGGCTAACTGTTTTTCTAGTTGCATTTTCTGCAAAAACTGGTTGGTTAAGCAAGAGAAATATTTAGTGTTTGATAAAGCGGCAAACGTAGGTACATGTGCAAGTTTATGTCACCCCATCATCATCACTCATCAGCATTGGGCTGTAAAATAAACTCAATCCCGCTTTTGGAATCGACACAAGGTGTTTTATTTTAAAAATCGCGGCGATTTTTAAAATAAAACACCTTGTGTTGATTCCAAAAGCGGGCTTATAAAAACGGGAATTTAATAAACGGGATGGTAAAAAACAGGATTTTAAAAGCGGGATTATATAAAAACGGGATTTTTAAAAACAGTATTTTAAAAAACGTTATTTTAAAGACAGGATTTAAAAAAAACAGAATTCTGAAAAACGGGCTCCCGAACCCAACCCGATTTTCGCCGCTCCCTAAGTTAGCATAGGGTTCTCGATTCCAAAAAATAAACGTTTCTTTTATCAAACAAAAAAAATTATTTAACTTAAATACGAAAGAAGTATTTTAGTTAAATTTGAAACCTTGTTGAACACAAATGGTATTTCTGCAAGAAAGTATGAACGTATTTAGAGACGTGTTTTAGGTAATCACTTTTTTGGGGGACTGTGAAATTTCTTGTATGCTTTGATCAGTTATGTAGAATCATAAAATCAGAAATTTTGTATGGGAACAGTTAAGTGAAGTTATTTTAACTAAAATTCCAAATTCGGTTGCTGCGAATTTACGAACTTAAAGCATATGGTTTCTTACGTAACAAAAAGAAAAGTCTGCAACCAGTAGAGAACGAGAAATTGTATTCACGACCTTATTCAAAATCATGCTATAGAAATCTCATTTTCTACCAATATTTTCAGTATTGAAGTATCAGTAATAAATAACGCATCGCTTTTTGTCTGGCGTGGTTTTTTTGTGGTAAAATGTTTAACCAATAATATCAAATTGAGTCAACATCAGCTATTATAGGTGATACTATATGTTGAATAGAAAAAGTGCTTTTAATTTCATAAGGAAATCTAATTACTTTTTTTACAAAATCTATTCCAAAAGACATAATTCTATTTCGTCATTAATTTTTTTGTGAGCAGTGTATTTGTTTAAAATTGAATAATGCAAAAGCACTTACTTCCTCTTCCATTATGCTATTATCAGCATGCTGCATTCCATCGGATTTTTGTCGACGGCTTCTTTCCCTGCCATTGGCTTGTTGTTTTTGTCGTCTTTGTGTGTTTTGTGGTCTAAATAAAACAAAGATGGAAATTCTCTTATAATGTAGATACATACTTTCTCTTCTCCTTATCAATTCAAGTAACTATCTAGTAAGGAAATTATTTTGAACAAGTACAATAAACAACACCCTAAGAAAGTAAGTATGTACGTTTAAATATTTAGGTAGAAATTAATCCGAATCCATAATCTACTTTTGTATCTGAAGGATACTCATAGTAAACTTCAACTATTCACAAATTTAACATTGTAATATAATATTCCTACAGTGAACAAACATAATCCAAAGTTAAAAAAAATGAAGAGAGACAAGAAAATTGAACTATAAAATTGGATTAAACTAAAAGAGAAGATACAGATACGTCATCTCTGATATCGAATTATGTCTTTCGTGTAATGCAGCGCCGTCGTTGCTGCAGGTACCCACATACAGTTACCATACTATATATCTATTGCAAGACTTACCCCACATCAGATATCATATCAGCAGAAGCAAAGGTTCTATGCCGCTTCTTTCCCGGACCAGACGGTCTGCAACGAACAAAGGAGATAGATGGAAAAAAAAACATGAACATCACTACTCTGCTCTCTATATAATATATACGATATTAATTCAATGCACAACTCACAATCTCAGTCACAATATACAATACAATACAATTCCCTTAACATATCTGATTTGTGTTTCTCGTAGTCCTCCAGTTCCGGGCTTCGCCTTCACTTGGATATTAATCTCGGCAGTGCTCAGTCCCACATGACACGAATAGATTCCGGCATCCCGGAATGTAATGTCCAGCACCCGGAGAGCGCCTTTCTTTGAGACTTTGAACTTTCTCGATTTGGCCAACGGCTTGTGGTCCTTGGTCCAGCGTATTTTGGTTCGATTGTACTTCTTAACGGGACACTTGATTTTCACTTGTGTCCCGAAAAATACTACCGCCGCTCCGGCCTCTTTTAGTGTGATTTTGTTCTTCTTCGGGTCGTGCTGGATGTGTGTGCTGTTGTTGATGGATACAACGGGTTTGGGGTCCTCGGGAGGACATGGCTTTACGTTACAATGCTTCTTATCAGCCGGTTTAGCACTCGGACACATCGATTCGGGACGCTCGATTTTGTGCTCCTGAGCCATTATTTGCTTGCATTCAGCTTTGCGTTCTTTGATCCCATAGTGGCATGTGTGCGAGCACTTGGACCACTCACCCACCTCCCATCGAACTGGGCAATCAAGGACATTGCAATACTGACGATCTGCTGGTGGTGGCTGGGGACACATACTGTCATACTGTTCGGTACAACCATTGTGTTTTCGCCACCCCGTGTCACTTCGTTAATGCATTGCACTTCCTGGGTTTTGATTCCAATACCGCATGACTTAGAGCAGGGTGTGTAGTCGGAGTAGTTCCAGCGGGGTGGGCATGGACGGTCATTGCATGTTCGCACCCGAGCTTCTGGTTTGGTTTCGGATGAGCATAGGAATGGCGACAGCACCCGTCCGTTATCTTCTCTCACGCAATTAATGATAAGATCCTCCAAACCGCCCAGACAGGAGGCACTACAACTGGTGTAGCCTTCTTCACGCCAAACATATTTTTTGCCTGGTTCGGATACGCCAACTTAAATCGAATCCCGGGGATACTGTTTGTCATAGCCATGCGAGGGTAGCATGCATGGCTCTTAGACGCATCTTTCCACTTCATCGTGTGGTTTGGGGCCTTCGCAAAGGCTGTCATTGACAGTGGCAATAGTTCGGCTGTATTCAAGGAAGATCTTGCATTTGTAGGAGCGACGACGAATGCCTTCGCCACAGCTTACGCTACACGAAGAGCATTCAGTGTTCTTGATGAATCTGCAATATAAGGAAACAAAAAGAGGTTTGAAATATTTTTTTTTTAAAAGCCCGAGTGTGGTACTAAAAAAATTGTTGTTGCGTGATGTCATATCGAATCCAATTGATAGCTTTACTGCCCTGTGTGAGGGCGAGATTTGCAGTTCGGTCGGTTGTTTTGGAATCAAATTTGACAGGAATGTGGTGATTTTGTATCATGATTGTATTCACTGAGCCCCATTCGCGGTGAATATTGATGAGGCATAGAAACCAGTGTTGTGCCACGTAAGACTATAAATGTAGACTCCACTGATTAATAAGGTGCGATTGAATATTTTTTACTTAAATTATAGGTTAAATGTACATATGTATATGTACCTATAGGGCAAGTATTGGATTCGTGTACAAAAAAAATTACGATGATATAGAGAACGAAAATAGAGGGTCCAGCAATTCTGTCTGTCTGATGTCTTTCTATCTGCTTCGTCACTAATCTACAGCTTAAACGGTGGGCCGATTTAGCTCAAATTTGAAATGTAGAATTTTTAAGTAGAAACCATTGTATGTATATTACATATATACATTTCTATAGTACTTGTCATGGAGAACAATCACCTACAGCGTAATCTAATGAAACTTGTGATTTAAACATTCGGAGGTACTTACATTCAACCCAGTTTATTCTGTTCTTTTCTTGTACCGGTAAGTGTTAAGTATGTTGACATTATTTTTAAATCTATAAAATCAATTCCGGCAAACTTTGATAACCAGGGGCGGACTTGAAGTCAAGGGCCCCCAGGGACTTTTAGCAAAAGGGCCACATTTAACATAAATTGATAGAATTATTAAAAATATGAGTTGATAACATATGTACTCATCAATATTCATTAAATATTGACTTATTATGTTTAATTTTGGTATTTTATGGGAAAATTGATTCCAAATACGAACCGCTTAGGGGAAGAACTGCCGACTATTACATATTTAGTCTCAGAGGTAAAATCAATACTGACCTCTGTGAACGTGCAAAATTAAGTTTGTTAAATAAATAATTCGGAGTAGTACTATCAATGATTTTAAATAGTGCGAGTAGAGTTCTGTATTTGAAAAGATCTTGTAGAAGACAATCTGCAATCTATTTTGTAAAGTTTGAAACGTAATCAAATCTTTTGATATTAAAAATGTATCTAGCACAATTATTAAAAGCCACATCTAACTTTCTTGCTGACTCTTTATTAAAGTATTAAAATTTTTATTTTAATGTTTGTTGGCAGAAATTTCTTCGTAGGACTGAGCCCTCGGAGGATATCATATATTTTTGCAACAATATGGTTTACTTGATCATTACAGATAAGACAAACATAGAAATGTATTCCAAGGTTCTTAAGTGTTTTATTCAAGTTGAACAGCAGAGTTATTTACTTATATAAGTGGAGGAGGAGTATTAGTAGGATTTATTTGCATTCATTTGATTTGTAATAAATTTTTCAAAACTTTACTTAAAAACGGAAGGATTGCAATTGCATTAAATCGGTATTTGTTGGTGACGATGATTTTGGTAATGGAATTTTTTTTCCAACATACAACATAGCTGTGAAACAGGCTCCAGGTCCTTCAACAGATCTAAAAGAACCCCAAAGAACCTGAAGGGGCCCCGATAATGCTGAAAGGCTCTCAAATTGAGTTGTAGAGCCTCCAACATAGCTGAAAAGGCCTTTACCAAAGCGGTTACGACAGAGCCAAGGGGGCACCAAAGGAACCAATAGAGCTGAAAGGGTGTCTTATAAATTTGTAGGGCCTCCAAAATAGCTGAAAAGAGCTCCATCCAAGCGGTTAGGTCCTTTAACAGAGCTAAGAGGAACCCCAATATAGCTGAAAAGGTTTCTAATAGATAAACAGAGGGCTTTAATAGAGCTGTAGATTTTATAGGCCTCCCAACAACATTTGAGGCAAAAAAGTATTATATTCGCTGTTGGGTTTTCATGAAAACTAATTCTTTTATAAACTTTTTTTTTTTACTGAAGAAGCTCTTATGCTTCTTTCGCTTGCCCAGACAGAGGCAAATGCCCGGGTGCCCGGTGGGCCAGTCCGCCCCTGTTGATAACAAAACAATTTTGTCCGCTTCATCTCTATAACATTTATGTATATCTGTTCGCGGTTTTTATTCGTATATTCAGTCGTTTATAAATAGAGATTGAACACTATACATATCCCTACATACAAAAGCTTAACCAACAAAAAAATATACAAACAATAAAATAAAGAAAAAAACAGGATAATAACAAACAACAAGCTCATTTCTAATGGGCATTAGGATGTTATTTTGTTTTGTGTCTATTGATTACCACGTTGTCCTTCTTTAACGACAACAGAAAACCAAACCCAAGTGGTATAGCTAGGTTAGGTATGTCTTATACTTATTCCCAGGACAATTGTTCATGCTATATTTAGACCGGAAAACGCATTGGTGAAATCAATAAAATTACAATTTGAATGTTGCCCTATCGTATAGTCAGAGAATGATTGAATAATTAACGATTAAAACAGCAGAAACCATTTAAAAGAATAAAAATATTAAAATCAACGTCCGTTCGTCTGTCCAACAAGGATATTACAAAGAAAAAAAAAAAAAAAAAAAAACTATAACTACCTAATGGAAGAAAAAGTTTTATTTTGTTTTGCTTTTTTGTTGGCTTTAATTGAATTTGAGCGATTTAGTTAAAGGTACGTACAAAAAAAAACCAATAAAATACTCTAATCGAAATCGAAAGGTGGGTTCCTCTTCCTTGGATCTTCCCTAACCATAACCGAGACAAAATAGAGGGTTTGTGTGAGGTTCTGCAGTGTCTGTAGTGAAGTGTGAACATGAGTATATTATATATGGTACGTTTTTTGGTTCAACACCCTTCCTCCTGCATATTTACACTTTCGATGGTGTAACTATGCATGCTTGTTAGACTGGGGAGCTAATTAAACTTTCCCCAAGGACAAAATTCTATGTTTCAGTTTCGAATCTGATGTACATTTTCCATTCAAGAACTTGGATTATTTGTTTCACTTTAAGGTAAAGTGAGTCTTTTTTTGTTTGGTTATACCTATCTTATATTCTCCCAGTCTTTCAACTTGGTTGAATGAGGTCTGCTTTACGGACTGTGAAGAACCGTATAATATAGACATGTGATTGTGTAAGATAGTTCTAACCAAAATACATTGCTATTGATTCACTTGATTAGGCGATGAGCACACCATAGAACCCCCTCATCGAATTGAGATGTTATTCTAATTATCACGATTGGATTTTTTCCCCATTATACTTGTTTGTGGTGAATAAATCACATCGTGACTGGATTGTTGTGTGCATAAGCGTGCAAAGTCTCGCAAAGCCTCTTTGGACATGAAGTGACAAGCTACGCATTCAAGCTTTAACTATACGGTAAATGATACAATGCCGAGCTTATTCTTAAATTTTGAATGTAATAGGATCTTTAAGTGCTCTAATCTAATCTAATGCGTTCACAATTGGTGGGTAAATTTTAACAGTAGGGCGAGGAAGAATAACTCGTTTGGAAAAAAACGTGCGAACATAAGATGTTTTTTTGTAGAACTAAGTGAGATTGGTGGCTTGATAAAAAAAAATAATAGTTGGGAACGTTTGTCATTGTTATCAGATTTAGCTTTAGATGGTTCCCGGAAAATAAAAAATAAGATATTTGTCAGTTTAGTTTATATGATATATCAAGTTTATATCAAATGTAATATGAAAGCTTTAAGCTATCATCTGCTTTGGATATATCATCAGCGAAAAATATCAAGCATAGACATTATTATTTTTTGACATCGTTTACACTCAGTTTTTAGGGATCTTGAATTCTATTGAATAGATTAAAATGCGAAATAGAAACACCTGCCCCGATATGAGAGTTGTGTTTACGTTTTGGGCGAATACGAATGTGTCCCATTAAAACTGTAGCCAGATCTGTAGAGGGAAAACATTGCTTGAATCTTTTATGGAGATCAAGAAGACATTTTGCAGCGTTTTTCGTGACGTAGAATGTGTGGTGATCATTTCAAAAGAGGTGGTTGGAAACTCAAGTGCCAGTGCCATTAATGGAAAGAAAAGACGATAGTATATTGCACTTGGTCGACAGAAAACAGCTTTGTATTTAGAATTGAATTGAATTGAATTGAATTTCACTCGATGTCTTATACCCCAATCTATGATTCTGTTAAGATCGGATTTTGATGAACTTAATTTACGATGCCAAAACAGTTCCACATCCGAGTAAAACAAGAATCTGAGAAAGAATATGAACAACGGAGATTACCTATACTATTGTCAGCAAATAGCTTAATGGATTAGAAGTTCCAGGCATAAGAAAATTTCCACTGGTATTCCTAATTCCATTAATTATTTTTGTGAAACTTCAAGCGATCCCTTAAAGCCTAAAGACTTATAATCTCTTTGCTATTTTGTTTGCTCACTGCACATCAATTTATCAAGTATACAAAATACATCTTATGCAGTTTCCTCTTTGCTTCTTAATATTAGTGATCTGAGTGAAGATAAAGCAGCCAGAATTTGATGGTCTTGCCCCCATTGTGTTAAAGACTTGTGCGGGCACTTAAGAAGTTCCCCTTGAATTTATTTATAATTACTCTCCTCGGGAAAGTGTTTTCTTGAAAAATTGGAAAATTCTGTAATAACTCTAGTTTTTGAGTCAGTGTTGAGGCAGCTGATTATCGTTCTGTTTGCATGCAAAATATCAGCAATTCGTAAACTGTTTGAAAAAAAAACTAACAATAAATTGTTTTTTCTTTTAAAGGAAATTATTTCCTCTCTGCAACATGGCTTTATCTCTGGGGGAACTACTACAACAAATCTTAAATTTTTTAGCAACTATGTATATGACAGATAAAGAGTGTGACGTAGTTTTGACTGATATCTCTAAAGCGTTTCATACGGTAAATAATGCAATTCTGGTAACCACACTTGAAAACTTAGGTTTTCACTCAAATTAATTAAAATGGTTTGGTTCGTATCTCACTGGTAACAGGTAACAGGTGTTCCTCAAGGTAGTCTTTTAGATTTAAGGAACCCTCCTTTTTTTAATTTTTTATCAACTATTTATTCGTAAATATTTCAATTATTGTATGTGATTAATGCATGCGGACGATGTCAACCCTTATCTTATCATTATATTAAATCTTGATTGTCTCAATCATCAGAATGATTCTTTGTTTTGTGTAGTAAGAACGATCTTCATCTTAATGTTTCAAAATGTCAACATTCTTCAATTAGCCGAAAAGCCATTTCGATTATATACGATTACAACATTAATGGTACTCTTTTAACAAGAGTAACAGAAAAAAAAATCTCGGAGTAGTTTTTGCCACAAAGTTTACTTTAACAACTCTTCAGATATATATTTATGATTATGAAGAAAAAAACACATTTAGAAAACACATTTCAATAAAATTTTCAGACTCTTAATTTTATATTCCTGGCGATTGCCAAGAAATTGGATTGAATTCTTTCTTTTATAAATATGAAAGCAAAAAAAAAGGGTTCATCATCACCATCGTCCTCTTCATCGGCTGCTTCGTCTTCGTCACTTTTGCTAGCTTCATCTGGAGTTTGTTCCTGTGGATTTTTTTTTCAAAGAAAATTTGATTCAATTAAATGGAATCTTCAAGTTTGTCACAGTATCTATATCTATATACCAAAGAAAATAGACGACAAACAACAATTTTTTTTTATATTATATTTAACAAGCACGATAAACCTGTGGTACACTGTTCAGCTCCTGGAGGTTTCTTTTGTGGATCGCATTTCGCACTTAAACTACCGCGGACTTGCATTCGATGCCACGCATTTGGATTCCATGTCCGCAAGACCAAACACTATTAAAACATCACAAAAAAAAAAGACACACAAAAGAACACACAAAATAGAAGTACAAAATCAGAAGTGTAGATAATAAAAAGTTAAAGAAAACGAGTGTGAGTATAAAAACATAAAAGTGATGCATACTTTTAGAAGCGGACATCCTCAAAACAAACATACAAAGTGAAAACATCACAGAGGACTTGGGTTATTCTTCCTATATGGTGCATTATATGAATCCATGCATTCAATATTCTTTTGAAAACAAGTACGGGGAACAGGATTCAGCACATACTTATCCTCCGACACAAACAAAACCAGAATCTAGATGACAACAAAGTACCGGGCGTTAAGTGGAATTTGCCGTTTGAAGATTGCGTCAACATTTAAAAAAATCTTCCAAATATTACACGATATTACTTTAGAGTTTTTTCTCATTCTGTCCTGTGTGGTTGGTTTTATAATATGAGAATATCTATGGATTGTATTTCTGTTCTCTTGACAGCCACGTAGCCAGAGGGTGGGGCTTGAGGGGCTGAAGCCCCCCCTTCCGAATTGATTTAAATTTTTTGTTTTCTTAGAATTTAACTTACTCCATGTACATAAAGCGAATTTTTCTGGTTCAGTCAAACGATTTCAGTCATCGTACACAAATGTATAATTTGTCATTAGACAAAATCAAAAGTGCTAAATTTTTCGTACAACAAATGCACGCATACAGCCTTGTTTTTACAAACAATATATTATAGATTGAATCAAAATATTGACCGCCTAAGATTGGCTTAAAATAAACTGCCGTACGAGTGTATAGCTCGTATACAAAATTTTGGAATCATTCATAGGTAAGTGATAATGATAAAGTATGTAAGGCTTTAAAGAATCGCAAAGACTCATACTGTTCGTGATCATGGCCAACATGGACACCACAACTGCACAACCCACTATCACCCAACGCTATCCATCACTTTTATTGGTATCAGACACAATTACTGGCAATGATGGATCTGTTTATACGGATAATGGGGAAACTTTTACGACGAAGGTAAGAGGATCAAATGTTGTCATTGTAATTGATTCTGGGCAAGCTTTAACGTTATTGAAATATGGTTGAACAGTTGGTTCCATTTAGAAATTGAACAATCAAGTGAAGTGATACGTGAAAAAACTATAATTGAAAACTAACACGCAAGTGGCCTTACGAAATTACCAGTCCGTTGTAGAGGCCTCCAGTCAATTATTTTGGATTGAAAATGTCCTGATTTCAGTCGGTTATGTCAACGGCCTTATTAAATTTCAACCGAATTTTCGGCATTTTACAACAATGCCGTAAAATATTATCATATCAAAAAAAATCAAAATCAACTGCTTAAACAAAAATATATCTATCACTTGAGTTTTGTTCAAAATCAAATCGCCGTTGATTAATTTAAAATTCAATAAATTATTTTTAAAGAATTTAAATAAGCTTTATTTTTGTACTAGATTTTGTTTCGATACGAAAAACAGTTTCTTAGATAAATGGGAAAATCCAAAAAAAAATGCATGTTTATCCTAACTGCCGCTAGGGTTATTTCAAAAACTATTACAAAAAAATATACGGATAGTAGGTTGTATCTTAACCTTCTTTTTGTCAATTCAACCTACGATTTAGTCATTTTTACCACCTTTTTTGATTCAGTGTACGCATATTACTCTAAGAATAATTTATATTAAGTTTGAAGAAAATCAGCCTAACGGTTCTGGCTGTGCGTGTCGTTTCAGAGAGACGGACTGACGGATAGAATTTTCTGACTAGAACCAAAACAATAGTACAGAATTATAGTCAACATATATATGGAATTAACGTGACTCTTCTTAACACGACAATGAGGAGGTTTTTTTCGGAGTAAGACAACTTTATCATTTTACCCAAGTTTCACATTGAATTGTGTTTTAGTTTCGTATTAAATGAACTATAATTTTACTAAGACTTTGGGTCAAGCCCCCCCCCCCACCCAAATGAAATCCTGACTACGGGGCTGTCTCTTGAGCAATACGATTTTGCAGTGTAGGGACTTTGGAACTTTTTTTTAAGAGATATGAGAGAATGTAAATGGAGATGGAATGTCGCTCAAGTGTGATTTCAAGTCTTTTCTTTTACCTCGACTCGTGAACATAGAATTAATTTTTGAAGTTTCTATCTTTAAAAAAGATAGAAAAAAAATAAAAGAATACCTACAGATCTTGAGGTATAGTATTTTTGTTTGGGATTGCACAAAAGAGTAGCGAGGGACCGTTAAACCCGTTACATAGGCTTTAAATAATTTATGTTTGAAAAATGAAAACAACAAAATGCCTGAAAGACTTTTGCGCAAATTGCGTTATGTGATATGAGTTTCGATAACTTTTGATAGTTCAAGAAAAAGATGAAAACAAATTATGAATCCTATTATTGTTAATAAAGTAAGAAAGATTGTATGAATAGAAGAAGCTAAGATAAAGAACATAAGAAAAGTCTGTGAAATGTTGAGACGTGAAAAAACGTTAATTGTACTCAGGGCTCAAACTCAGACCTCTGGCGTGACAGTTTACACAATAACCACTACGCCACGAGGCATTTGTCTACATAGAAAATTTATTTCGGATAGTCAGGCTATTTTTAAAATTATCACACACTAACCACTACGCCACGAGGCATTTGTCTACATAGAAAATTTATTTCGGATAGTCAGGCTATTTTTAAAAATTATCACAAAATGTTTTGACATTTATTCCAGGTTTCGGAGCTTTACATCTTCTGATAAAGTGAGATATTCAGTGATTGAAAAAACAGGACTACGGTTCAGTTATTCTAGACAATCAACTAGACATTTTCGTCAAAATTTCCAGCCTGGAATTATTTTCATTTTCATTTTGTGGACAAACAACCGCTTAGTTTTCTTCTTCTTCTTTTTGACTCAAGGTAGGTATTAGATTATATCAAAGGAAATAAAACCGTGGATCAAATGTGATACAATGGGACAGTGAAGTTTTTCTATACAAAAATTCGGTAAGAAATAAATATTGTACTGCGAAAATGAAATGTCTTATATGCTTCGATTATGTGTATGGTTCATGGATGTTGAAAATCCAGTAAAACTGAAAGTTGTATCAAATGTGATTCATTATTGGATAGTAAAGTTGTTGAAACTATTAATGAATCTATTTAGTAATTGTTGTCATTATTCAAAGGTTCACCTGGTTTGACAACTTATCGTGTGTTCCCGGGAACTCAACCATACACAAGGCAAACAATGTTAAAAGTGATGTCTGCCTATATCCTAACAACCAATATGTTTTTTAACTTTTGCACGATACTTCCATAATTGACACAGCAAGGAATGTGCTTAATAACACTCAGCAACTATGTGCCTATATAAACGGAATATATGTATTCCCGTGCCGCCACTTCAACAATATTATCTTGTATCCGCGTGTTCAAAATAGAGAAAAGAAGGTGCAAATGAACATCAACTCCTTTGTACATAAGTATATCTAGGATCCTATTCCTAACCCGCACTATACCTTTAACCCTAAAAAAATAAAACGGCAAAAGAAACAAGTTAAAAAATAAAACTAAATTAACAAAATAAAAACTGAATTAATGTTAAATTAGGTTCTGAAAAATCACGTTGAAATAACGAACTGCAAAAGGCTTTCTTTCTTAAAAGATCTCCCTCCATACCACACCTCACATCCTACATACCGCCATCCTGTTTAACCTCCCACTTTCAATCTTATAAACATCTTACTACATGTACCGACTTTGTCTTTTATTTCACTTTTATTTTTCTTGTCTGGTGTTCTACAATGCTGGAAAAACATGACATCCGCCAGTTTGCAATCCTATGCCCTCCCCCTCTACTGCCTTTCACCGCACCAGTACTTTATCTTTATAAAGATAAAAGAAGGAATATGAGAAAATTCCAAGAAACATTATTTAATTTTCATGAACGCGCGAGTGAACGTGCGTTGTGAAAGTGAACGTGCGTTGTGAAAGTGCTGCACTTTAAGGCATTGCTGAAACTAGAGCCAGTGTAGCTGGAGGATCTTTTCATTTTGAAGAAAAAGTGCGGTTCGGTGCCCCATAGACTCAAATCCTCGTTTGCATGCATCCAATGCAATATGCTCTGCCAATGGGTGTGTGAAACTTGATAAAGATCTCTACACATTGAAAAAGAAAGGACTATAGGTTCTGGAAACTTACCCCAGACCATTCCTCGACCTCCCACTTGGGGCACTCCTGCACCATGCAAGACACTTGAGTTGGGGGCTTCGGTGTTCGACATACGATGTCTGGAACCTGTTGGGAAATGACAATGGCATTTGTAGAGTGCATAGTGCAATTAAGGAAATAGTATAGGTAAATGCAGGATGGATGTTAGATTGAGGATAGCTCCCGCTGGTTTTAATGCCATTTGTTTCCTCTGCACCCACAACCATTCGTTCTCGGTAACCAGGTCCGCATAAACGACTGCAAGGGATCCATTCATCAGCTACCCACCTATATAAATAAACATAGAAATGTCGAAGGATGAAAGTATAAAGGTATTTTGTAAGAACAGAAGGAAAATGCCATCAAAATTATGTAAAACATCTGAAATGACTCTTTTCCTTCTTCTCTAGCTCGATTCTGCTCAATCCATTTTTATCTATGTTCGGCTCGTTACCGTCTGTTATAATCATTATCGAGGATTCTCATCCAAGTGTCGTTTTCTCTTCATTACGATGGAAAAGTGGATTTGCGAGATAAGGCGGGTAAATATTCTGAAATAGTATGTTTGACAAGTAGGGTAACACAAAAAAAAATTATTAACTGGGACTTTTTTTTCGTTTTGTAGTCTGAAATAATTTATAATTCATAATATTAAAATCGCAGTAATAAATATTATTTTGAGCAAAATAAACACGATTATTCACTTTTGGTGTCAAAAATTAAAACTAAAGACGGAATATTAGGTATAAAGATTTTAATTATTCGCTTGGTCTGCTATGATGACACCAACCCTTTTTGAGAACTTTATTAAAGATCCATTATTGACGATGTCTTGTCATCCTCCACTGTAACTGCTCAGCCAATCATAACTTTACGAATTAGATCATTTCTGGAATTTGTTTCAAGTGATTCGCGTTTAGTAAACAGTTCACAGTTCCTTCAATTTCTGTCATTCGAAGTAATAGTAATAGTCCGGGATTTGTGCGAGGCATTGGCATAGTACTTTTTTTCGGCAAGTAACTTTCATGTTCTGACCTATGCATTAAGCAAGAACTAGACTTGTCTCGTGTCGTATGTTGTAGAGTAGTATGCCGTGTAACTGAGTGTGCACACTCTTTTCTAGAGTGCGGCCATGTAAACCGTTGTCGATTGCTCATAAATGCTTTGTTGTCAGTGCGAAATTTTGTATCTACCTCTATAAATGTTTAAATGAATACAAATGTTTTGATTTTTATCTGATCTGCGAATGTTATTTTGTTGACTTTGAAGATTCCATGAATCCTTGTTCTTTCTCTTTCATAGAGGATTTTAAATGAGTATAAATTTGTTTCCTTTCGTTGTGCCACAGAGTGGTAATGGGCAATTGGAACACCAGAGATTCGAAACAACACACCTTATTGTGGGACGGGGTGTTTCTAAACATATAAACATAAAATATGTACTTAGAAGTGACACACCTTTCAAGACAATCGCGGTTCCAGCAATATTTTCCGATCAGAAACCAATGTTTTAACTAATTGATGTAACCTTTTCTAAGGAGTGTTCGCTTATATTGAAAATAAGACCTAAGAATCATTGACGAACATTTTAGTAGGTATTTAACGATTTCGATGAGAATAAATTACAAAATGAATATTTTTAACCAGTGCGGGTCGTTTTAATAAAAAACTTTTCGAATGTCTTGCGATGCTGACCATTTTGCGAATAAATTTTAGAAAATTCACTTTTAGATTTTTCACTTGCTGATGAATTTTTAGTGAAATTTATGATCCACTTAACAGATCGAAATAAATATAATTTAAAAACTAAATAATAAATAAAGAACTTGAGTACAACATACTAAGGAAGTGATAGATACAATTTGAAGAATCAAAACTGCTGAATGAAATTCTTGCACAGGAATGACATAGCAAAATGAGAAATTCAAGTGATCAAATGCGAAATGTTGAAAAACAAGACATTTGAAATAATCTTAGTGAAATAAAAACTTCAATAAAAAAGTTCGCAAGATGATCTTTTCTTTACTCATACCCATTTCTTGCAAGTAAATAAAATAAAAATAAAATTCTTTCAAAGATTTTTGTTTTGATAACAAAAAAGTTGTTGATCAAACAAGAACTGTATGTGAACTAAACCAGTTTGTACTGTTTATAATAAAACCATTTTGTTTATTGAACTGTCATAGACCATTTTTGATGGGAAAGAAACATCTTGTGAATTAAAGCATTTATTCTTCAAGTAATGAATACAGTCGAAAATTACACAAAGTTTTTACACTTTTGCTTCGCGGATAATGTCCAAAATTAAAAGGTGTGTCCAGACCAATGAAGTAGAATCACAAATATTACAAAAAAAAGCATTTCCGAAATGTTTCTTAAATGTTTTTAAACTTTTGTTTTGCAGTGCTTCTTTGGCCTGTACTCTTGATAAACATTTTTGAAATGTATTACTGTTTTCAATTCACACTTTTAAACTATAGAATTAGTTTTGAAATGTTACTGAAATATTTTAATATTTTTACATATGTAAATGGGAAATATTAACGTGACATTTTTGAAACGTGTTTTGAAATATCTTAAAATATTTCTATTTATTTTATTTCATTCTATTTTGTTTGTAATTAAGATTTACATTTTATTTCTTGCACAAGCTATATGCAAAGATAAACAAAATCCACAAAAAAAAACATTTTCTCCCTTATTCTTCGCACATGATGTCGTTAGATTCAAGGAATGAAAAAGTTTTCTTCTAATTGAGATGCACCTTTTATCCTTAACAAACACAACTCTTCTTAAGGCTTCTGAAATAATATTTGTTTTTATTTTACAACATTCTTATAACTCAAAATGAAATGCTGGCTCTTTATTTATGTTTCGCAATAGATTTAAACTAAAAAACAAAAGAACTCATTAAATTTGAGGCACAATCGCGACAAAATCGATTAATGTTAAAATAGATCCTCTCTTGTCAAACATACTATTGATGTAGAATTGGAATAAAGAATAGGTCTGGTTTTAAAGTGTACTTACTTAGGTGGACAGGTATGAGTGTTGCAGAGTTCTGCAGATGGTTCGGTTCGATTAGTTGCACTGCACAGGGAGTCTTCGACTTCGACACCGGTAACACGATTTCTGCATGTTGGCAGCGACATCTTGTATCCTTTTTTATGTCACATTAAATAAAATGAAAAGAATGAAGACATTTATATAAATATATTTTTTTATAATTTCTAGTTTTATTCTACGACAATGATTCTTATAGTGGCAGGTGTTGGTGGTGCTTGTCGAAGGAGATATTATATAGGTATGTCGATTGATGAATACCAGTTTTTGGGACCTAGGTATAATTTCACAAACGGCAAAATATATCGACACTGATATTTACAATATAATGAAAGCTTTTAAGAAGGTGATTATTTTCATATGTTACTGTTACCAGGCCACCAAGGCCAAGACAAAGACCAAGACCACGACCAACAACGACGACGATAGTTAAATTGTGGCTAAAGTTGAAATCCTTATTGGTTTTCTGTTATATTTTTTCCCCGCTCCTAAACACTTCTTTTGGTGGTATTTCTCAATTTTTATTGTGTGCCACAGCCCACAGCACGTTTAATCGATTAGCGGCGGGAGACGCGCGGTGTAGTCTACTAAATGTATAGTAGTAGAATGCAGCCTGTTCTATCTGGAAATTTGTCTTTATAGCTTTAATCGTTTTAGTCCCATTACATACTGTTTCTACCAATGTGGAGCACTTGGATTCTTGACTCATGAGTCATGAGTGGTGGCGGGTGATGACTTTTTTCCCATTTTGCTCTATTCTAGATTCTATTCCTTTTCACACAATAAAGCCAAGAGACAGCAACTCTGGGGGATAAAATCTCTCTTTCGTTTAAGAAAGGAGTCACAAAGTAAATAAACTTGGCAATATTGGTGGCATGTTGCTTCGGGTTGGGATTACTTAAGGGGTGGTGACGCCGCTATAGTTTGTCCTCTATAAATTGGCAGTACAGGCCTTATGGGGAAGCTTTTTCAAAATCAGTAGCGCGCCTTATTTGTGCACCATACTGAATTGAAAGAAACCCCATTTAAAAAATGTTTACCTGCCAATGATTTTTCGATCGCATCCGACATAGATCCCACAACGACCTGCCTAGCATACAGTTGAATACGCACTGATTGGCTAATGCATTTCAACCCTTTTTTAACATCCATTCGAACAGAGATACCTTTCTCAATTTGGTAACTCGTTTCGTATTTTTTTATATTGAGTTTCTGTTGAGGAACTTTTGATTTTAGAGCTTAAAAAATACCTTTCATTGATAATGAGATATTGAGATGAGCATATTACTAGTACAAAAGTGTTATCGTGCAGTGTTTTTCTTGATCATGTTTGTGTTTTTTTATGTGGGGAAAATCTTAAAATGCAAATCAAAAATATAGGTAAGCTGTTGTCTTTAAAGAATTTATTTGCGTAGATTCTCGTGCCGGTCGGTCGGTTGATATTTCGTGTATATTTGTTCTTATTTATTTTTTAAAACTGCGATAAGGAACGTTGACGCTGAAAAATGGCACCGGTGTGTCCAACACGTCGAGCAGGTAATTGAGCCGAAAATGTGGGAAATGGACGTTTTTTCGGAAAACGCTGTAGAAATCCTTATAATAAATCTAGATGAAGAGAGCAGCAACAGCAGCAGTAACTTCTCAAGTGATAAAAAATACCTTTACTTATATATAAATGTACATATTTTTATTTAATAGATGAATTTATATTTATTTTTGTTATGCTTGTTTATTTATTTTGCTTGTTATATTAATCTTTATGAATAAATTCTTTATTTTTTGTTTGTTTTTTATTTAAAAGGGATTAGGCCTACTGGGGATACCCTTCAAAAATGCGCCTACTATCTAACCTCTTGGTGGTGTGGAAAAAGATAAATTTCATTTCATTTTTATAAATAAAAATTAAGAAAATAATTTTAATTAAAAAATAAGAAAGGTAACCCTACATCATATTTTTCAGTTTTTTCCAATTCAAAATGCTTACTACGGCAACCCTGTTAGAGCTTTTGAAAGAAAATAACCTTATGGAAAGCGAAGAAGTGCGAATGAGAGACAAACATCCCTATCTTCCCTGTACTGCCAATTTTTAGTGGACAGACTATAGGATAGTGGTACTTGACATTTTGTTACCATTTGGCATTTTTTTATTTCGATGTCGATGTTTGGTATTTGGATCATCGAGAGACACAGACGAGGGTGAACAGACAAATAGGATGACTATACGAATGTTTTGTAATGGTATCACTCTGTTTATGTTGAGGGGTGATTGGTCGTTGATACGAAAAAGCGGAAGACAAGCTCTAGTAAATATACAAGATCTAGGGAGGAATTAAGTTAACGTACATATATATTCGCAAAATCAGATGAAGATTGTGGACAGCTTATCCATGATATTGCTGTTGTTTTTCTTATATATATATACACAATAAGGAGTTCATTAGTCGAGATTTTGGAGGAAACACTCAAAACAATAAAATATACGAAACGAAAAAAATAACGTTTTCAATACGAGTGATAGGTATAAGGATTTGAAAAGAGGCTTTGCATGATATAAATTTATCGGATAAAAAAGGCCTCTCCATCAAATAACCTTTTACAAGAAATTATGAAGAAGGTAAGGCAGACGTTATATTCCTAGATCTGCTGACATTATAGGTAGCGATTGTAAAACATTTTGTGAAGGTGACGCCACGTCATTTATTTTATTTTTGTCATCCTAAGAAAAGAAGTCATCTTATGGAAGGTATATTTTTCGTTCTGAATTACCCAAATTTTGGCCTTGGAATTTTAAGTATTATTGAAAGGGAAAGGAGATTTTTTTTTTCATTCAGAATGTATCAAAGAAATTCAAAGAAGGTATTGAAAACTGGAAATTGTTTATCAAAATATACATAGGTAAAGAACTTCGTTTTTTAAAGTGATCCATGACAAAATATATTGCCAAGAGGTTTCTGCAAATCTGAAATGCTTCGCCGCTTCTGCATTCAAAATTTTCTTTAAGCCTTTTTAAATGTTAATGTCATCGGTCCTTTTAAATATCTACTTAAGGTAACTTCAAAGGCGAATATGCTAGTTTAGCATGTCAAGGTTGGTATTTTAATGGTAATGCAAGCGATGGAGCACATGGGCTGCTTTTAAGGATAAAAAATACACAGATATTTTAAATAGGTACAAGGAAACTGTAAACTGTAGTAAATAAATTAGGGTTCTGGAGCTTATAAAAAAACAAACTTAACGAAATTAATGAGTAACATCCGTAATAATGATATTTTAAAAATTTGCGGATGTTAAAATAATTATTATAATTACATTATCCACAAACTACAAATCTCCATGGAGATGGACATTCGATGTTTAATATCTGGAGAAGTTATTTTAACCAATACACCATCGACAATATAATATACCATCAATAGCTTAACAAACCCGCTGATATTAATTGAATACACGCAGAGAGATGACCTGGTAAGGAGTATATGAATTCATAAGCTTGTCTCTAAGATATGGTCAGACAAAAGTATACCATGTGATTGGAACCTCAGTATCATAAAGCCAATCCAAAATTAAGGAGATCGCTTACACTGCACCAAAAAGAGAGTTCGGTTCGAGAAAGCATTTGACAGCGTTTGGATAGAAGCGCTTATTCATAAACTCTATCTATTGAACTTACCTCCGCCACTAATAAAAATTCTTTTTTCTTTTCTTTCTTTCAGAAAATTCTTCGTCCAAATAGGCAAGCGAAAATTGAACTTGAAGAACATCAGAGCCGGAGTCGCCCAAGGATCAAAACTAGGCACCTTCCTCTATAGCTTGATGACATCAGATCAACCCGCTCCAACTGAATGCGATAATATTCTCTATGCTGATGATTCGCTAACTTACGCTGCCTCAAATTCACCGCTTATAGCAGTCCGGAAAGTAGAGGCTCACATCCATAGACTCTGCCAATTTTACAAGAAGTGGGGGATTCGGATCAATGCCACAAAATCGGAACTTATATGCTTCAGAAGACCTTCAATGAGAAGAGCCAGCTGCACAGTAGCCAATATAAGAAAACTGGTTCTGAAACTTCCTGACGGATCAACCATACCAGTCAAACCGAGTGTAAAATACTTGGGGATCCATTTCAATGAGCTGCTCAGGTTCAACCCGCACTCAAGGAATGTCCTCAAGAAAGCCAGCTGGGCCTTCCATCGTCTGCACCCATTAATGAAAAAAAGAACCGGACTAAGCCAAGAGACGAAGATGCTTCTATACAAGCAACTTCTGCGACCCATCATCAGCTACTCGTTTCCAGCCTGGTTTACAATTTCGAAGACAGCCATGAGTGAACTCCAAGTATTTGAAAGGAAGATTTTAAGAATATGCACTGGACTTTTCTTTGACCGGCAGAGACAGAGGCACTACAGGAACGAACTCCTATATAAAGAAGCAAAAATAATTCCGCTGGACAAATATCTAGTGATGTCGACAAAGAAGCTAGTTGGTAACATAATCAACCACCCGAATCAGCTAAAGAGAAAGATTGCCATCGAACATCGACATCCTGAGCCAAGGTATCTCAGCGTTATGGAAACCATGGACGAGAACTTTTTTACGGACAACGACAACAAGAACGCAATCTCGTTCTACGCTGACACAAGGTCGGTGCACTACCGCGGCTAAGTGGCTCCACAATTGAACTGAATTGGATTTAGTCAACAAACACTGAATCCCGGTTGACATAGTAACGGAAATGAAAAAAATTTATTTGGCGGAAATATATGATATACGAAATTTAGTTCACCGAGAGGCTTGCTTCTTGAAAAAAAAAATCCATTTTAGTGAAATGGATTTACTTCCGATTTCGATGGCAAAGAAGTTTCCGTAAGTATGAAAAATAAGTATACATTGTGCATATATATAATTATATACATATTCAAGAACAAGAAAACTGAACTAACTAACGGCTGTTATATTTCGACAAAAAATAATAATTGTAAAAAGAGAAGCAACACTGCGCTGTTAAAAACCTACGGAATGGAAGCGATCGATTCTCTGAAATTCTTGGACTGTGAAAAGTGGGGCTTATACAAGTACTATTGAGTTCAAAAACGGTTTATGTAAAGTTTACTTATATAACGAAATAGAATAAAAATAAAATAAATTGGAAAATCCAATTATATTAAGTACAGTTAAATATACTTTTGTCTCAAAGTGAGAGTATTTTCCTTACATTTTAAAGGGAAATAAAGCCAGTTAGAATTTTTGATTGATCCTTCAAATTCTTAAGTAAGTGCTGCTGATGACGTCCTATATCTAACGTGATCAATATACAATCGGTCTCGGTCAACGTAAAACTATCAAGCAAATTTACTATATAAATGGTGATGATATTGAACTTTCACATAACCAGAGAGCAATAAATTCATTCTTTGAAAAAACTTATTGGAAATGTGAGTTGTTGAATAGTAAAGTTTCTTAACATTTTTTTCCTTAAAGGTAGTTAAAAATCAAAGCTTTGACTGTGTTGCGATCTTATGAACTAAAAAAACTTTAAGCTTTAAACTCTTTCTGACTTGTGAATCGCAAAATATTTAATACGCAAGTTATTATAAGTTAACGAATTGTTTTCTAATTCACAAGCTGTTTTTGGGGTGCAGGGATATAACATAACTCCTCGGGACATAAGCCCAAAATTTTTCTTTTTTTTTACCTCTGTCCCACTTTGAAGGGACATAATTCATATACCAAAATGAACTAGTTACTGATGGGAAAAACTCTGCCATATCCATTCAGAAGAAATAAGTGTTTTTATTATACGTACATAGACAGGTACTGAAACTTATTCGAACATACGGCAGCTTACTATGATGTTGTAAAAATAAAAAAGTGCTGAAATGAAACCATTCAAACATTCCAAAACAAAGTCTTTCTGGGAATAGTGAACGTCTCTTGGTATTTAAGAAATAGCATTTTAGATCGTGATCTTCAAATAGAAACGATAACAGAAGTGGTTAGGATACATTCTGCACCATACAATCAGCAATTGCTAAGTGAAATGAATCCGAAATGAAAACCGTCTTAAATAAATGTATGAAATAGTTTTCGGAGACTAAGAAGAACAAAAAGTCTCATGTACTGCTGTTTTTTGTTTTGCCCTTTTTTTCTAATCTTATATCTTATTTTTATTTAAGTAAATTGTCAACAAAAATTGTACCATGGCAAGGCAGTAATTTACGTTGAATTTGTTAAAATATTTTGCAGTGCCTTCAACAGCTTTTAACTTAAGTAACTCTTAAAAATCCATTTTGATTGCCTAAATGAAATTAAACGTAAACATTTCGTAAGATAATCATAAGCTTTCCATACAAGGTGTTTCCTTTGGAGGAAGGCAACTGTAGGTACTTTTCAATACTAAAGTCATCAATAGCTCTCAGAATAAACTATCTAATATATTACACCCTTCAAAAAATAAACAACAAAATCGAATTCATCCCAATTACTATGAATTGAGTTTGAATTGGTATTTTGTCACAAAACAATTAACTTGACAGTCCAAACAACATCGAAGTTTGCCAGATCATTTAAGCCGTGTGATAACAGATGAACACGATACCAGCCAACTCCTTTAGCCATAAAAGTATTGTAATTCTCCTTCGATTTTTTCGTTTTTTTTTTCATGTCAGCGAAGCTACTTACCCCCTCTACAGGTGACTGAACACAGTGACATCGTTGCCGTCTCCCAATGATAAAGTGGTTGCGAACATGATTTTCCATCGCCCCCACACACTCCGCACGAGTCGATCCTCTTCGTTGAACCAATCTTAAGGTCACAGCCAACTCGCTGGAAAACAGCAAGAAAAATAACGGAATATTAAAATAAAAACGAAATAAATATCGAAGAATGATGAAGGATAACACTCGAAAAGTTGTGTCGAACATTTTAGAGTTTGTTTTCGTAACTCAAGCTCAACGCAACGACACATCGAGATACAAAACAACCTAAAAACATTTTGAATAAATAAAGCGTTTCCGAAACCATTACATTGGTATACTTTTTTGTTTTTGTATTTTGCCCGACAGCAATAAAGCGCGTAATTTCCTATATACAAGTCAAGAGGGTAACAAATAATTTATCACAATATAGGTTAGCTGAAAAAATATTCTGCGCCAAACATGTAAAAGATGAATTGCTGCTCATTCACATAAAGATCGATATATGTACATAGATAGAAAACGAAACTCTTACAAACGAACTTGGTTCCTAAATATTTTCGTGTCCTCAGCCTCGATAGCACAATATAGAGGTTAAATTTAGGTATAGGTATACCAACGTTGGGCGCCATTTATAGTAGGGTGCCCTCAAATGCGACGATGTTTGACGAAAGTGCTTTGTTTTCCCGGAGACATGTTGTCATTATTTAAATTCCTGTTCGAAGTAATGAATAAATTTGGCCGAATTATTTGGCAAATTGTGGTTTGATTTATGCAGCTCAATGTGCTACCCCTGATTTAACTTTTGCACAAATCGATTGATACGATACACAAGTTTGGGGGTGGTAATGAGAGTTTTTTTTTTTGGGTATTTTTGAGCAAGTTTCCCAAAAGTCGTGCAAACTCCTCGAAATAAATGAAGCCTAATCACGGCATCGGTGAGGGTTCGGTACTTTTTTCCTTGCTTCCTGAACCTGCAGGCATTATTTTTGTTGACTTTCATTTTTCTTAAAAGGGCCTAGGGGGATTGGGATGTGAGATGTGAGATGTTAACTATTATGTTGCCTTAGGCTATTTGCCGCAGAGGAATGTAAATTTCTTGTATACTTGGGATTTTGTTTTGCTATACTTTTTCATATATTTTGTTTACAAATGGTATTCCTTCTGACATGGATGCGTCTCTCTTTTTTTTTCAAGATTCAAGGTATACTTATTAGCCTTGTGAATGAGTTAAATGGTCTTTGTTTTAATGTTTATTCAATCTTGTGTTTGTTGTGAAGGTATTTTTTTTTTGTAAGAATGTTTACCTCTGTTCTTTAAGAAAAAATTGATGCCTTGCGGACATGATTGGGTTGAATTTGTTTTTTTAGCTTCATTATAAAAGACATTTGAAACCATAGTTTTCAAATTAGTAAGGGACTCTTGTTAGACATAACAAGAAACAGTAAAACACATAAAATAAGTATCTTAATGTGTGACCAGAGCTCGTGAAAAAGAATATATTGATAAAAAGGTAAACTGATTCAATTTTGAAGGACAAAATTAAAATGAGATTGAGTTGTTATTCGCATAGGTTTCTGGTTTTGAGCTTTACGTATCGAAGTCCGAGCTTAATATTTGCACAAGGAACACACGATTAACTTGCATGTGTTTTCATATAGGTGTCATTTTGTTTGACAACAGCAAATATCTCTTCAGCCATTTGATTTAGGAGATTAATTTAAACTAAAGGAAAATAAAAAAAAACTTCTTTTTCTCGTACAATAATTTAATTTTATTTAAAAGTTAACGTTTTCGAGAATAATTATATTCTCATCATCAGAGAAGCAAAACTAAAATTAAAAATAATTTATTTACAAATATTTTTTTTTTTTCCTATTGAAATATTGAAAAATATAAAATTAAATTTATTCAAAAATTAAGAGTAGAATTAAAAAGAAGTATGATGAAAGCCGGCGAATAAATGCATATAGAATTTAGTTTCAAATATTTTTGTAGATGATAGTGGTTCCAAAAATGTATGTTATAAAGATTATTCAAATATTTTTTTTTATTTATATTGTTTGTACGGTATATGAACATTTCTTCATATGCATTTAATAGTTTTGGGTTGTTAACCTTTTTCAACAAGCGAAAACCTGCTAAAGCATGATTATTGCTAATCATATGATCAGCAGGAGTAGAATTATTTAACATTTTATAATGAATTGACTTAGAATGCTCTGACCATATTGTTTTTACTGCTCTTCTTGTTTAACCAATATAAACTTTATCGCAATCTTGACAAATAACGGAGTATATTCCTGATTTATCAAGTGTTTTTGTTTTGTCTTTGATTGTTCATATCATGCTTTTAATCTTTTAGTTCTTAAATATTTTCATTAAAGAATAAGTTAATCCTTCAATAAAAGAACTGTTCTATATAATATTATCTTTAGCTGAAGTTGAAGATGTTAAATTTGTTAAATCTTTTTCATTGTATGCTTTTTTAATAACGAATCAACTATGTTCTTATTGTAACCATTAACTTCAGCTTTTTGATAAATTTTGTTCACTTCTTTATGATAATTGTAATTATTAAGTGGAACGTGAATAGCTGTTTGTCAAAAAGAGTTTAAAGCTGCAAACTTTGTTTGTTCTGGGTGATATGAATTAGATGGAATGCATCTGTCAGTGTTTGTTGACTTACGATACATATCAAACTCTATATGATCATTGATTTTTTTAACCATAAGGTCTAAGAATGGTAAGTAATTATCAACGGGGCATATTCATAGTTGTTTTAAAACTACAGTTTTGCTTATCCTTGGTTTAAGCAATGTAATTTAGATAGAATAGACAGTGTCTATGAATATGCCTCATTGAGTTTGTCTTTATAAATAAGTATGTAAGTATCGTCAACATATCTCACCCATAATGATGGAAAATCAGGGTATTTCTGCTTAGTTTCAAAATTAGCCATAAAGCTATTTGTATAAACTTGTCCACCAAATTTCAATTTATTTTTCAGCTTCTACGATTGGTATACTGTTATACATGTTGTATCAATGGATGCTTGAATGAAGTATTCGGGTATTATTATGCTTTTTACTTGATTCATGAATTCATATGTATGGGTTCTTAACATACAAGCCGATCGGCTTTATGTATTTTTGGTAGGGCATACAGTTTTGGTATGTTGAAATTCGATGGGATTAACTTTTTTCTTAAACTTTTAGATGTTATGCTGGTACTTTTTTTGAAAGACAATTTAGTCATTGCTTGCCAATAGTTGAGCTTTATTTGTGGTTTGTTGATTAAAAAGTAGCTACCGTTGTTAAGAATAGACATTACCTTATCAATGTAGTCCGACTTATTTAGTTTTACTGTTTTATTTCCTTTATCCGCTTTCAAAATGATAATGTTTTCAGTTTCGATTTTTTCACGTAAAGATGTTATTGTTTTTAGATTTTTCTTTGACAACGTATTTTCTTCTTACTTTATTCGTTTGAATGTCTCGGGTGTTTTTCCGACATTAACTCAAAAAGCATTGCGTATATTGGGATTGCAATATGAAATTGTTCACTCTACTTCTGCAATTATTTGATCTATAATAATAACAAATGTTCATTTTATACGGTCTATCATAATATCTACTTTTGTTTTGGTGGCCGACTAAAATAAGATTAGCCCGAATTGGCGAATGTCCTTTAATTGCCATCAGCATTTTGAGATAAGAGGCCCTAATTTTGTTTAGTCGATTTCAGTCTTCAGTCAAAAGTAAACCGAATATTTAGAAAATAGTAACTATATGTCAACATATCTACAGCAAAAGCAGTTATATTTGGCTTCACAGGGTTTCATGCATTGATTTAAGTAAGCTACATAATAGCAACCTTAAATCTTCATTTGATTTCACGAAATCATATTCTTTTGCTATCGAGCTATGTTATTGTTATTTGATGAAATCCTTCTTATCTAAGGAACACAAAAACTTATTTATCTAATTGGTCGTCTATATATCCTTGCTATGTGACAAAGTGAAGTGGCATTAGAACTCTGCCATCTTCTGTGACCAAAATCTGACGGCATCTGAGACAAATAGTAGCAGGTGTTACAAATCTTGACCTAATTAGTGGCAAGAAAATCCGCAGAAGCCTCCAGAAGAAGCACGAATACGAAGAAATAATACTAATAGGATAGACGCTGAGAGCCCCGTCCAAACAGAACTTTGTTACAAATTGATCAACACGGTGATCATTCTTTCCTCATTCATTCTTTTATTTGTTACAAAATTAATAGTTTTTTTTTTAGTTGTTTCTTAGTTAAATTTGAATATAGTTAAAGCAGTTTGACGACAACTTGCTCTTTTTTGTCGCTGATAGCGTTTGATTGGATTTATAATCCTCAAAACGAATAATTCGCGATGGTATAATTTTTATAATTTATTTGTGTCGTTGGCATTTAACACTTCAATATATTTTTAACGTAATGCAGCCAATTACAGCTCATTGAAATAAAGAAAAAAAAATTACGCCACATTTTTTTTTTGTAAAAGTCCAGAAAATTCTTCATAAAAGTGTCTGGCGATTTTTTTTATGAGAAATCTCAATATTTTCCAAAATTTTAAGTGTTTAAAAAAAAAAAAACGTCGCAGGGCGTCCGTATTTCCGATTGATTTTCTGGGTCAGTTTCCATTTTGCTTTTTCTGACTCTTTTTCCAAACCGCTAAATCTATCATTTGTTTTCCAATTTTGAGCCAAAAATTTTTTTGGCGTTAAAAAAAATTTCTATCGTAATTTTCAGAAGCCGACAATCAATTCTTTACTTATTGCCTTCTGGGATGTAAAAAGGTAATCGGGTAATTTGTGATCACAAATTTGGAACTGGGTAACTTGTGATCACAAATTTAAAACCAGAGCTTGAACCTTTTCTAAATTTAAAAACTATATCTGATCAGTTAGCCCGTGACCACGATTAGATGTAATTTTGTCGAAACGGGTAAAATTAATCAATACGATTATTAAATATACGCGGTAAGACCGAAAAGTTGTTTTTATAAAAATATATCTCATCCATTATCCAATTTCTTGATTGTAGGTTTCAACAAAGAATCATAATAATCCATCATAATTTTAAGATCCATGACTTCTATTTTTTTTTAATCTATGGAGTTGCAACAATATCGCCAAATTGTTCCATCATTAACTTTGAGTCATTTTGTAAAGTACAAAATGGCGTTGAAACACTGCTGTATTTTGTTGTGAAATATAATTTTCTCGTCGCAAATTCTTCATTTTTAAGATTCTTTTTATTTTCTTCTATTTCTGGATTAGATGGGTGCCTTCAATCTACCGTTTGTGGGTGGAAAATGAAAATAGCACTAAAGGGGGAAAATACGTTTGATGCAAACGAAAATAGAACTTTAAAAGCCATCGATAAGTATGTTTATATTTGAAGATGTTTTTTAAGACACAAGACTGAGATTGGATCCAAACAATAATACGTTTGCAGTTAATTAATTACGTTTGTCACAAAGAACTTAAGATATAATGCTAACATCAGCCGTCAACAAAAAAAAGTAACATAATAATAACCCCGAGAAAAGAAAGCAAAAAATAAAGTATAACAAAAAATAAAAACATTTTTTATCTCTCTCACCTGACATTTGCCTTAGATGCACATATCAAGACTTCCGGCACGACACCGAGTTCCATCTTGTACTCTGCCTGACAGCTGCACAATGACACTCGGCTCATCATAGTGTTCCGACTCATCTGGGCCGGTGACACCACCACTATCAACCTCTGGCAGTGAAACGTCATCAGAAAGATGTGCAGGTGTCCCTCTTTATTTTATACAGCATCCAGCCACATCATCACAGAGTAGAGAAGCCGCAAAAATACCGAGAAAACAAAAAAAAAAAAAAGCAAACAAAACCTATTTTACATTAAATGAATAAAGCCATTCAGTTAACTAGTCAAAGAGTATATACTGTGAATATTTTAACAACACACAAGCAAACAAAACCAGGACAAAAAATAAACGGAGCGCGCGGTGAAGTTTCCAAAAGGATTGCACGCTTGGTCCCAAATGTATATAACAACTACAACAGCAGTAGCAGAGGCACTCTTGTTTGTAAGCTCGTTACAGGAGCTGGAGCTATGTAGGCAGTTTGTATATAAAAAGCACGGTGGATTTGTGCAGCGCGGTGCGGCATGGCGTTTAAATGTTTCAAGGCAACAGCATATGGCATGATACATCCGTAGCGTAGCGTGCTGCTAACTCCACTTCAAATCCACATAGTAATTGTAACCTCTATGCGAATAATGCCTTTTAACCGGGATAGGTATACTAAACAAAGAAAGAGCCTGCCTGCTATTTAAACGGGATGTTGTTGATGACTTTTACTCCACAGTTCACAACCCCCTTATCCCCTTGCATTTCTCTCTTCTGCGACAGTTCCTCTGCTACAATGTAATTACCGCACTTTACATTCAGACGTTTGTTAATAGAGTGTCCGCAGTTTTCACTTCGCGTGAAGCTTTCCGTGGTAATTCGTCTTGTTTTTCTCTTTTCCTCCACCAAAACTACCATCCTTATCAAGACAGACTTACCTGCATGTTAAAGCACATGGATCTACATAATCGTAGTGCGTTGTCCACGAATATAGTGTACCATCGTAGGGCACATCATTGTAGGCGGCGCATTGATGTGCTCGGAAGTCCTGCTGTTCAGGACAGGGCTGGATGTCCTAAAACGGGTCGTGTCACCCTTGCACCCATTATGATTGTGACATCGCCTGATTTGTTGGGCAACACCACCATCGCACGTCCGTGAACAAGTCGACCAATCTGACCACCCAGACCATCCACCGGAGCCTTTGGAGCATTTTTGCTGCAACAGTTCAGCTGTGTTGTAGTCAGCTTTAGCCGCACTACGACATGGTCTTACTTCGAGTTCGTTCTCTAAATCGACATCCGTATGCAATGTGTTGTTGAATGCTTGACTAACATTCAGTTTCTTTGCAACTGATCCATATTCGAGGAAGATCGTTAACTGAAAAGACAATAACAAGGATTTTTAGTCAAATTTAGGCTAAGGTGTATCTAAAAAGTGATGTTTAAATATGTAGTTTTAATAGAATAACGTTTGAAACGGTTTTGTACAATATTATAACATTGAATAAAGATTATTTCTATCAGTCAATCACGATGGAAAATAATATCAAATCAATCCTTAAAAAAAATTTCATGAAGGAGCTAATAATTATATGCTTTGGGGGTAATTTTTTTAATATGGAAAAAAAATTCTTTAAAAATGACTATTTTGAAGATGTTTTACGGGTTAAATATTTTTAGAAATCAATATGAAAATAGAATTCAAACAAGTGAAAACGCTTGATTTATCGAAAGGTTGATATACGTTTAATAAGGATAGAGTGAGTACAAAAGCAGAGTGTTGGGTCATAGAGGTCATGACACCCCCCCCATCCCAAAACTTGATGGGGGGGGGGAATTGATAAACCTTTAAAAGTTTAATAGACTTTTTTATTATTATTCGCTTGAACAGTTATGCAATGAATTAATATTGAATAAGCATTTAATTGAATAACTCTTTCTTTATAAAATTTGTCCTCACCAATTTTACTTATTTAGAACTCGTGACAGATAAAGTACCGAAATCAAACAAATAAACAGCAAGTTTTTAAATTTGGCTCAAACAATATCTTATTTTAGTACCAAAGCGTGAAGCAGCAGAAAATGTATACCGTCTTCTAGTGCTAATTATTAAAGGAATAGACATAAAACATGAGTAGATACGTTTATAATTAAAATTTTACTCGAATTCTACCTTCAAAAAGAATCATCTCTCTTTTTACAGCAGTAATTATTTCAGTTATCGTGCTCCTGATTTTTGAAGTGGATCCATGTGTCTCTGTTTTTTATTATTTTAAAATGAGTTCATTTAGCAGAGAAGAGAACCCCATTACACACACCAATCAGAGCAACTTTCATTATGTCAGACACAGGATGCGAAATACCACAAAATACAAAATTCTGGCACTACCTACATATAAAGAGCAACACCATGAGCAAACGCAAGAACGGCACCATAGGAATTTACTACTATCTGAAAACCATCAACCTTTTTGTATTATACATATTAACTATGCCAAAATCTGAATGTTCAAAAGCAAATATTTTAAACGTGAGTGAATCATCAAAGTTTTATTCCCATTTCTTCCCTTCTTCTACGGTGGCTACATAATATCAGTTATGCTTATGGATATTAAAGTGGAGGCGGGACCTTAAAGAAAACATTGAACTAAAAATTCCTATTGGCGATCAAGCACCTATCCGAGATTTTGTCCTTCCACGAAGTAACAATTAGAACGGTACAAAGACTGTCCAAAACTAATACATAGACTCTCTGCAGTACCATAATTCGATGAGAGAGGTAATTTGGATATTATTTATTTATTTATTTATTTATTTATTTCGATTAAGGAAATTAAAGTATCCCTGCCGAGGGATATTAAAAAAATACGCGAACGCCAGCCCGGAGGCTGGCCCAACGGTTCGACTTACAAATAACTATATGATTTCGAACAAGTTAAACAAATTAAAGTGTAACGTCTCGACCCAATGTCCAACACTAGACTAACTGTAACAAGTATGTTTTACAGTTAGCTATCCGTTGACATAAATGCTGATTCGTCAGTCCCACGATACGAATAGCGGATTCATCAAATAGGCCATTGCACTGATATCCGGTGGCAACGGCATGTGCGTAACTTGATATTAATGCACCTGGACTGTGGGAACAGGTTTGTATGGGAGAATGCTAAATCAGCGAATCGGATGTGATTCGCTGTCTCTTTATTGGTTCAATGTCCGGGTGCATTGTGTTAACTCCTCCCCCTTTAAAGATCTACGTCCCGTAGATCAACTGTGACGTCAGATCCTGAAAGGTATGTATGACGCTCACGTGTCTGAGGTGTGGCAAGTTGGCATCTAATGTTTGCCAAATCTGATTTTGAAGGGGTAAGTATTCTTATCTTTCCAAAGATTTTCCACCAAATGGTCCAGACAATAATCATCATTAATATCAGAATTGAAATTACGGTGAAAGTAGACATTTTCACCTCCCAATTAAGGTTAGTGAGCTTTTTAATGTTTTGCAAACTTAGGTCGTGAACGTAGCCGATATCGATTCTTTGGTCCTTGGTGGTGATATTCGCTAGCACCGGTGGCAAGGCTTGTAAGTGTGTAGAGCCTTTGCTCGTGAAGGTTTTATCCTTAACTCATTATCGATATGAATTACATATGTACCAAAGAGAGATCTGGAGGAGTTGTTAGACACCAATTCGCCATTAAAATTTGTAAGGAAAATTGTGTCCTCCCTTATAAGTTCTATTACTTCTTCTGTATTTGTGTGGAAACCACAGGATGTCGGGCCTCCCTTTAGAAGTGTATTTATACAGCTATTCCTGGTTAGTTTTTCAAGGGATGCTTCACTGCAAATAGTGGAATTATTTATGGAAAGGCAGTTTCCAGTTATACCATACGTGTTTTTCTGATTAACTAACACATGTTCGTATCTTAATTCGACTTGCTTTGTTTCCACAATTGATGCTCTTGTAATAAGCAGGTTGTATTCTTCGTCTCTTACTTTTGGAATAGAAAGGATATACAGCAGCAATGAATTGTTGGTGTAAACTGATGGTGTACCATATTCGATTGCCTCAATCTCATTTGCGTAAGGCAAGGTTTCGACTTCGTTCACGATCCTGTTTACTTCTTCGACATCGAGTAGGTTTGTGTTCACTAGACCACTTTTTGCCATTTGGCAAGCTCGAACGATCTCGTTGATTTCATCTTTGATAACTAGTACTTCATTCAGAATATCTTGTTCCAGTCTGCCAGAAATTACGTCATTGATGCCATTATTGAATCTTGATATCACAAGGTTAATATTCTGTGTGATCTCTCGGGTGATGCCAAAAAGTTTATCATTTATTTGGTACTGATGATTATTGTTTTCTGTCATAAATTGTTCATTTTGGAGAACTTTGTTCCAGTCCGCAGCATCCGGGTTTCCCGCTAACCATTTCCAAGCGGATCCTATCCAATCAATAGACCTCGTTTTTCTCAGTGGTTTACCTTTTAGTAAACTGATGCGATCTTTTATTTGTCGTAAATGAAAGTTCAGGATCACTGTTCTATTCTGGTCTTTGATATGGTCAACGATGGACTCCGTCATTTTTTCCAGCAGGTGGTCGAATTTACTCAGATCAATAACGTGTACCATTTTGTAGTACCCGTCAATGATCCATCCTTTACCCTCTTTGATTGTAACCAAGGGTGACTTGTATTCATGAACTTGGATGCCACTCACAGCAGCAAGGAAAAATAATCTGAAAGGTAAGTGCAAGTGTTTCTTTGTGCTTTCATTAAAGATGAACGGAAATCATAAGGTAGTTTAACAATTGCGTGAATACGCTTTATTTAAATTTTACTGATAATCTAGTTATTACTACTACTACTACTTAAATATGTACAAATATTTTTCGAGATTTACAATTTTGTAAAATTTACAATTTATATGTTTATACTAAAATCTTTTTTCAAAAAATATTTTAAGACAATTGCGAGTTATTTTAGCATTATTTGTTTCTTAGTGTAATATTTTTAACAATTGATCTTTATATAGAATTATTATTTTAATCTTAAGATTACGAGGAATTACATTAATTCTTCCTCCGGTATAGGATCATATTTTTCTTTTAGGATTTCAACAATTTGTGAAAATTGATAGTATATGCACGAATACAGTTCTTCATTAAATTTTCGAGGTAGTCAACTTCGGACCGGAAGGTTCGTATTTTTCCTTGTTAGGGTACGGCCTTCAGCGGCACCGATTGTGAACCGGCCTCTTTTTTCGTAAGATACTGTTTCTAGACATTTTATTGCATATTATTTTTTTATTGTATCTGAAATTTTTTATTTATGTGCAGTTTTTTTTCTAATGTGCTTTTTTTTTTTTTTTTTTTTTTTTTTATTTCTAATAATGTACCTAAGGTACCTATGTGCTTTTTTTTTTTTTTAGACAGATGCTTTATAGTGATTGTGCTTTTTTTTTTGTTAGTTAATGTTTTTAATGTGAGATTTATGAATTTTACGTCCAGTTGTCGTAACAATTGTTACCTTGTTGTCTTTTGCAACAATTTCCTTTCTAAACAAGGGTTTATGTTTACCCTGTATTTTTTTGAAAGGAGTAAATATAGTTACACCTTTTTTATAGTGTTTAGGTGAGGTTCTTCTTTTGTTAAACCATTTATTACGGTTTTCTTGTCGCTTTTGTATAGCTCCTCTAAGTTGGTTATTAACCTTTATACGGAAATTTGACATGTTTTGAAAATTGAATCGATTCGATCTGTTAAAGAATATATCGGTCGGTTTTCTTCTTGTTACGGAGTGAATTGTATTATTATATCGGTCTACTGCGATATTCAAAAGCTCTCTTAACCTCAAGTCCTTGTATTCAGCCTTGAGGCATCTGTAAATTTCCAATATTGTGGAATGAAATCTTTCCACTTGGCCATTTACCTCGCTTCGATTTACTGGTGTTTGATACATTTGGATATCCAGCATTTTTATATAATTTACCATGATTGGGCTAAGGAAGCCTCGTTCGTTATCGGTCACTAAGACTCGTGGTACAGTGAAATAATGTAATATCTTAGTAAGCTTATCTCTCAGATGTAATGAGGATTTATTTTTAATATGGAAGAGTTTAGCGAACTTAGAAAACTTGTCAAGACAAGAGATAAACTTTTCACCCTGTATTTCCATTATATCCATGTGCAAGATTTCGCATGGGTATGAGGGGACAGGAGTAGGTTGTAATTCAGGAGCTATTGGATGTCTGTCATATTTGTTTGCCAGGCAAATATCACAAGATCTTGAATATTTAACAATCAAACTATTCATTCTAGGGAAGTAATATTTTTCCAATAGCTGTTCTTTGTTTTCTCTTGGGTTTCTATGAGCTCTTCTGTGTTCCTTGCTAATTAGCTCACACTGTCTATTCTCGTTTTTTACATCTTCCACCAGTTTTTGGGTAATTCTTAGCTTGTAACCTTTAAAAGTGTTTAGATAAACTTCTTGAAGCAGCCAGATAAATGGTTCAGGAATCTTGATACCGTTTAAAATATTGGGTCTTAATCTGGTTTTGAGAATGTTAGATAATCATTCATAGCCACATAATGTCTCGAATAGCCAGGATGCGGTTCTTCGTAAATGTCCAGGCCCTTTCCAACTTTGATGACAATTTGGTTTCTGAAGACATTCAATGGAGCTTCAACATGTGGAATAAGGTCTGAAGCGTCTTGCAATGCACTGTGAACAGTTTCACTGGCACTGTCCGTAGAATTGTCATTGTCTTCGGCTGTTTCTTCAGGTGAACCATGTTCCATAAGCTCTTCTGAACTGGCGGAATTTGTTGTTGATCCACCCTCGGTTGCTACTTCGGTCGAGGAATTTTGTCGCATCATATTAACTTGGCTTTCCGACTCAGTATTATTTGAGTCGGTCAAGTGATTTCCTCGAATTTTAAGCCTGGAAAGAGCATCAGCTACGACGTTAGATTTACCGGGTCGGTAAATCAACTCGCAGTTGTACTCTTCTATCCTTGCTTTCCATCGCTTAAGTTTAGCATTATAATTGCGATTTCCCAAAGCATAGGTTAGAGGCTGATGGTCAGTAAATATCCGAATTTTTTTAGCACCGTACAAATATGAGCGAAGGTTATCTAAGGCCCATACAATTGCCAGCATTTCTTTTTCATTGGTGGCGTAATTCTCCTCAGTTTTATTGAGGGAGCGAGAGATATATGCCACTGGCTTATCTTTGCCCAGCTCACCTTGCGATAGAACGGCACCTACAGCTGAGTTAGATGCATCTGTAGTTAGATTGAAAGGCATGTCAAAATTAGGAAAGGACAAAACACCCGCTGAGGTTAGGAGTGTTTTCAGGTCATTAAAAGCCTTAATAGCTTTATCATCTAGCACAACAGGAACCTTTTTGGACTGGTTCGCTTTTACTTGGGAGTTTTCTCCTCTGGTGAGGTTAGTCAGGGGCTTGGCTACTTTGGCGTAGTCCATGATAAACTTCCTATAGTAGGATGTCAGACCCAGAAAGGATTTAAGCTCTTTCAAATTTTCTGGTGGTTCGATATTTTGGATGGCATTAACCTTCTTTTTATCAGGTCGTATCCCATCAGGCGTAATGACGTACCCCAAAAATTCTACTTCGGATCTCATGAAATGAGTTTTTTCTAAATTAACTTTAAGTTTGGCTTGTTCAAGTTTGGTTAAAACGACTTCAAGGTTTTTTATATGGTTTTCTTGGCTATCCCCAAAGACAATTATATCGTCTATATATACATAGCAGATTTTGCCTATGTATGGCTTCAACACATCGTCAATCATGCGTTGGAAGATTGCTGGGGCATTTTTCAGCCCAAACGGCAATCTCACAAATTCATATTTCCCATTCATCGTTGAGAATGCTGTCTTTGGAATATCTGAAATCTTCATTGGGATTTGATGGAATCCTGAAGTCAGATCCAGCGTTGTGAAATATTTTGCATTACCGAGACTGGCAAGCGTTGAGTTAATGTCAGGGATAGGATATGCATCACCTATAGTGACACTGTTTAATCGTTTATAATCGATAACTACCCGATATTGTTTTTCGCCATTCGGTTTGGGTTTTTTTGGTACGACCCAGATTGGCGAATTAAAGGGACTTTTTGAGGGACGAATTATACCTTCCTCTAGAAGCCTCTTTATTTCAATATCCACCTCTTCTCTCAGACTCGCAGGATAGGGATAACTTTTAGCATAAATCGGTTCGCTGGTATTAGTTCTTATTTCAGCTTGGACAGAAGTGTCGATCATTTCTGTTACATTGATGGGACCAAAAAGATTTTTGTATTTCTCAATCAGATTGTATAATTTATTTTTAATATTTCTTGGGAGACTATCTTCAAGAACCAAATTAACTTGTCCAGACAATTTTTCTTTTAAAGGAATTTTAATACTTGGTTTTAATGTAAGTATGTTTTCTTTTCTGTCGATTACAGCCTCCAATTCCTTCAGTGTATCATCACCGATGATACCTTCAAAGGACTGAAGTCCTGGTAATATGTAAAAAGTTAGAGGTGTGCTGTTGCCGAAGTTGTGAAAAAGATTAATTCTTACGCACTCTGATATTTCTAACTTTCCGGCAGCTGACTGAACAAAAAATGGTTTGGTAAGATGGGATGTTTTTAGGTTAAGGGATTTGTTAATGAAGTTCTTGTTAGCACCCGTATCCACAAGAAACTTTAGCAAAGCCCCATCTTTAGCCACGTACTCTATATATGGTACGCTGGAAAGGCGTCCATTGTAAAATTTACTTCGTCACCGACATAATTCTCAACAGACTCAAGATCTTCATTGAAAGTTTCTTCGGTTTGTTGTTCTACATGTTCTATGTTATAAAGTCTCTGATGTTTGTTAGGATAATTTCCCGATCTTGCCCTCCTCTTGAAATGATTATTATTATCTCTTGGGCGGTTCATATAGTTCACTTGACGTGACTGTGTAGAACTGCCCAGCTCCATTTTTTCTTGAGGTTTCGGCCCCAGTTTCGGTGGAGAGCCATTTTCATTAGGAGTAGCATATCGTGGTTTTGATGAGAATTTATTCGAGAAATTTGGCGAAAATTTCTTCGGAGGCAGAACTGGACCTGTTCTGGCACCGAAGGATTGGTTAATGGGAGCTGTGATCATGTTGGGACCCGTGGCCGAATGAATCGCGTGATTTCTAAAGTTGAGATTTTGCATCTCTAAGCATGCCGAATAGGCTTCAGGTAATGTTCTCGGTCTTTGAATTATTAACATTTTTGAAAGATCGCCGTTAAGGCCACGAACAAAGACATCGAGGGACCTATTCCTGTAAGTTTCCACTAATGCATTCACCGTTTCTTGGCTAAAAGATTCGGTTTTAAGTTTATTAATCATCAATGACAATTGATGATTAACTGCGGCATAGAATTCATCAAGCCTACTCGATCCCTGAGTCAATTGATTGAGCTGATGCTCAAGGGTCCTCATGTCACGCTTGTCGGCGTAATGGAGGGACAGACATTGCTTTATCTCCGACCAGTTACTGTCGAAGATATTGTACGATACGAGGGCAGCATCTGCTGAACCTCTTACCTTGCCTATGATATGTTGCAGGATTGCCCTGTAGAGAGGCTTAGTTTTTATTATATCGTAGTCTTTAAGGATTCCTTCGACAGCATGAATCCAAGACACGTACCGTGTTGGATTACCGTCAAAGACCTGTAACTCCTTGATGCAGTCCGGCAACCTGCTAATGTCCCGCAGCTCCTCCTCGCTTCGAGGGGGGTTCAGAATAATAGGCCGGTACGCTTCTGCGTTCGCTTCCGCGTTTGCCTCAGCGTTAGCTAGAGCAGCATTGTTATTATTTTCGAGGGAATTTATTCGCCCTTCCAACCCTCTGAGTTGGACCATTAGTTGGTTGACTGCCCCTGTCAACTCGGTGATGGACGTTGCGATTTGGTCCATAATAATAACTTGGTTTATAAAGAATTAAAAAAATAATAAAAAAGATTCTCACCTGATCAGTTATGAGGTTAATAGTGCGAATTTGTAGCACAAGCACAGCAAGCACAAATTCAAAAATAAAAAAAGCACAAATAATAAAATTTTCACCTTTAATCGTGGAATTTTTCTTCACGATCTTCCTTATAAGATTTTTTTAGAAAATGCACAAATAATAAAATTTTCACCTTTAATCGTGGAATTTTTCTTCACGATCTTCCTTATAAGATTTTTTTAGAAAATGCACAATTTTTTATTTTATGATTTTGTATGAGTATAATCACACTCGTGGAAATTCTTTTCTTCACGATTTTTTCTTATAATATATTTTTTTTTTTTTTTTTTTTTTTTTCTTTCGGTAGGTGGAAATCTTCAAAAGACACTTGATAATATTCGGTATCAAGTAGTGTGGGACTTCTACCGCACTAAAACCACCTAGAATCATGACCAATCTATAAAAGATCGACAAATGATTTTAGTTTCTCAATTTTTAGTTCACTTTTTGGGAAGTTTGATGATTTAATACTTTCCCATCGCTTTTAGACCATCAGCTCATGAGGCTTGGTTCTTCTTAGTCTCCGAACATTGGTACGTACATTTAAGACTGTCTCCATTTCGGAGTTAGTGTGACTAAGCAGTCGCTGATTGTGTGATACAGCGTGTTTTCTAATTACTTCTGTAACCATTTCTACTTGAAGGTCACGATGTAAATCGCTGTTTCTTATATACCAAGGGGCGTTTACTATTCCACGAAGGACTTTGTTTTGGAATGTTTGGATGGTTTCCGCATTTGTTTTCTTTGTACAACCCCAAAGTTGGATGCCATACGTCCAAACAGGTTTTAATACCTGCTTATACAACATTAATTTGTTTTCAATTGATAGGGCAGAGGTTTTTCCCAGTAACCAGTACATTTTTCTATATTTTAAGTTAAGTTCTTCCCTTTTTTTCTTGATGTGCTCTTTCCATTTTAGCTTTGCATCCAAAGTCATCCCAAGGTATTTGGCCGTATTGGAGTAAGGTACTACTTTACTATTAATAAAAAGTGGAACATTATTAATCTTTTTATTAGTAAAGTTTATATGCGTTGATTTTGTTTCATTGAGTCTGATACGCCACTGTTGCGTCCATTCTCTTATCTTGTCGACTGCATATTGCAGTTTTTCTGTTGCCTTTACAACGCATTTATCTGACACTAATATCGCAGTATCATCTGCAAAAGTGGCCATGATCGCATTGTTGTCCACTGGAATATCCCTTGTATACAACAAATACAGGGTTGGTCCTAAGACACTTCCTTGTGGTACGCCGGCTTCGATTTTCTTAAGTTCCGAATACTCTTGCTCGTACCGTACTCTAAAAAGTCGGTCGGTAATATATGATTTGAGTATTTCATAGAACTGCCTGGGAAGGTCCCTGTGCAGTTTGTACTCGAGCCCCAA